>JAVSCE010013431.1:0-456291 GCA_032199065.1 Smutsia gigantea
TGTAAAAAACAACAACATCATAGTAGCAGTTAAAGGGGGGAAGACAGGGTTTGGGAGCCTCAGAAAGCCCCATCTGTAGAGAATTGTCAGTATGACCTGTCCAGCAGCTCCCTAGAGGAGCCCCATTCCCAGGACCTCTTGATATTTGACCTGACTCAGAGTTCATCCTGGGGGAAGAGCTCTATCTGCAGGAGCATTCGTTGAAAACAATTAGTGGCAATTATTTAACACTGTCATTGAAGCAGGGATATCTGTTATGGCAAAAACTGTAAGATGATCTGGGGGAAAAAGATGTCCCTGTGGGCTTTGGAAAGCTTTGCCATATTCCTGGAGGTCTAGAAGGACATACACATATACAGGACAGTGTGCATACTCAAGACCTGAAAATTCCTTAATCTCTCCCCTCTGGTCAAACTGGAGGATCTACACAGGCAGAAGATGAAGGTCGAGGCAAAGCTGCAAATCACCAAAGAGAAAGCATAAATACCCACTCAGAGCCTAAATATACATGCAACAAAACTGACAGAATGAAGGGTAAATAGATAACTCAAAAACAGTTTATACCCCACTTTTAATAATCAATAGAACAATTGGGCAAAAAAAAATCAGCAAGGAAAAAGAAAACTTGAATGCTATTAACCAACCTAAGAACGTTCATAAAACATTCCACTCAACGCCAACAGGACACACATTTTTTCAGGTGCACATGGAACATTTTCCAGGACGGACCATATGCGAAACAATAGAACAAACCTCAACAAATTTAAAAAGACTGAAATCTACCAAATATGTTCTCCAAGTACAACGGCATTCAATTAGAAATCAATAATAAAAGGAAATTTGAGTAATTCATATGTTGAAATGAAACAACACATTCTTAATAGTCAATGGGTCATGGAAGAAATAAAGAATTAGAAAATACTTTGAGATGGATGATAATAGAAATAGAACATACCGAATGTTTGAGATGTAGCTAAAGCAGTGCTCAGAGGAAATTTATAGCTATATTTTAAAAATATATACACCTATGTTTTTTTAAAAAAGAAGGTTCTCAAATCAATAATCTACCTCTACCTTAGGAAACTAGATAAAGGAGGGTAAATTACATCCAAAGTAAGCAAAGGAGGACATAAACATTAGAATGTAAATAAATGAAATAGAGAGTAGAAAAACTACAGAAAAATTAATGAAACAAAAAAAATTGGTTCTTTAAAAAGTTCAACATTATTGACAAACCTTTAGCTAGTCTGACCAAGTAAAAAAAAGAGAAGATTCAAACAACTAAAATCAAGATTTTACAGAATTTTTTTTAAAGATTATAAATTAATATTATAATCAGATATATTTCAAGGAATTATATAACCTAGATGAAATGAACAAATTTCATGAAGGACACAGCCCCAGAAACTGACTCAAGAAGGAATCAGCAGTCTTACTATAACAAGTAAAGAGATGGATTTAGCAATTTTTAAATTTTGTGCAGATACAATCTCAGGCCCACATGATTTCACTGATAAATTCTACAAATGTTTCAAGGAGGAATAGTACAAATACTTCACAAACTCTCCCAAAATATAAAAAACAGAATGCTGCCCAACTCATCCTGTGAGGCTACCATTACCATGATACCCAAACCAGACAAAGACATTAAAGAAAACTTCAATATATGTACAAATATCATTAACAAAAATATGAGCAAACCAAATCCAGAGACATATAAAAAGGATTATATAACATAATCAAGTGGACTTATCCCAGCAATGAAAAGTTGGTCTAGCATACAAAATTAATCCATGTAATATACCATATTAATAACAGAATATATCAGAATCAAATGGGTATCTCAACAGATGCACAAAAAGCATTTGACAAAATCCAGCACACCCTTATTCTAAAAACATCCACAAACTAGGACTAAAAGCAAACTTCTTCAACCCGATAAGAGGCATCTGTGAAAAAGGCATCCCCAACTAACATCACACTTCACGGTGAAACACTGAATGTTTTTCCCCTAAGATCAGGAACAGGACAAAGATGGCTTCTCTTATAAATGCTATTCAGCACTGTACTGGAGATCCTAGCCAAGAAAGTTAGGGAAGAAGAGGAAATAAAAGGTATCCAGATTGGAAAGAATTAAAACTACTTCTATTTGCAGATTATATGACATTTTATGTAGAAGACCTAAGGGGATAAAAAAGCTAGTAGACTTAATAAGTGAATTTAGCAATATGGCAGGCTATAAGATTAATACACAAAAATCTATTGCATTTCTACACACTAGCAACGAATCTGAAAATGAACTTAAAATAATTACATTTACAATAATATCAGAAAGAATAAAATACTGAAGAAAGTCAACAGAAGTGCAGGACATGTCATTAAAACTACAAAACATTTTGTTGGGAGGAATTAAAGAAAGTCTAAATAAAGGAAAAGACATCCCACATTCATGGATTAGAAGACTTAATATTGCTGAGATGGCAATACTCCCCAAACATACACAGATTCACTGCACTCCCTATCAAACTCTCACATCACTTTTTTGCAGAAATTGACAAGCTAAATTTTCCTAAAATTTATCCTGAAATTTATATGGAAATGGAAGAGACCTAGAATAGCCAAAAAGACCTTGAAGAAGAACACAGCTGGGTAACTCATGTTTCCTGATTTCAAAACTTACTACAGAGCTACAATAATCAGGATAGTGTGGTACCATAATAAGGAAGAATATGTAGATTAATGAAATGGAATTGAGAGCACAGAAATAAACACATTTGCAGCCAACTGATTTTTCCAAGAGCACTAAGACCATGTAATAGGAAAAGAATGTTCTCTTCGGCAAGTGGTGCTAAGACAACTAGATATCTTCACACCATATACAAAAATTAACTATAAAATATATCATAGATCTAAAGGTAAGGGCTAAAACTATAAAACACTTTAGAAGGGTACATAGGGGTAAAAATCGGTTACCTTAGGTTAGCAATTATTACTTAGCTACAACACCAATAGCACAAGCAAAAAAGAAAACAAATAAATTGTATTTCATCATAATTTTAAAATTTTGAGCTTCAAAGGACACCACCAAGAAAGGCAAAAGACAGCCCATAGAATGGGAGAAAATATTTGCCATTCATATATCTAATAAGGATCCTGTATGCAGGATATATACATAACTCTTATAACTAACAATGAAAAGATAAGTAACCCAATTAAAAATAGTTTAAAGATTTGAACAGATATTTTTCTAAAGAAGATACACAAATGGCCAATAATCACACAAAAGAGGTTCAATATCTTCATTCATTATGGAAATTCAAATCAAAACCACAAATGGGATACCACTGCATACCTATTAGGTGGCTAAAATAAAAAAGACAACAGCAAGTGTCGATGAGGAGACAGAAAAATTGGAACCCTCACACAGTGCTGGTAGAAATTTAATATAGTATAGCAACTTTGGAAAATATTTTGTCAATATCTCAAATTGTTAAACATAGAATTATTGTATAACCTAGCAATTTCACTCCTAGATATATGTTCAAAAGAAATGAAAACATACATTGACACAAAAACGTTCATAGCAGCATTATTCATAGTTATCAAAAAGTGGAAACAACCTAGATGCCCATCTACTGATGAATGGATAAACAAAGGTGGCATATCCATACAATGGAACATTATTCAGCAATGAGAAGTGAACAAGTACTGATAACTGTCATCTCATAAAGAAACCGTGAAAACACGCTAAGCACAAGAAGCTAAGCACAAAAAGTCACGTATCTCATGATTCTATGTGATTCAGGATGTATTTATGGAGTGGCTGCCGTGTGCCAGGCGCTGTTCTTGACCCTGAGTGTTCATGACTGAACACAACAAACTTGACTGCTGTTCTCCTGAGTTTTTCATTCTAACACAAAACAGACTCAAGAAACATGATGTTCACATAATCAATAGATATAATTGCAGTTTTGATAGGTACTAAGAGAGAGATGTGTAGGGGACTATCTCTAGTCTCAGAGGTCAGGGAAGGCTTCACTGAGGAATGACTTAATTGTTTCCTGTTCATTTTTCACTTCACATTATATTGAATTTCCCCATGAGTAAAACTCCTTAAACACATAATCTTCATGTCTTCGTAATATGTTCCTCGTGGTGCGTCCCACCATCCCCTGGTTGGTGGGTAGTGTCCATTTTTCCCTGTTCTAATCTACATGCTGCTTCCAGAAAGATCTTTTGATGGTCTTTGTCCAGAATCCTACTTCGAGTTTAAGGATAAATTCCTACTAAAGTAATTACAGAGCCAAAAGATAGGAGCTTTTTAAAGCTCTTCATATGTATCCCCAAAATGTTTTTCAGAAATATTGTAGTCTTCCTGAAGGCTTCTCACCACACCCACACAGCACAAATGGGAAGGCTCTCCACCTCTCTGTACAAGACAAGTCGTTGCCCAGCCCTCCTGACAGTCAATCCATGCACAACAGGGAGGGAAAGGAGCTCTTCCAGTGTCCTTGACGGGTCCAGTTCTGCCCTGGAAAGTGAGAGAAGACCTCTCACTGCCTTTCCACCTCCCTGCATCACTGGAGCTCAAAGCCAGATCTCAATATATCCAATTGTCTTCCTGCCTTTTCATCTCTTTTTTGATGTTGCTGTATGTTTATTAGTCTTATTATAATAATTATTAGTCTTATTATAATAATCACGTAGGTGATTGTTATTGGTTTCACTTGTTCATTCATAAGCTCCTTGGGAGCTTCCCAGGTATAATCTGAAACCAGCCCCCATAGGCAGAGGGCAGGGAGAAACCACAGAAAAGGCAGGCCGTTCCAGGTGGGTAGGTGGCAAGTGAAATAAGCAAGAAAATTTAAAAATGAGGCTTGTCTTGGGCAACCGCAAGACAAGTAGCTCTCTACACCCAGCTGCCAAATATTGAAAGTTTATATAGAGGCTGTAACTGGGTTCAGTCATGTCATGTCCACATGGTCTCACACCACATCATTATCTCAAGGCCTTGCCCTTGGAGCCTCTGGGAGCAGGGAAAGCCCTCAGAGCCCACATTCCAAGGTACGGGGTGAAGAGCCTCTGCTGGCTGGGATCCAGTTCGCAGGTCAACCCGTGGTCATGTCTTCTTGATGACTTCCCCCAACATTAATATATAAAACTTGCTCAAAATAAGCTGGAACAGGGCTGAATCCAGACAGAATTGGCACAGAGTGGCCTTCACATTTCAGATCTTTTGCCCCCTTGCACCCTTGGGGTCCTCCCCGTTAACCTCTCTGAGTATGTGAAAACGTGGATAGTCCCTATTTCACCAGGTGAGTGAAGATGCAATCAGAAAGCATGACCAACTGATAGGCTGGGTCCCCTTTCCGTGTTCTCCTTTTGAGGTTCCTGCAGTCCGTGGGAGGTAGCATCCACGTCTTCTGTAGGCGGGGACCCCAGACTTGTGTGCAGATACACACAAGCTCCTACTGGCATTGTCTGGACACACAGTGTTGTTTGATTCTTTGGGGGTGTGCATGACCAACACAGGCCATAGTCCTTGAGGAGTGTACTACCTTCTGTACCAACTGGGTGCACAAGAAACCCTGAAAAATAAGTTCATGAAGAGCCATTGTAGGGATCAAACACTCAGGAAAGCTGTGGGGGGAGGATGGGAGGATGGGCTGGGTTTGGAGCAGGGCGAGAGGACAGTGTAAACACTCCTCTTCCACTTCCCTGGATTTTCTCTTTGGGACTTACCATGATAAAACATATAACACCTCCTACTTATTTGTCTTTGTTATACCTGTCTCACCCAATAGAAGGTAACCCCATGAGGACAGAGGTTTTAGTCTATTTGTTCCTCTGCTGAATCCCCACAGCGTGTAGAACATAGCTGGAGCTTTTCGACACTCAGAGTTTTGTTCAGGGGATAAATGAATGAGTGAATGAATGAATAAATGAGTAACTAAGGCAGCTGGGGGAGCAGAACACAGGAGGCATGTATATTTTTGGAGAGGAGAGGTGGGGGTCTAATGGGAGCAGAGGGGGAGCTTGCTGCCACCCCAGAGCATCAAATGTTCCTGGGTTGAGTTGCAGGACCTCAGCCATGCCCTGAGCATCTACCTGCACACACTCCCTAAATCCATGTTCCCATCTCAGCTGACTCAGGAGTGGGCAGCGCTTGCCTGTGGCCTGTGCAGGCTGAGCCACCCACACGTTCACAGGGACAGAGTCTGTCACAGCAGCTAGAAAGAGGTCAGGCGGTGAACTCCCGCGTTCCATGTCCTGAGGGATAGAGGACTCCACGTGGCAGAGGGGGCACCGACAGTGAAGCTGTTGGCACCTGTCTGGGTGTGGGTGCCCCGACACAGGTGGACTGGCTGTGCTGTGTGTCTGGCTTAAGTCCTTAGTGCAGGATCCATTTCTCCGCCTCTTTGCCACACTAAGAGTAGAAATTCTAGGAAGGCAACAGGAAATTTTAGGTTGCCAGATTTTCTCTTTGTGGCTAGAGTACGAATGCTCTGAGGACTTATAAGAAGGCATTTGAGGGTTTCCCCTGGTACATGTTTTGGCTTTGCTGCTGCCTGCCTGGGGGAACCTGTGGCAGACGGGAGGAACTCTAGCTTGGGAATCCCTGCTAGAGCTTCTGGGAGAAAAGCTGTCTCACCCTCCAGGACTGAGAATGCTTGTCAGCTGACTGCCTTAGACAGAAACCCCGGAGGACCTGCAGCGGTTGGGGGAGGGTCCCTACATCATCAAGTCATGGAGCACAGACAGGCTGTGGAAGCCAGGGGCCCATGAGGGTCTGAGGGCCATGGGAACTGATGGAAACCTGTGGACAGTATTTGAGCATCTGAGGAAGACCTTTATGTGTTTTAGTAGGAGGAAGAGACGGCCATAAAATCAAGCCGTGTCACTGCAGGTTCCTATCTCAGCCACTCTCGCGACTGTAGGACTGATCAGGAAAACACACAACATTAAACATGAATGGTGACATTTCATATTCTTCAAGAATGCTTTGTTTTTAGTTTAAATGATTACGGATTGTGTAATTAGAAAAATTACCCACTATCTTAAAAACTCAACAACAAAGGGGAGAGAGCCACGTTTTTTTCCCAAGATCCTTGACTAGTGAGAGAATCAGGACTGGATCTGAGGACCAGGACCTTTCTGCCCTATGCTTGTCCCGTTAGACAGAAGGTCCTGTCTCTACCAGATATTTACATTTTAACATGGCTATTCTCCTATCCATCCGATTTGAAAAACAATGTGTCTCTGTTTAATAACTGTCATTTATGCATCTGTTTTGATCACACAGGTTTTACACATTTCTTGAGGAGATCAATCCTGGGATTGCTTTTTTATTGAATATGTCCTGTTTCCCATTCTATTTCTTAACTGTGTTTTGTTAGTGTTTAAGAAAGGTTTTGGTTAGTGGATTTTGATAGTGTAATTGGCCCGTTTAGACACCCTCTGTTGGACGGCATCCAGCTAGCCACGGCTCCCCAGCCCAGCTGCACTTCAGACTCTCCTGCTGAGTTTATTAAGGAAAGATGTTCATGCATGCTACCCTTGGCATATCCGCTTCCATAGGTCTGGGCAGGGCTCTAAATCTTTGACAAGTATGCTACACAATTCTGATGGATGCAAACGCTTCCTAAGCAGGCTTCAGGAACCACCTAGATACACTTAAGATCACCACTTCTTCTTCCCTTTGTGGGTAACGTTACTCCAGCTTGCTCCAAATACTGCCTTAAAATATATCTCTGTGTGGATCTCCTTTATTTTGTTTGACCTTTGGTGATGGCTTTTGATCTCAACTTTGGCGTGTTTATTCAGTTGAGAGAAGAGGTTTCGTTAGCACTGAGGCCATGATCTCCTCAGGGTGTGGCAGGGACTCTAACCTGTCCCACCATCGTCACCATCACCATCATCTTTTCTTCTTAGCTCAGGAAGGGTTTCAGTAATTTGTCTTAATTCACTAGTTTAGTTTTGTTTTTCATGTCTAATCTAGTGCTCACTATCTACATTTTCAAATCAATTTACTGTATTTTCAGCTGAAAATGGTTGCATTTTCATAGTGCAGAGGACTCTCAACTTGAGATTTCTAACACGTTCTCATTTTTCTTAATTTTTTATTTTGTTTTGTGGGAAGGACAGTGCCTTGGCACATTAAGAGAACATTCTCTTTTAACTCTTTATGTTGAAACTTATATTTTGAATGATGGGGTCTTTCCTACCTCTACTGATTCTGTCAGTAAATTCACTCAGAATAAAGTGAATTCTTGGGGACTCTGTTTATCCAGTAATGGATGTTGATTTAATTTCTCTCAAAAAGTTACAGGTTCTTTTCATATCTTTTGGGCTCAGATTAAAAAAAAGGAAAAGTTAATATATTGGATTTCAGAGACAAACTCAGAGAAAAATTCTAACTAGCATTTTCTAGTTGTATGATTTTGTATATTAGCCTAAAATTTATTTTTCCTTCCATGCCCTTATTTGCATCATGGGGTCAACTTACATGAAGCAAAACATAACATGGTTTCTGACTCCTAGTGGGCAATCAATAACTGATGCAGGTTATCATGGTATCAATCGTTGACACTGTTATTACTTGGTTCCTGTTTCAGTTAGACTATGACTCCCTTGGGACTTGCCCTGTGTGCAGGTACAGTGCAGATCAGAGGAGAGGCCTCAGTTCTACCCTTGGACTTTCTACAGCACCCTGTACCTTAATAGGTACACATTTGGGAGGAGGGGCATAGTGTTCATTTGAAGGAGAGCGAGCTAGTGGGAGCAAACACTGGCTATTAATATTTCTAGTGAATTTCTGCTTCACCACCACATCATTTTTCTTAGATTTTGCAGCTTATACTGATGACAGAAAGCCCACTCTTGTAAGCAGATGGTCTCCCTCAGCACTCACCACACACGGGGCTTTGGTTCTGTTGGGGAACTGGTAGCCCACCTCTCCTCTGGCCCACTGGGATGAGGCAGAGACCTGTGCTGAATGAGGTACAAGACCAGTCCTCCTCCTTTGTCTTTTATGCTGCATTTTTATGTGATCAGAAGCAACCTTAACATATTTTGTCCTCATGTGAAATTTAATTTCATAACTGCAACTTTATATAGTGCAAAATGAAGATGCTATGTCTCTGATCTTGCAAGAAAGAAAACCCAACTCCTCACCTATGTGGGGAGCATGGCTCCAACTGATATGTTCATGCAGGAGGATGCAGTCCTGGATGTCAGGTGCTGCTAAATATACACTGTGTATGGCCCAGTTCTGACTGCTACAGGTTTTGATGTCAAATAAAATGGGATAAGGATGGTAGAGTGGAGTCAGATCACAGATCTCTCCACAAAAGGGCAGACGTCAGCAAAATTCTTACCAGCTGCTTCCAAACAAAGAAAAGGTACATCATTCCATAGCTTGAAAAGTTTTTTTAAAAATAGAGTATTCAGCTCAGCAAGGCACTCACTGTACACCATGAACAGGAGCCGAACAGGAGAAAAAAGTTTAAAAAAAAATCGAAGAGTTGCCCCAATGCCCCCAAATTTGGAGAGGTGATTGTGGGGTAAATAGGCCAACACAGAAAATATAAAGGTCAACTCCAGAGACAGGAAGGGAGCATGGCTTCCATCTGGCTCTCAGGGAAGCAGGAAGAACTCTGGGGTTCCTATTATTGAGGACTTCCTGCTGGATTGTTCTTCCAAGAATACTGCACCACGACAATAGGTGAAAGAACAACTGTGTAGACTAAAACTGAGACTCTGAGAGGAAGGCAGTTAATAGCAGAAAAGGCAGAAAGGCCATTAAGGAAAGTTTGCCCAGTGATATTAGAACAAATGGAGTCAAAGTGGAGACACAGAAATGACATAGAAAGTAGATACTTCAGGGGAAATTACAAAAATGGAGGAGAGCACATAGCACGCAAAGGATAGATAGGGAAAGTAGGCTGAGTGAAAATATAAGCTGAAACAAAAAGAATATTCCTGTAAGTCCTTTACACCAGACAGAGACTATATAGAAATATGAATGAGTTAAAAGATGAGATTAAAATGCAGAGAATGGTTTTTAAAGATAATTTTTTTAATAAAATTGAGTACCAAAGCAACATTAGTAACAGAACTAGTAAATTAACAAAAACAGCAAGGAATAAGATAGACAATTGGTCATTGCATAGAGGGAGACAGGTTTGAGAGGTCAGCTATAAATACAGAAGCCAAGACCTGGACACTAAGCCAATCATGGAAAAGACAACAGAGATGGAGGCAAGTAAGGGAGGGCCATGATGGGACCAACTAGAAACCCCACAAAAGGAACAGAATGTCTTTTTAAAAATACAGTGAAAGAAAATTTTCATGAGCTAAGGAACATGAACTGAAATCATCTCAGTGGTGAACGACATGCCAAGAAACAACAATACAGAACAAATGCCACTGAAGTGTTTCCTGGTCAGGCTAATACACATTAGGACAGCGCCTTTCTTCAAGCATTCAGACAGGCAAAGCATGAGAGAGATGTCAGGGATGGCAGCAGATCATTCAGACTGGCCTCCAGTGGCTCCATGGAAGCATTCAGAGTGAAAAGGCAATGGCATTGAGAGAAAATTCTGAGAGCAACAGAATGTTACCTGGGAATATCATACCCAGCTAAGCTGGCTTCCAGCAACAACAGTCACAGAGAATCATACCAAAAATAGGCTGTGTCCATGAGACATTTAGAGAAAAAAAGTCAGCCCACTAACATGAATGGAGAAGGGATAGCTAAGCCTAGCTACTTAAAACCAGGAAAAATGGTTAAAATGGTAAATTTTATATCATGTATATTTTACCATGCAATCACCAAAAAAATCAGGGGGAAAAGAGGTATATAGAATGTAGATTAAGATGTTCTGAGGAAAAGAAAAAGTTGTTCACCCAGCCCAATTTCCTTTGATTATCAAGACAGCAGGCAATCTTGGGCTGGCAGGAATTTAAGACCCAGCATCTCTGAGACCTTAATAGGCCACAGGGGAGGGGAGAGATGCTCAGCAATAAAATCCAGTCAAGCAAGCAGATAAAGCAAAATAAAAACACAGCCAGCAGAGTGAAAGCTATTATCAAAAGGACTCATAAGTTTCAAATCTACTCTAATATAAAAAAACTACACAAGAGTGGGGATAATTGTTACATAATAGAATGTAAATGCTATTAAGCTTGCAAATATCACCAACAAAGATCAAGAGAAATAATGGGAGAAAGTATTAGAATGCTGAGTTCCTCATCTTTCCTGACAGAGAGTAATTCAGATTTTCTGAAATTGAAACATGGAGTTGAAAACATAAATGCTCTAGCCTCCTAGTGCTTTTCATATTCTTGCCCTTGATCTTAGAGGACCCTTTTATAAATCACATGTTTGCAACAGGGAAACATTTCCCCTCATTTAAATTATCACCCCATTTTCTTCTCTTAAATTACAGTAAAATCGAATAAAATACTTTCATAATGAAAATAGTAGGTGTCCCAAATCCTATTTTTATTAAAAGAAATTTCTTTGTTTACCTATACTTGTGCTCTTTGGTGACATATATGGTAGGGAGAGCCACCTGAGGCTGAGGTGGCTATTGCAGAGCAGATGGGTCTGGGGTAGTTTTAAAACTTTCTTTTCTCCATTATTTCCATTCTTTATAATGAACAGGCTTCATTTTTACCAATTCAATGCAATTTGAGAAATGAATAAAAATAAACACTTATATATTAAGACAAACACAATTTGTTATAATATTGTTTGGTTTTGGTTTTGGTTTTCAGATTTTCCAGAAAAGGCTGAATACCATCCTGGTGGGCAAGAGGGGCAGTCAGGTGGGGAGTGGTTAAGGTGACAGCTTAGGAAGGCCTGGCTGGGGACTGCAGACACTGTGCTCCACAGGTCCCTCACCCTTCAGGAGCTGCACACCAGACATGTCCTCATGGCAGAGAGAGCAGCCCCAGAATGAGAAGCCTCTCACACAAGTGCTTTTCATGCCTCTGGTGGCAACAAATCAACATACCTTCGGCCAAAAGAGGCCAACCAGGTCCAGTGGTGGAGAAACAGATTGTGCCCATTTACTTGGGGGAAACTGTGAAGGTCGTATGGTAAAATCCACATGTACAGGGAGGGATAAGGAGTTGGTTTCTGCATAATATGGTCAGGTAAGCTGTTTCTGATCACTTGCACTGAAATCAATGAGTCAGTGAGTTCTACTCCCTATCCCTCTCTTCCAGTAAGACCCCTAATACTGAGAGACCCCAGTGCCTCCCTACTCCACTTACTCAAGAACAGAAATTTTTATTACCAGTTTTGCTATTTATCTGCTACAGGATCTTGGGATGGGCACCTAACTTTTCTGAACTTCAGTTTCCTCATCTGCAAAATGGGCATAACACAACAGCACAGTAACCAGTTCATAGGGTTATTCTGAAATTCAAATGAGATACTATTTCTAAACTCTCCAGCACATGTATAGCCCTAAACTGATGGTAGCTACTACGATTATTAATAAGTAGATGTGGGCATAAGAAGGACACGGCAAAGATGAGGAATGCATGCTGATCCACCCTCATTTGGGAGAACTACCTGCCAGGAAACTGTACTTCATTTTCTCAGTGTCTACATGTGCTTATTCTCGGGAAAGCTAAGGGGATCTTTCCCTGCCTTCTTCTTCAACCTCTGCTGTATTCTGAGCATTTAAAGGACAATTAAGCCATGACAACTCACTGATGAATAACTATGCTCTCTGCTAATCTTGTCACATTGGGCACTGGCTGGAGACACAATTAATACAACATGGTGGAACAGCTTACACATTAATAACTTGCCCCAGTAAAGGTGACAGGGCTGGGAGGCCTGCAGCATCTTAATTTCCCACCTTCCAGGGGCTTTCCCGGTGAAAGTAAGGTTCCAATGTCATCACGAATCAACTTTGTGATACTAGAGCTCAGATCTGCAATGACGGGGCTCAGTGCCCCACACATCCACTCCTGGGGGCCTCACTGCTGGGTAGAAATGGTTTATAGGAGGTTTTCAAGATGATGTGTTAGAGCTCAGGGTCAATGAATTGAAGAACGTGGCTCGTTAATGTGCAGCCCTCTGAGCTTCATCCTGAACCTCAGAAAGAGCTTGCTTCCTGCTGTGATGATCGGCTCTGTGACGGGTGCTTCACCTGCATCAGCTCGGACGAGCCTCGCAACCGTCTGGGAGCAGACGCCGCCTCCCAAGGGACTTCAGACGGTGCCCTGCTCAGGAGCGTCCCATTCCCAGCCCATTCCTGGTTCATCACTGCCAGCTGGGCAGGATGCGACTCCCGGACACTTTTCTATGCACACATTACACCTATTTTTACTGACATTTATCATCTTAAACGTCGTTCAAATATTTTCAAAGAGCATGACTATCACACACAGTTTTTTTCAATATGTAACAGCATTTTGGAAATCCTTTCATCATCCTGTTCAATCGCTCCTATCCTGAACCTACTGAATAATACCTTAAATCAGAAATGAAATTGGAGTGTGTCGAATATTTAGCCAAATATAAGATGATAAAATGATTTGTTTCTCCATAATGGTTAATGTGGTGAATCATCTAGAAATGGTCCTTGATACAGAGCCCTTTGTTGAGCATTAGGGTGGTTACACCTGACTTGAATTCATCATCTGTTATGTGCCAAGGACTGTCATAAACGCCATCCACGTGTCATCTTACGTCTTTCCCAGCTGTGACCTATACTTTCAGTATAGTGCTGGATCTTGTTTGTCAACCCATTATTGTGTTTAGTGCACAGAGGACTCTTGCCTGTGTTCCAAAGTGGCTGGGTTTTTCATTTTCATTGTCCTCATCTGGTGAGTTTTCCAGCCTCCGAGAATAGAGCCTTCTTTATCATTTTCTATGCTCTAGCTCTGGGACTTTCTATTAATAAACAGTTTGTCTTTTAACTGAATATTTGGTTTCTAAAATCCCCTATACACCTGTCCAGACACGTTGACTTTTTTAGGGGCACATTTTTTTTTACTGTATATAAAATTTCATCATTTGGTTTCTATTGTTTCTAAATTCAATTTTAGTCATTATATATTCCTGGGAAACCATTTGTTTGATCTATATTTTATCTTTCTCCTAACTTTATTAAGGTATACTTCAAAACTAAAAACTGCATGTATTTAAGGTGAACGAAATGTACAATGTGATGATTTAATATACCCTCAAACAACATATACCCTTGAACAATATGGGTTTGGACTGCACAAGTCCACTTATACATAGTTTTTTTCAACAAAATATATTGGAAAATTTTTGGAGATTTGTGACAAATTGAAAAAATGTTTTCTTTTTCCTAGCTTACTTTACTGTACTATAGAATACTATATATAGTATATATAAGAATATAGTATATTATACACATAACATGCAAAATATGTGTTAATCAACTATTTATACTACAGGTAAGGGTTCCAGTCAACAGTAGGCTATTAGTAGTTAAGTTTTGTGGGAGTCAAAACTTATACACAGATTTTCAACTGTGCAGGGGGTGGGAACTCCTAACCTCTACATTGTTCAAACCTTAACTGTACATTAGGAAAGGATTACCAAAATAAAGCTAATTAACACATCCATCATCTGACGTAAAATTTTGTGCATGTGAGAACACTTCAAATCTATGCTCTTAGCAGGTTTCAAGTATACAACACAGTATTATTAACTGTAGTCATTATGCTGTACGTAATGATCCTCAGAACTAATTCATCTTACAACTGAATGTGTGTCCCTTTTGACCAACATCTCCCCATTTTCCCGACCCCAGCCCCTGGACACCACTGTTCTCTCTGCTTCTGTGAGTTTGACTTTTTTGATTCCACATATAAGGGAAATCATACAGTAATTGTCTTTCTATGTTTGGCCTATTTCAGTTGGCCTCTTGTCTTGAAAGTCCATCCATGCTGTTGAAACTCAAATGGCAGGATTTCCTTCCTTTTTAAGGTCGAATAATGTGTGTGTGTGTGTGTGTGTGTGTGTGTGTGTAACATTTTCTTTAACCATTCATCCACCAACAGACGCTTAAGTTGCTTGCATGTTTCTCATGAATAAAGTGGGTGTGGGAGCACAAACGTCTCTTCAATACCCTGACCTCATTTCCTTCAGACAAATACCCAGAAGTGAAATTGTGTGGTATTTCTATTTTTTAAATTTTGGAGGAACTTCCATACTGCTTTCCATGGGGCGGCACCAGTTTATATTCCCACCAGCAGGGTAGGGAGGTTCCCTTTTCTCCGCATCCTCGCCAACACTTTTAACTTTTTGATAACTGTCATCCAACCAGGTGTGAGGTGGAAGTTCCTTGTGGTTTTGATTAGCATTGCCCTGAGGACTAGTGATGTGGAGCACCTTTTTGGGTACCTGTTGACCATCTGTACGTCTACTTTGGAAAAATGTCTGTTCAAGTCTCTTGCCCATTTTTGATCAAGTTATTTGTGCTTTTGCTATTGAGTTTTATGAGTTCCTTTTTTACAGCCCTTTGCCAGATAAACGGTTTGCGAACCCTTCCCCCGTTCAGCAGGCTGCCTTTTCCCCTGGGGGTGGCGCCCTTCACTGTGCAGCAGCCTTTCGGTTCGATGCAGTTTATTTTTGCTTTTGCTGCTTGCGCTCTTAGTGTGGGCACCAAAATTGCCAAGGACCATATCAAGGAGATTCCCATTTTCTTCTAGAAGTTTTACAGTTTCAGGTCTTACATTTATGTTTCTAGTTCATATCTATGTTAATTTGGGGGTACCGTGTTAAATAAGGGTCCACTGTCATTCTAAGTGTCATAGTCACTTTTCCCACCACCATGTATGGAAAAGACTATCCTTTCTCCATTGTCATTCTTGCCAACTTTGTTAAAGATCAATTGACTGTATATAAGACGATTTATTTCTGGCCTCGCTATTCTGTTCCATTGGCCCATGTATATGTATCTCTGCATAGTTACATGTCTCAAACCTTAAGTGTCCTCGTATCTATATTCTGCTGCCTACCACATTTATAAAGGGGATTATATGTGTTTAGACTTTCTCTTTTTCTTGTAACAAGACACAAGAAGTTGACCTATTTTGTTCATCTTTTCAAAAGCCAGCTTTAGGGTTTCTTTATTTTTAGTTAATATTATCATCTTTATTTCTGTTTCATTAATTTCTTTTTTAATTAATTTATTTCTCTACTTCAGTTAGCTTCATTTGCTACTCAGATAGCAAAGTGGTATTTTTCTGACCTTTTCAGTTGAATGTGCAGCATATTTTCAGCATTTCTTATTTTCTAGTAAGTACAGGTAAGACTATCTTTTTCTCTGAGTTCTCTAGTTAGATCTCAGAAACTTTTTTATGAGATGTCATTTTAAGTTTGGTGGGTAATTTTAGTTTTGATGTCTTCCATAACACAAGAATAGATATATTTTTACATATTTTCTGCAGTTAATTTCTAATTTTATTGAAATATAGTAAAACAAGATGGTCTGTATGAGTTCTGACTTTTTGAAAACAAGATTTTCATAGTTTTCAGTTTTATGACATGTTGAATTTCAGGAAAGGCCAATGGATTTAGAAAACAATGCACATTTTCTATTGGATCATAAGCATATGTATATACACTCTCCACACAAACACAAACATGATAAAACTTATTGTATTTTTCAAATCCTCAATGGGCATCATTACTTTTGTCTATTTCTGTATGAAATACATTGTCATGAATTATAATTATGGATTTATAGTTTGTATTTTGGTCTGGCTTTGCTGTGCCTTGAAGTTATGCTTTTAAATAAATTAGTGAGTTGTTTTTCTTCTTGTAGAATTATAACTTTACCCTGGGGTAAAAGATGATGGAGGACAGTCTCTGGGTTGCTTCTCGAGAGGCTGTGTATAAGCAGCTCTGGCAGCTGCAGCTCGACTCACTGTTCCCGCCCCTGACTGCCCTGCTCCCAAAGGAGGAGGGAGAGCTACCTCACACCTTGGAGTTTTCATTATTTTTTGTCTGATATGAATATTATTACACCACATGTTAATATTTCCCTGCTGTAAGTTTTCTAATTTATTACCTCCAACTTTTGTCATGTTATTTTGTTTTCGGGAGGGTTCTTGTAAGTTTCAGTCTGATAGTCTTCATCTCTTAGTGGGAAATTTACCTTATTCACATAGTAATGATAATCCATATGTTTGGATTTATTCTTGTTGTCTCGTTTTATGTTTTCTGTCCAACAAGCTTTACTGTCCTGCCTTCTAATCCATTTTTCTTTCCTGGCTTTTGTTGAATTGATGCCATTTTCTTTGTCAAACTTGTCTTCTTGTAAATCAGAATTTATTCACCTTTTTCTTATGGTCACACTTAAAATTTTAACAATGTACATATTATTCTATTGATTTCTAAAGAAAATCAACCCCTTTTAATTCTATATGTGGAATTACTTTACACTCAACTGTTTTTTATACTTAACTATGCTTTAACAGTTTCCCTGTTTACCACTCTTTCTTAATTCCCATGTCTTTCTCGAGGACAGTACAGAAACTGTTTCCTCTATTCTCTTCACAACACTTCTGACACCAAATATGTGGATTTTCCACACCAAGCAATTCTCCAATTCTCAGCAGAAAAATTGATTGTGTCCCAGACTGGATATCCCACAATTTAACTCAATTCTGACACGAATTACCTGGAGTTAGAGCAGACCCCACAGGTTAAGGGCTCAGTTCCACACGAGTGCCCCCCACTAGAGATGCCAGTCATGAGTCCAGGTTGTCACCCGTGCTTCTGACCAACCAGCTATAAATCAAGGGTTCTCATGACCCCCTCTCTAGGTTCAGTAATTTTCTGGAATGGCTCATAGAACCCAGGGAAACAGCTTATTCACTATTGCCACCAATTTATTATAAAAGGATACAACTCAGGAACAGCCCAATGGAAGAGATGCGTATGACCAGGTAAGACGGAGAGGGCGAGGGGCTCCCATGTCCTCTCTGGAGGCACAACCTTTCCAGCACCTGGATCTGTTCACCAGCCCAGAAGCTCTCCAGACCTTTCGGTTGGGATTCTTATGGAGGCTTCATTATACCAGTGTGATTGATTAAATCACTGGCCATTATAATTAATTCACCCTCCAGCCTCTTTCTAATCCCTGGAGGTGGAGAAGGGGTGGCTGTGCTGAAAGTCCCAACCGTGAAATCACACGGCTGGGCCCCTAGCAAGCAACCCCCATCCTTAGGGACTTTCAGCACAAAAGTCACCTCATTAACCTTGTTCAGGTGTGGTTGCAAGGGCTTAATTATGACTAACAAAAAATGCTTCTTCCATCTTTATCCCTCCAGAGCTGTTTCAGGAGCTGGGGACAGAACCTAAATAATGTAACAGAAGATGTCCTGTGGTTCCGTTGACTTAGGAAATGTCAAGTGTTTTCAGAGTTCTGGCCAGGATCCAATGACAAAGACCAAAATATGTATTTCTTATTATATCACAATGTAACAGATACATTTCATGTTGTATTGGAGAATATAATCTGGCAGTTAGACAAAAGGCTACCAAGCGATACATTTTCTGGATAGTTGCCTGTCCAAGTGTTTTTGTTTGTCCTTCCACTTGAATGCTAATATGACAAAAGGTGGAATTTTTCTCAGCTCAAAATTGTTTCCTCAACTCTGATGACAGTATTTCCATTATTTTCTTGAATACTGTCAGTGAGAAGATGGGTACCCCAAACCATGTCTTGTTCTTTAACAGGTTAAATTTTTGAGGTTTCTTTTTAAGATTTCCTTTTTATTCTTCATATTCTGAGATTCTTCATTGACATGTCCAAGTGTGCTTTTTCCCATCCTGTCTCTTTTGCACACCCTTTCACCCACAGGGCACATGTCCTAATACTTTCGTCTTTTTTTTTTTGTCTTATTTTGGTCCCCTATTTATACTGATGTTGGGAAATTTAGATCCATCCTCCTTTTCCTTTAAATTTTTTTTCTTCATCTTTTTGTTCTTCAGTGCTGCAGTATCTAAGAATTCTCTTGCTGAGTTTCTCCAAGTCATTAAGATCTTTAATTACAACCATTCTACTATGCCACCTATCTTTTAAATGTTTCATTTCCAAGACCATTAGTTTCTCTTTCTTTTCCATATTTACCTGTTCTTGTTTCATGGAAGCAATATTATTTATCTCTCTAAGGATATCAGTAGTGCTTCTACAGTCTTATTTCTTTGTGTTCTATTAACTGTTTTTCCTCTGCTTTTAGCTCTTTGCTTTGCCAAGTGTCATAATCTATGTCGAAGGATAAGGTGGGGGTGGACTATAAATATGCTTCCAAGTGGAATGTGGCAGGAATTTCTCTCCTGAGCTGGGGACTACTTACCCTCCTGGCTGTCACCAGCCCCCCTGGGAGGTCCCTGCCTTATAACACCAAGCCTCCACTTCCCCTTTTTCTTTTTTCTCTTGGTGGTTTTGTTTTATTGAACTATAGTTGATATACAATATTATATTGGGTTCAAGTATACAACTTAGTGATTTGACCGTCACATACATTATTCAATGCTCACCCCAACCAGTATAGCTACTACATATCAACATAGAAAGATATTATAGTATTATTCTCTACACCATACTTTCATCCCTATGACTAATTTATATTATGATTGAGATTTTGTGCCTCTTTATCCCCTTCACCTGTCTCATCCACCCACCCAACCTTCCTCCCATGGTAACCACCAGTCTCTTCTCTGTGTATGAGTTTATTTCTGTTTGTTCACTTGTTTGGGGTTTTGTTTTTGTTTTGTTTTTTAGATTCCACATATAATTGAAATCATATGCTATTTGTCTTTCTCTGCCTGGCTATTTCACTTACCATAATATCCTCTAGACCCATCTATGTGGTCACAAATAGCAAGATTTCATTCTTTTACATGGTTGAATAATATTCCCTTGTGTATATGAACCACATCTTCTTTATCCATACTGATGGGCACTCAGGCTGCTTTCACAGTTGGCTATTGTTAAGTAATGCAGCAATAAACATAGGGGTGCATGTATCTTCTCAAATCAGAGAATTTGTTTCTTTGGATAAATTCCTAGAAGTAGAATTACTAGGTCATATGGTATTTCTAATTTCAGTTTTTTGAGGAACCTCCATACTGTTCTACATTGTGGCTGCACCAATTTACATCCCCACCAACAGTGTAGAAAGTTTCCTTTCCTCCACATCTTCACCAATACTTGTTATTTCTTGTCTTTTGGATAGTGGCCATTCTGCCTGGTGTGGGGCAATATCTCACTGTGGTTTTGATTTGCATTTCCCTGTTTATTAGTGATTCAGAGCATCTTTTCATGTGTGTGTTGGCCATCTGCATGTCTTCCTTGGAAAAATGTCTATTCAGGTCCTCTGCCCATTTTTTTACTGGTTATTTTGGGGTTTTTGGTGTTGAATTGCATGATTTCTTTATGTATTTTGGATATTAGCACCTTATCAGATCTATCATTTGCAAATATATTTTCCCACACAGTAAGTTGTCTTTTCATTTTGTTGATGGTTTCCTTTGCTGTGCAGATTTTTAGTTTTGATGTAGTCCCACTTGTTTATTTTAGCTTTTGTTTCCCTTGTCCAGGGAAATGTATCCAGAAACATTACCCATGCTTGATTATCAAGAGAGTCCTGGCTATGTTTTTTTCTAAGAGTTTTATGGTTTCGTGTCTTACATTTTGGCATTTAATCCATATCGAGATTACTTCTGTGTGTGGGGTTAGAGAGGAATCCAGTTTCAGTCTCTTGCAGGTAGCTGTCCAGTTTTCCCAACATTTATTAAAGAGACTGTCTTTTTCCCATTGTATATTATTGCCTCCTGTCACATATTAATGGACCATACATGCAGGGGCTAATTTCTAGGATCTCTCTTCTGTTCCACTGATCTGTGTATCTGTTCTCATGGCAGCACCATACTGTTTTAATCTCTGTAGGTATGTAGAATAGCTTGAAATTAGGGAGTGTGATACCCCCAGCTGACCATAGATCTTGGACTAGGATTGGGATGGCCTCTTCTATGAGCATCCCTGACCCATTAGCACATACCCTTTAAGATCAGACCCATCAGAGGTATCCCTACACAGACCAAGGCAACTTTCTTTCTGGTTCGTTATGTGGAGAAAATTTCAACTCTCCAATGAGATATCCCATCAATATCCAATGAGATATTAAGCTTTTTGCTCAGGCCGATGATGAACCCACCAATCACGTTGCTGAGGTTGCTCTCCTGACTCCAAATATCCCTGTCCTTCTGGGTCATGCTCAGATATTCCCTCTTTTCAGAATTCCTTGATCCCTCCAACCAAGCCATGCAGATTTTCCCCAGGCTTTTTACTAGCCAGCTCAATGCCACATTCCTCCGTGAAACCTCTAGGAATACCTAACATATACTCACTTGTCTGAATTACTGCTCTAGTCACATTAAAAATGCCTACCTCGTGTTTACTTGCTGTGCCTCTCTGCCATTAGAGGGTGAGCTCCTTGAAAGGAAGGATGCTGTCCATCACTGTTTTCCTATATATCCAGCACCAAGCCTGGCTCCTGGCGAACAATACGCTTCAGCAACTTTTACCAGAGGCTGTGGGTGCCCGGAGGTAGAGAACGTACACAAAGCCAAGAGTTGGGCAGTTTCAGGAACAGGGAGGCCAGCATCAAAGCCCCTACATTATAGTCGAGAGTCTAATGCCGAACTCAGATCCAGGAGATCCACAGCTTTGATGCCAGTGTGTCTGGCAGACAATGGGCATGGTAGTCTGGGACGATCCCCAGGCATCCCCCACCATGCCTCCCCTTAAGCTCTCTAACGTGTCTAGAGACCCCACAGAACAGTGCCCTGGGCCACCTTGCTGGTCTTTGCTGCTCCCACCAACTGACATTCTCACTCCTATTTGGATCACACCTGCGTATTTACCCATTACACAGCAAACGTGATTAACCTGTTATCTTACTGCAGGCCCCAGAGGAGCCATGTCCACACTGGCTTAACCGGCATGTGTAACCGGCACGTCCCACCCATCCCTGTGGCTCCATCCCCAAAGCCAGTCAGCCTCTCGAGGGAAACACACAGCACCTGCACCTGCCACCACCGAGCACTGATCACATTGCTTGTTTCCCTCCAGTTTGTGAGCAACGTGAAGGCACTGACTGTGTCGTTTCCATCTTTGCATTGAGGGTGGCATGGTGTCAAGCCCAGTACCTGGGGAAATACCTGGCACATCTGATCGGCACGAACCACATGTCTGTTGGATGGAGGGATGGAGTCTGGTGTAATAATCATTCTCAAAATAAATTTTCAATTTCCTAGCCCGCTTTCATGTCAGGAAAGTCTTCAACCATCCCTTTATTATTGGCCCACCCAACATGAGTCAGGACTCATTGACTTGTTTTATCAGACCGTCTTGCCCCAACTGGAGATGGATCCCTGGGAAGAACACCCACTAAGAGACAGGGAGGGGAGGAGCATGCAGGGATGCGCTGGCGGTGGGGGTGTCAGAGGAGCCAAAGGAAGCCAGAGGCCTCAGGGTTCCTCGTGCACAGGCAGGACAGAACTGCTTGGAGGAGAGCTGCCATCCGCCTGTGCAGGGGACAGTAGGTCTGGTGATGGGGGCCCGCTGACCTCCTTTGGAAAACAGTATCGGGAGGAGTTGGGTCAGCTTGCAAAGGAGAGACCTATGTCTGGCTGGTGAAAAAGCAGACAAAGTAATGACATTTTCAAGAGCTGAGATGACGGTAAGGAGATAGTTCTGGTACCATGCTGATGAGGAAACAGGATGGGCCATGACATGAAATGGTAACTCCATTGGCAGCCCCACTGGCAGACCATGACCTCAACCCTGCTGTGTTCTGATGTGATAGTGCATGTCACTTAGGAGGAGATGGCTTCCCAAAAGGAAATTTAGGGAAAAGGAAGATCCAGCCTGGGGGATCCAGGCATTATTTTATTGGAGGGATAAGAGATAGCTTAAGCAAAGGCCAACCAGCTAAAACTAGTCCACAGAGGTGTTTCACTGAATACCTTTTATGCAGGATAAAACTTTCTTGATGGGAAAGGAGCCCCCTACCATCTATGCTATTAGAGTGTCTTCCCAATCTGCACATGTATGTTATTTGCTTGATCGACCTGAAGGTGCTTAAGCTTCTGGCCCCTACTTTATAGGGTCCGAGGGAGGGAAATGCACTGGTTTGGTACCTTCCAGGATTCGGTGCCTGAGGAGCGAGGCTAGGGGAGAAAGACAAGAAATACAGAAGACATGCCTTCTCTCTTCACATGAAGAGAAAATACTTGGGCCTCAGAGGAAAACACCACATTCTCTCCGGTCCTGGCCTGGGGGGCAGGGTCAGCAGGTGACTTCCAGCCACCCCTGGGGCCTGGGCCGGCCCTGAACGCAGCAGGAGGAGCACGGCAGAGGCCTGGATGCGCTGCGTGTCCACCTGCAGTGCCCTGGCCTCAAGGACAGTATGAGCCCAGAGAGGCATTCTTCTGTCTGTTCACATACCTTTAGGGCAAAACGGACACAGAGTGGGTTGTGTGGATTTCGGAAGCCAACAGTCACAAATCAAGTTCTGAGTTAATGGAAAACTGATTTGAGAAATCTTGACTTTCAATAATGAAATTAAAAGTTTATGAAAGTACTGCAGTTGATTGTCCTCGGAATGAATCATAATTTACATTTAATTACAAAGGCAGTGCTCAGGTTGGGAGCCATGCCAGATAAGCTACCTGTTTCCCCTCTGCTATATTTCAGGGCTTTGCAGCCCTAAGGAATTGGTTTTTGAAAAATGTGCATCCTCATGGTGGATTTAAACAGCGCCCAGTATCTGTTTTAATGAACTATTAAACACCTACTGAATGAGGAAGACAGGGTCCCACAAGAGCCCAAGAGAAGCGGAAGAAAGATTTGATTCCCTCCCTCCAAAAGCCCACCCTATTTCTGCAGAGATAGCACAAGGACAAATATGACTGTTATTCTATTGCTATGTGCCTGACACAGAGAAGTCAATAGGAAGGGCGCTATCAGCACGGGCAGGCATTTTCAGGGAGTGTCCATTGAGGATTTGGGACTTGAGATTAACAGAATGATCTATTTAAAACATAAATCCAGGTATGATCCTGCCCCTAGTTAAAAGCTCTCCAGCAACTCCACATGCCCCATAGGCTTATGCATGACATCTGTATGTGGGGTTCAAGGCTCCTCCTGCCCCATGTGCCCTGTCCAGCCCCACATTTCACCTCTACATCTGCCAGACATTATATCCCACCAGTGCCAAAGTAATTTCAATTTGCTGTCCACACAAATGATGTTGCTTCCCCAAGTCTTTCTTTACACTGTTCCCTTTGTACACGGCTGTCCTGTGCTCCCTGCTCAGGCCTGGCTCATCTCCGGCCATCCTCTACACCCCAGGAAAGGGCATCATTACCTGGCCACATTCATATTGTCCCTGCACCATACTATGTTGTAAGCCTTCCCCGTGCCCCGACCTACTCCTCAGAAACACCTTTAACGGCCAGATGTGGCTGAGACATGTCCTGAACACCCCCTCTCCTCTGACCCAGGCTCTCCAGGGAAGCCACCCTGAGCCTCGCCCTCCCAGGGAAGCTCTGCATGGTCACGTGATGCCTGCTACTTCTGCATGAAACACACGTGCCTGGGCCCACCACATGGCAGTGGGCAGCTGGCCGGCACACAGCCAGCAACAGTGGCTTTGGGCTCTGATGCCTGGGGCACACCAGGAGACTCCTGCTTGGAGGCAGCCTTGGCTGGATGGAGCTTGGCCGTGTACCTGTTTGTACCTCTTAACAGTACAGTTAGTGGGACAAGCTACTTCTGCCATCCACAGTCCGTCTTAACTGCCCCTTGGGGAATATCAGTGGCATGTGCTGAGACCTGGTCTCTGGCTGTCAGAAAAATGGCAGCTCTCATTCTGCCTGGCCAAGGCACCCATGGAGGAACACTGCTGGCTGTTCTCAGCCGGGGTGCTCTCTGCTGCTGACTCTGCCAGCTCTGGGAGACTATAATTTCCCAGGCTTGCTCCCAGCCTTTCTCTTCCCCAAATCCATTTTCCCAAGGGCCTGCCTGATGCCACCTTGTGGCCCAGGTGGGAGCTGCAGGTGCCCTTTCAGGCGCCCCAGGTAGCGGGCACGTGGGCGGGGCCCTCGCCGAGCTGCAGCCGCACAACTGTCTGGGGTTTCAGTATAGGTTACATTTGGTCCTAGGCCCCGAAGGACACAAACACCAGAGGCCCTCGTGTAGGCTTGGCCATGCCAGGCCATATTTCCAAGGCAACCGTGGTGGGGGCCCAGGGGAGGCTGTGGATGACCCCACACCGAGGCGCAAGCAAGAGAGACAGCCCACGTCACAGGCTCCGCCCACCCGGTAGCCCGGAATCCCGAAGGGACCAGCAAGGTCCCTTATAAATTTCCTCCCATCTGTCTGTATCGGGCACGGCAGTCATAAACTACACCCTTCCTTTGGCAACATTTTGTTCTTCAAGGTCTGCAGGGCCCACAGAATGGGGATGCCAGCACAGGCCTGCAGTCTGAGCTGGTAAAGCATGCCCCCAGCCAGAGAAGGGCAAGAGGGAGACACAGACGGCCGGAAGGTAGACACCAGCTCTCTGGCCGAGGGGCCGTTCTTGGACTTCAGACCCCCAGATCCAGCTGCCTCTCAGCATCTCTCCCTGTGCCTCCAGAAGGTCATGAGTCCAGCTCATCTTACCAGTGGCCCCAGACCTGGCTCCTGCAGGTCCCCTGGCTCCTTGCCGAGACCACATGGAACATGCAGCCCGAGCTGGCTGCCCTCGGGTCTCCACCCAGCGCCTGCCCCACAGATGATGTCCCCACGCGGGCCTCCGAACAGCCAGCCGAGAAGGCGGATCTGACCTCCCTGCTTCTCTCCCTCCTCAGTCCAGCCATGGAGGGGCTGGTTCCTGCCCCCCTCAGCGACCCCAGCTGCCCACCCTATGGCCTTCCCCTAACGTGGCCCACCCACGTGGCAATGTCTCTCCCTCGCCATCTGCCCAGTAGGGCAGCTGGCGTTTGGAGCACGGCCTTGAGCCCTGTGCTGGGTCCAGCTCACAGGCTTCCTCGGACGCCACCCCATGCTCCCCTGCAGCCAACAGGGCCCTCTTAGTCTCGCCTTCCTCGTCTGCAGGTGGAAGCTGGGCTGCCAGACCCTGAGTAAGTGGGCACAGCTTAGCCAGATAGGGCGGCTCTCTGCCGCACTCCGTCCGCTCTGGGCGAAGAGGTCGTCCACCCTAAGCGGAAATGGAGCGAATGAATCAGCCACAGTGGGCAGTTCCATCTGTACATTCGTGCCCCACAGGAAGCACCAGTATATGAGAATTGCTTTGGCATTCATATTTTGAGGTGTTTTTCCTCCAGAGGAAAGGGAGCGATGTGCTCCAGTGCAAGAAATACCGGACTGGTAATTAGGAGAGCTGGGTGCCTTCACACCCCAGGCCCACCGTGAGCAGGGAGGACTGGGCAGCCATGCCCCACGCCAGCACCCCGTGGACCTCTCAGGAAAGGCGGACTGCTCCAGGTCCACCATCTACCATTCAGAGAATCAGAAATGAGCCTCTCCAGCCAGAGTGAGCGGCACCCAGCCGTGGGGGCTGCAGAATGAGGCCTCCAGACACAAGCTTTTATAGTCAAGACAGAAGAACCAGACTTGGGGTTGGCTGAGAATTAACCAGGTTTGATTGCCCAGTGTGTCTAATTCTGAACAGCAGTGCCTCCAGACATTTGAAGAGCAGAGAATACTTAAATTACATGCAATATTAAATGTGATTCTCCCACGTGATGTGAATTGATTCCAACAGAAACAAGTACGGGGGAGGCAGGGGGGAGGCAGTGTCATCTGGCTCTGACACTGAGGTAATTCCTGTGCAGTTCAAAGTCACAGTCGCCTTTCCAGAACCTTGTGTCACAGTCAAGACTCCTGCATTCTGACAAACCAGTGAGGTGTTGGGCTGGGGAGCAGGTAGCAATAGTACAAGCCTGAAATGGCAACTACGACCTCGGAAAATACGAAAGGAAATCTAGTACTAGCAATTTCAAGATCACAATTACTGGAGGTGACCGCAGGAGAGTATTTCTCAGTACAGGTCCTGAAAGGCCTATTTTAATACATTGATAAGACCCATTTTCAATTAGCTCAGCATTTGTATAACAACAATTAATTTCCATACAGCCCAGTGCTTTGCCAATTAGGTCAGCTGCCCCTTCTGCAGCCTTCATCCCACTGACAGGTGCTCTTGTCACACACGGCCACCATGCTGTTCAAGCATGCTCGCTCTGGGTGCACATTAGCTTCTAGCCGCAGACTCTCCCGGCCTGCCTGGAATCTGCCAGCCTGGCCAGTAGGGAAGGCAGGGACCATGACCCCACCGGCATTGCCAGCATCCACCTCACTACCAACACAGCCAGGACCAGCTAGAGGCCTGGTCGTCCCTGGGCTGCTGCATACTCTGCCAGCCCCTGAATCGTCACACGCTGCACTGAGGAGCTGGCTGCTTCCTGCCATGTACTAAGCCAACCCCTCAAGGACCCTAAGCCCTGCCAGTAGTTAGCAGAGTGTGGCCCTGAGCCCAGAGGCTCCTCTGCCAGGCCAGGGCGTTCTTCCTGCTCCCTTCCAGGTATTCCCATTTACCTGCAAGCCAGGTGCCATGCGGGAGACCAGAGAGGGACACTAGGAGGGTGTGGCCGATTGTCCTGACAGCCATCCATCACCGCCAGGGAGAAACTGCAGTTTGACCTGCATTCTCAGCTGTGTGGCCACTGTGGAACACAAGCAGCTTGGGGGTGCTGGCCTTCCAGAGCATTTCCTTAAAGAGACGCTGCTGGCCCTCTACTTCCTCCCTTTCTCTCAGGCAGGAATGGAGGTACTAGGTGGAGGAGAGGACTTTAGACCCTGGCAGTGAAGACAGGCCCCAAGAGAATGGTGAGCGACAGGACAGGGAGGACCTGGGCCCCTGGCTCACTCTGCAGAGCCACCTGACCCCCTGCTTCTATAGGAGAGAAACACATCCCCTCCATCCCATTTAGGCCACTGTCATTTCTCTCTGCTAAAACTTCTGAATCAATGGGCTAACTGATGAGAAGCTTTGAATCTATTGGGGGAAATAGGCTTGACATGCTAGGATTCATTCACTGAGCGTCTTCCATTTGTACTTCCAGAACAGCCCTCCCTCCTCCACACTGACCTGTTCCCTGGAAGGTCACCTGGTTAGACTGTACAACGTGGCTGCCAATTTGGCCGGAGGACAGGAGGCTCCACCGGAGATTGGAAGGCAAAGGAGAGAGCGCTCCCTGCCCATAGGGATGCCTATTTACTAAAGTTACAAGTCCTAAAAGCGGCCCTCGGCAGGTGCAGCTGCCAGTGAGGACCATGCCATGTACTCAACACAAAGTCATGAACCATGATCCGTGATCATTTCACGTGCTCCTCCCTGGGGCATTTTGCATTTTACAATAAGATGTGTAGAGATCAAAGACTTCGCCCAAAGAAACATGCATCTAATAGTCCAATTCCAGACCCCTAGGCCCTTAAACGAGACACAACAGGGTGGCAGGAGGAGGAGTGCTGTCGCCTTTCCCCACAGCCCCGCGGCATGCAGGGGTCCCGACAGAAGCCCCCCCTCGTGCAGCGTGCCCCCAAGAATGTTCTGGAGGCAAGATGGGGTCTGTGGCGTCATGTGCTCAGAAAGAGCAGGTCCCATCTCCCTCTTGGGAAATCTCTGGAAAGCGGAAAGGGGATTCTTCGGTTTTCCCCTGTTGACGTGCATAATATTTAAAACATATCACCCTGCCGCCCCGACGGCACGGTCCCCACCAGCGCCTCACCCTGGCTGGTCCCTTGGCTGGCCACCCTCGCCTCGGAGCCCCCAGGCCTCTCCCTCACGTCTTTCTCACCTCTGACCATAGAGGCCCCCCCATAAACCGCACCCCCTCTGCTGCGCCCCTGCCCCTCACCCTGCTTTCTCCTTCACTGCTGTTGCCACCACTCCCCGGGTGACATGTCTGCGTGTATCTCACACACGCTGATCAACGACTGGACAGCACGAATTCTGTGGTGGCGGTGTTTCCATCCCCCATGCCTCGTGCATCATTTGACACAAAGAAAACCTTCAAGACATTTTGTTAAATAAATTAACATTCCTGCCTTCCTGAACATAATAAATGGAATACAACATAGCATATCTTGTGGGTCCATGGTTAACATTTAGGGAGGCCCTGCATGGTGGTTAAAGGCATGACCTTGGAATTGTACTCCATGGCTTTTGAGTTGCTCTTCAGCCGCTTACTAGCCATGTGACTTAGGCACCACCCCATTTGGTATATTTAAGCCTCTGTTTCCTCATCTGTAAAACAAAACATTGCAAACTATTAATAAATGTTTTTTACTCTACACCTATTTGTTGCACCTTGTGATTTTTATCAATATTTGATATCTTTGTCATAAATCTGGAAGTAGATCTCCATATGTTTATATGTTTTCTTAGCAGATCAACCTTTTGTCATTGTGCCCTTTACAATAATACCTTTAGGTCAGCATTAAATTTTTTCTATTATAAACATTGCTACATCAGTTTTAAGTTAAATTCTGACTTAAAGAACACATCCCCTCATTGATAAGTTTTATGATCTCTAATTCTACCTTAAAATTTTAACATGCATGCTTAACTCATATTTTTCTTACAAATACTATATTAATTCTAATTTGCCTTCTGGCTCCTTAAAATTAGTTTGCTTTTGCTTTCCTCTAAATGTACCACTTTCATCCTCAATATTGTCATTGTCTAGTATTTTATATATCTGACTTTTATACCCATGAAAAATATCACCATCATTATTATTTATTGTCAATCTGATTTAGCTTTATATTCATAATTGCTTGGATCACTATATATTGCTTTTTTCATCCCTATACTTCCTTCAGAGTTGAATAATCTTCATGCTGAAGTACATCCTTAAATAGTTCTTTCAAAAAGGACCTATGGGTAGTAAGCTGTCATAGTCTTTGTTAGTATGAAAATCTTTATATTTTCTTATTCTTGTGTATAGTTTGTTTATAGCATTACTATTAACAGTTATTTCTCTTTACATCTTATATATATTATTTCATTGTCCTCTGGAGACTTGTAGATCAATAGGAGTTGCTGCCAGTCTCCAACTTTTTTGTGTGTTTAATGTCTTTTGTTTATGGTAGTTTTTAGGATTTTCACCTTTTTATTTCCTTTTGCAGTTTTACTCTGATGTTTCTAAAGAAGTTTCATTTTCTGCTTAAGACTTGATGTGCTCCTTCAGTATTAAAACTTGTATCTATCTTCAAATATTGTAACTTTTCCATTCACTAATTATTGCTTCAAGAATTTCCATTAGATCTATTCTTGAGCTTCTCATTCAAGCCTCCATGTCTCTCAAATTATCTCTTCCTGTATAGAATTCTGATAAATTACATTAGCACTATTTTCCTATTTACTATTTCTCTCTTCAACTACATTTAGACTACTCTATTTATTTATCTATTATTTTCTTAATTTCAATGACTATATATTTAATTTTTAGAATTAAAATTATTATTTGGTCCTTTTCCTTAGTTGCCTGTTCACTTTCATAAATGGCCTTCCCTGGCTTACAAGTTCTCTTCTCTGTCTCATTTAACATTTACACATACTTGCTCTATTGCTTTTAGTTCTTCAGGAGTAAAAACTCCCATTTTTTTCATCTACTGGCTCTCTTTCATGGCATTAAATTTCCTCGTTTATTTTGAATTCTTGTCTGTGAGCTCATCTTCAACAGGAGTTATCTTCTGTAAGAGTCCAGGATGTAAAGATGTTCTTATAGGTGACATAGCATAAGTCCTGTATTGTCTGGACCAAATTCTACAATGTTTTTTTAACACCATAGCATAGATGGCATGACTTGGACCCCACGTCTTTGTGTGACAGAGACTTGGATTTCATTTTCTCAAAGGTGACTTTTTCCAATGTAGTCCATCTCGGTTGGCTAGACAGCCATGCAAATATTCACCTGAACCCCATTCCAGCTGAGGGGCCAGTGCATGAGGCCTTGGGCCTTGATGTCATCTTTACACAGCATCAACAGTCCTGCTCTGAGGCACCAGTTCAGTCTTCCAGCTTCAACACTGGCTGTCCTTTAGACCTTTGAGTTCCTGCTTGGTTTATAGCTGCTCATGATTTCTCATTCTTGAATTAAAACTTGGTGTTGTTTTTTAATTTCTTTATTTTATCTGCTTTGGATAAATGAGCTCAGACTCAGAGTTAAGATAGTAAGCTGGCATCTTTACTTGGATGTCTAGCAGACATCTTAATCTCTCCCAAATACAACTCTGTCAGTCTTCTGCATGTCAGCAGATGACACCAACAGTCAGCCAGTTGCTTAGAGCAACAGGCAATGAGGAGTGCCCTGCTCTACTTGGTCCAATGTCTTGGCAGTTGCTGTTGACTGTGTTGTCAATAACCCACATCTCTCCTTATCCTGAGTGATGCTGTATGTTAACCCACTTTCAAGATGACAGGGCACACTTGCAGTAGGCTGAAATTCCCAGGTCTCCTGGCCCAGGAAAAAGAAACAAGATTAATCAGGCGTTCCTTAACTTCAAGAAATGCCTGCTGGTAACTCATAATCACCATTACATTTATTAGGTTACACAGCCGTTTATTAATTCCACTAGAAATCATTAAGCCTTCTGATCTACAACTTCTAAAATCTATTTTTACCCTCCTTCTAAAGATTTGTATAATAGAAACCTACTGGCATCTTCTGGAAATGCTCCACTGCTCTAAGCTTCACGATGGATTACTGTGGTTTTGTAACAGTGGCTTTATAATCCTGCAGATGTTTGTATTTAGGGCCCCGATTTGTCTTGCTCTGAACCTCACGTAGGCCGAGTATACCTTCTAACTCTGTTGTGCTCATCCTTTGTTTGGTAGGTTTTGCTTTTTTAACAAAATCATGGCTATGAAACTGGAAGTGAGACATGGTGCTTCCTCTCTATCACCTAACGTTTTACCATATGCCATTAACAAGGGAACTCTGTCAACAAACTTGTAAAAGCCACTTTAAAAATGTTCATGACCTTTTTGCATTTATGAAATCCTTCTGATCTTTCACCTTCTTCAGGATCTTATTCCAGATTTGTGCCATGGTTTGGCATTTGTTATATTAATCCCTTTTTATCCTGCATGAACTAATCTTAGAATAGGCTCCTCCACCTCCTTCTAAATTTCCTTTCTTGGCTTCTCTTCATCATCCAGACCCCCTGAGCTAAGAGTGCCCCAGGGCTCAAACGCTGAATCTCATTCCTTCCCCATCCACACTGTCCATCTATGTGTTTGCCTCTGTCCTATGGCTGGTGATCTCAGGCCTACTCTGACAACTCCACAATCTACTCATATTCTCACTCTAACAAATTCATTCGCAGACCTGTCTGGACATCTAACAAACCTCTCAGTCTCCTCCCCCAACAGCACCTGGTTTCTCTGTCTTTTCCATTCCAGTAAATGATGTCAACATCCAATCAGTAGCTCAAGACAAAACTCTACAGTCAATCTTGTGTCCCCTTTCCCTCATATTTTGTATCAAATCTATTATCTGTCAACCCCACCTTCAAACACCACCAAAATCCAATAATCTCTCTACCTAATCCCTTTCCTTTACAAACATGACACCACCCTGACTGGTCTGCATGCATCTGCTCTTGTGCTATAATCCATTCTCCACACCAAAGGCCTTCTCCACAATTTTCCCCGTGGTCTAGAGGACCCCAGAGGACCTTCCTTTCTACTTCCCCATCTCAGCCCATGGAGTTCTTCTGCCTGGAATATTCTGTCCAATAGAGAAATCTTCCTCACTTCCTCCAAGTCTCAGCGCAAAGGTCACCTTCTCAGGGGCAGCTCAGATCACAAGCCCCGTCTCCCCCTTATTTCCTCATGGCTCTGGTCCCTACCTCATGCATGATTATGGGACATATCATTTGTGGACTTGTTTGTGTCTGTCCCACCACTACAAAGTAAACTCCCTGAAGCCAGGACCTGGTCATTTCCAGGCCTCCAGTGGATTTCCAGAGTCCAAGCAGTGCCTACAGGTAGCGGGACCTTCTGAAACATTTGCTGACTTGAGTTGCTCTGCCCGACAGGTGATTTCAACACACCACCTGAATCTCTCTGCTGCAGACTTTGCAAGGAGGGAAGGGAGCGGAGAGATGCCAGTCAGGATGCTGGCTCACCTGCTGAGGGAGTGCCAAGTATCTTTGAAAGCTAAGGGCACATGGGCATCAGAAGTGATGAGAAAGGAAAATAAACACAACTGAGAACTTAACCTCCAAAGTGTGGACGTGTCCCATTGATTTAAAGCAATACACAGGCAATACTATCCACCTGAGAATACCTCCTGGCTAGAAAACTCCTGAACCTACAAACCGTTAATATAGTCAGGTATAACCCCTATAGGGAGAAGACGGCTCCCTTGTCAATGGTCCCCATTTGGAGGAAAGCTTGGTTTGACTCTTGGATAGGGCTTCCTATAGGAGAACCTGCTAGAACACCACGGCCTCATAAACATACTCACAGAGGCCTGAGTGGCAGTGTCCCTCACAGAACATGCATACTCGATCTGAAAACTCACTAGCAACCCAGTGGTGACAAATCAATGTGTCATATAGCTCCCAGAACTTAGGAGATGCCAGGAGCTCAGGCCAGGCCCTTTCCATTATGGGAAGTGCCTTCGGCAAGCCTCCAAAGCACAGCCTGGCTTCTGCTCCATGCTGGGCCAGGCCCAGGGATGAATCCCTGGTCTTGGAAAATCATTGCTTACAGTATCCAAGACTGAGTTCAAACATGTGGATGATGGATTGAAAGAAAAACTGAAAGTCAGTCTGCCACCTAGCTTTTCCAAATTATAGAAGAAACACAGGACTTTACCTTGGGGGTACCTTTAGAGGCCAACAGCAAATACACGAGACCTCTCTACAACACCTCTGTCTGGGGCCCACCCAGTCTCAGCTTCAATACTCTCAGGGAAGGAGACTCAATGCCTCTTGAAGTGGGACCTTCAAGATCAACTCTCAGTGAAGAAAGTGTCCAAATACTCCCATAAGGCTAACTACATATTAGTACCCACCACATTTTTCCAGCATTGCTGAAGAGGTAAGAGTTTGGGAGTCAGATGTCCTGGGCAGGGTGCCATCAACACCGATGCATCCTGGCTGTCTCCTACAGGGTAGAAACCCACACCTCCCCATCCACAGCTCTGTGCTGCTGAGTGGGTGCCATGCCCTCTCACCCCAGTAACCACAGCAGCCTCCTACATGACCTCCCTGCCTCCACTCTCACCACTAATCCATGCTTCAGCCTTGCAGTCTCTGCTTATCATTGTTTTTTAATTTAAAAGCAAATCGAAGGGTTTTTAAAAAGTGTTCATTTCATATGTAAGATTTTAAAAGTACACTACATCACCCCCTTCTACTCCCTGTCCTACCTCCCATGAGAAACTAAAACAAAACCCTGAGATGCAGGCCGTGAAATATGAATTTGGTTATAATGTGATTGACTTTCTAGCCTCCAAATGCCCAGCTTGCTAGCCGTGTAGGGTAGCACAATCATGTGACCCCACCCACTTTACAAGACCGAATATTTTTTAGAGACCATCCATTCATGCATTATAATTGGACTCTATTTTATGATTCTTCGGGTACTTAGCTCTGTATGACTAATTACCATGTTCACATTGCTATTTCTCAATTTTTCATTCTGACCATTATCGATTGCTCACAGTGGAAATGGATGTGCCCTGCTGGTGACCCCCACCCCGTGACAGAGCCTTCTCATAGTTGGCATGGTCCAATCTGATTTTCCCCTATAATTTTAATTATTTCAGTATTTGACCTTAATATTACTATGACTGGCTAAATGCTCTTCACAGCTGAGCCATGTGGTACCTATTTCTTTTCATTTCCTGTACCCAACTTTGCTTTCTGTGAGGTTAATAATTACCTTGTCATTACAGTCACTCGGTTCACATTGCTCTGTTGTTCTGTTATAAATCTCCTCTGATGTATCTAAGCATGTCATTATGAAGAATCTCTGGTGTAGCTTTCTTTATGTTTGATATCTTCTTTTTTATCTTATTTTTAACTTTTTATTATCAAATTTTCATATGTACATAAAAGTAGAAAGAATGTTGTAACAAACTCCATTGTCTTGCCAATGGGTTTCAGCCCTGGACAAGATCACTATGGATTCAGTGAGACCAAAGAAATGACAGTGTAATGTTCTTGGGGTGAAAGGTTATACCCAACTTTATTTCCATGGTGGCAGGTCAATCACTAAAATCTCATTCACTCAGAGCGAGTCTGCATGCAGCAAGCTGGTCTCTGCCTCCGGGCCTTTCTGCCCGCACAGCCGTCTCAGTCTCTGTCCTCGGTGCTGCCACCACTCCAGCCTCATCTCTGCTCTCCAGCCTTGCAGCCATGCCACCGTGTCTCCCAGAGCACTGGGCAGAGCTTTTTATATAAAGTCAGTAATGACATATTGCCCACACATGTGTAGTGAGCTAGCCAACCAAGGCCAGGTGAGATTCCTGGCCACAGGAACCTTCACTTTAACCACATCCACATGTCACATTTTTGCTGGAATATTTTAAGGAGAATCCCAGACATCATATTATTTCATCTATAAATATTTTAGCATGCATCTCTAACTTAGAGGTACTTAAAAATATATATATAACTACCATGTGTGGGGAAAATAGAAGTTCCTATGGCCAGGATACTCACCTGACCCTAAACTACTTGATGCCATTGGCCTCCTGCTAGGCTAATGCTTCCACACCCACCAGCAATGAGCCACTATTGTCAATGTTACTATGTGAGCTCTGCCAGGTGCTCTGCCCAGAGGCAGAGATGGAGACGGACTGCAAACGCTGCAGAGGCAGAAGTGATTCCAGCACTCAGCCTGACACCATGAGAATAAAGTTTGATATAAGCCTTTTCACCCCTAATATTCCACTGTTGTTATACAGTCACATTGAATCCAGAGGGAACTTGCCCAGGGGCAAGCCCCTTTCAGGTGAGACATCATGCAATTGCCAAACCTAGTAAAATAAATAATTCCTTTATATCATCTAATAGCTAGTACATATCCAAATTTTATGATTGTCAAACTGTCCTTCAAGTTGGGTGTTGATTTGGAACCCAAGTGAGGCCAACCATTGAATTTCTTTGTCTTTTAAGACTCTCATTCTATAAGAGTCCCTTCTCCCATTATGTCAATGTCCTTGATTAGCTGAAAAAACTCAGTCATTTGTCTTGTAAAATGTCTCATGTTCTAAATTTGGCTGATTACTTCTGATTGTTATTTAACTTGTTTTGTTCTTCATATTTTTTATACACTGGCAGGTAGATTTAGAGCTTCTCAGTCTGAACTGTACATTAGAACCACTTGGAGAGTTTTTTTAAATCCCAATGCCCAGGCCACACTCCAGCCCAGCTAAATCAGAACCTCCGGATGGGACCCAAGCATCAGTGTTTTTAAAGTGCCCCAGGTGATCCCAGTGGGCTTCAGAAGTTTAAAAACACTGCCCTGCTGTGCTGCATAAGCAGCCCCTGGGAACTTGTGAAATGCAGAGTCTCAGGCCCCAGCACAGACCTACTGAATCAGAAACTCTGGAGGCAGAGCCAGCAATCTGTGACTTAACATGCCCTCCAGGGGTTGTGAGGTGCATTAACATTTGAGAACATCTGCTGCTGACGATTGATTTGATTCATTCATTTCACTCCAGCATAAGAACTTCAGAGGTGGTACTGTATACTTCCTGTTGAGGTGGTTCTCAACCTTGGCTACACTTTAGAATCACCTTCACTGCTCCTGTTAACTAGGATTCAAACAAGCCTTACCCCACATCATTTGAATCTGAATATCTGAATGTGGAGCTCCAAGACGCTTGTTTTTAAAAGCTCACCACGTAACCATCACACAGCAGGGGAGGGCTGGGAACCACTGTCCTAGCTCATCACCTCACGAGGTATAGAGTGCTGGGTGCCACAGATTCAGCGGTGCTAAGATTTGTTAGGGGATTCAGATGTTGTCGGCCTGACCCCTCCCTCATAAACGTGATGCTCGTCTATTCACCAACTGACGGTCATTGCATAGGTTATGTTTTATTAGGTGTGACAAAGTGGTGATTTTCAGAGTCCATCATTCCTTTTGCACAGGAGTCTTCGGTAAAGAATGATTTTTTAATTATTAGGTTACTCTAAAATACAGCTCATGCAAGAAATGCGGTACACATGCTGGCTTCTTTCCTCTAATCTTTCTGTTTCAAAGTGATGGGTTGAACACTGTCACCATCAACACCAAACACCAAAGATCACCTGTAAATAGTTTTCTAAGTGTGATTATGAATTCATAGATTTTATCCGTGTGATATCATTCAATACACTGCAATTTTTTTCAAGGCTCTAATTGCCCCAAATTCGGTTAGGAGAAGCCCTTCAAATTGCCCTCCCACCCCCCATGTCGTTTTGATTTGTGACCTCACTAGTCTTAAACCCCTTCCTTGCTTGAATTTACTACTTTGTTTTCCAATACAGTAACATGTCCCGGGCATATCTTGTAAGTTTCCTTCCCCGGACATGAAACAGATATTCTCCATGGAGCTCGAGTTTCTTCTAAGGGGATATGGTATTCAGAAGCCACAAGCAGAAGACTAAGTATGCTCATTGCCACTGAATTGTCAATTCTTCTAGACCTATTCGGTGGCCAAAGCAAGGAAACGTGTTTTTAAAAAAAGAAATCATGAATTCAAACAGGTATTTTCAATTTTAATTTAAGACTAGAGGGTTTTGAATCAACTACTTTGATTTTATATTTGTTATACTGAAATCTTGGTTCTTAACTACATTAGCATATTTACTTATTTGCTTGTCTAATAAAATTAGCATATTTATAAGTTTGCTTGTATAAAATTAACATATTTATATATTTGCTTATATACAATATACTTGTAATAGTTTTATTAACCACATTGTCTGCCCCCAAAATCCATGTTGAAGCCTTAACCCCCCAATGTGACTATATTTGAAGAGATTTAAAGAGTTAATGTTAAATGAGATCATAAGGGTGGAGCCTTAATCCAATCAGACTAGTGTCCTTACAGCTATGTGCCCAAAAAGAAAAAAAAGGCAATGTGAGGACATAGGGAGCTAGGAAGAGAGTCCTCACCAGAAACCAACCCTGATGGCACCCTGATTTGGAGCTTCCAGCTTCCAAAATAGTGAGAAAATTAATTTCTATTGTTTTAGCCACCTAGTCTGTAGTGATCTGTTATGGCAGTCTGGTCAGACAAATACAGCTAGCTTCAAAATAATAATGTACTAATAATTATTATTCTTCTGAACTGCTGCTTGTAATTTCTTTGTTGTTCTATTCATCCTTAAAATGTATCCCACTAAGGATGTAGAGTTAACATATTGTGATTTAAAGTAATTTGAAATAACTATTTTCTGTAGGTGCCTGTGTCACCAACTTGATAAGATAATTAGATTCAGTAGCTTTTCCACCTTCTGCTGGGACGTGCCCCAGTCCAGACTGGGTGCTCTCGGCGCCTGCTGTGCAGTTGTGATGTCGGGCTCACTCTTAAGCGCTGTTGGGGGCCCCTACTCCTGGATTACTACCATCTTTCTTGGGATAGTTCATTTTGTCATATACAGCTCCTGAGAGAGGGTACATGGATATATATTTTGCTTAATTTTTTTCTTCCCTTACAGTTTACCTAAGTATAGAATTATAGCTTAGAAACTGTTTTCCTCAGAAATTTTAAGTTATTGTTCCATTGACTTTTGACAGGTTTCTAGTATGGTATTGAGACATGTGATGCAGTCTATATCTTGATGCTTTGAACAAAAAAAAAATCCTGTTTTTCTTAGATAGATGGGGGGAAGATGGCAGAGTAGGATGGCATGGCAAAAAACCTCCTCCCAAGTACACACCAAGGAAGCAACTACAGCAGATACAGCTAACCCTGAAAATGACCTGAAGACTGCAGAACTGACCGTCTACACCTGGTGAAGAAGAGAAGACAACAGTGAGATGGGCAAAGGGGCAGAGCCACAGTCAGTCTGGACCCAAGCCCTTTCCCCATCCCGCCCATAAGCAGGAAGGAGAGGAACAGAGTTGGGAGGGGATAAACATTCAGGAATCCAGCACACCTGGCTCTGGAGACCTGCTCTAGGAACGTGAGTTCACATTGCATCAAGCTTTGATGACTGACAGACCTGGACACCAGGGACAATTGGAGCACTGTGGGGGAGACAAGACTCTTGTCCCTTGTGAAGGACAGGCACAGTCTGTTGGTCCTGCTGAGACCCAACACAGAGGTGGCAGTTTGAAAGATTTATCAGTAGCAGGAAGTGTGTCAGAGGGGTGGGGGGTCAGAGGGGCTCTCTCCAGAGGAGAAAGTGACACTTCCCTAGCCCTTCCTCAGTCCAACTGGTCAGGTGTTTGTAGGAACCAGTTCTGAAACTTCCTATCTGCCTCGCTGGTGGCTCAGCCCCAGGGGAGGTGCTTCCTCACACACCACCCACACCCAGCCCACTTAGCCCAACAGTGGTCTGACTTTGCTGACTGGCAGTCCCAGACTTCCGTGCCCTCCCTCAGAACAACTGGTCAGATGCTTACAGAAACTCTCCAACTGCCCCCCTGGATCAGACCCAGCACCCCCTGTGTAACTGTCCCATCCTGCATGGTTGGCCCAGCAGCAGTCCAGCATGGCTGATTGGCCCAGTCTACAATGAATCCTAGCAGAAGTGTTCCACATCACACAGAGGACAAGCAGAAGCAAGCTGTGAGGATCAGTCACTACTGACAGAGATGCAGAAAGGCATTCCCACCCAAAGCCCACCAACAGCAACCTCTGCTCAGCTGCAACAGAGAACCAGGCTCTGAGAAGCAGAGGGTCTTGAACTTTGGGTCACCACAAGACACCCACTTCATAAAGCCATTACTATCAAGACCAGGAGGCATAGCTGATCTATCTAATACAAGGGAAGACACACAGAGACCCAGACATAATGAGGAGGCAGAGGAATATGTTCCAAACAAAAGAACAAGATAAAATACCAGGAAAAGGGCCAAATGCAACATAAGTTGGCAATATTCTTAATAAAGAATTCAACGTAATAGTCATAAATGTGCTCACTGAACTGGGGAAAAGAATTGATGATCTCACTGCGAACTTCATCAAAGAGAAAATATGAAAAAGAGCCACTCAAAGTTGAAGAATACAATAACTAAAAAGAAAAATACAATAAAGGGAATGAATAGCAGACTGCTGGAAGTAGAAGAATCAATGTGATGGAAGATAAAGAACAGCAGAGTAACCCAGCTGAGGAACAGAAAGAAAAAAGAATATCTAAAAATGGGAATATGCTAAGAGAGCTGTGTGACAACTCCAAACAAAATGATATTTGCATAATAGGGGTCCCAGAAGGAGAAGAGCAAGACAAAAGAGTAGAAAGTCTCTTTGAAGAAATAATAGCTGAAAACTTCCCCAATCTGGGGAAGGAAATAGACATCCAGGTTCTGGGAGCACAGAGAGCCCCCAACAAGATAAACCCCAGGAAGATACCACTAAGACATACAGTAATTAAAATGGTAAAGATTAAAGAGAATCATAAAAGCAGGAAGAGAGAGGCAGACAGTTACCTATAAGGGAAACTCTATAGGCTATCAGCACATTTCTCAGCAGAAACTTTACAGGCCAGAAGGGAGTGGCATAAAATATTCAAAGTATTGAAAGGGAAGAACCTACAACCCAAAATTCCTACACAGCAAAGTTATCCTTCAGAATTGAAGGAGAGATTAAAATTTTCCCAGATAAAAAAAGGCTTAAAGATTTCACTACCACAAAACCAAATTTACAGGATATGTTAAAGGGACTTCTGTAGATGGAAACGTTCTTAAGTCTAAACATTTTTCATCAGTAGACCAAAGACTCACTAAACAAATGTGAAGTTACAAACGAAAGTATTAAAATCAACTATGCACAAAATTAGCCAAAGGATACATAAAAGATGTGGATTATGACATCTTATACATAAAGTGTGGAGAAGGAGGAAAAATAAGAAGTAGTACTTTTAGAATGTGTTCAAAATCAAGTGACCATCAACTGTTATGTATTTAGGAAACTATCTGTGATAGCTTTTTTTATAGGAATTTTATGATAACCAAAAACCTAAAGCCTATGACAGATATGAGAAAAATAAAAAAGGAATCCAATCACAACACTAAAGAAAACCATCAAACAACAAGAGAAGAGTATAAGAGAGGAAGAAAGGAACAGACAGGAACTTCAAAGACAACCAGAAAACAATTAATAAAATGGCAATAAGTACATACCTATCAATAATTACCTTAAATGTAAATTGACTAAATATACCAATCAAAAGACACAGGGTAGCAGAATGGATAAAGAAACAAGACCCATCTATATGCTGCCTACAAGAGACTCATCTCATACCTAAAGACATACACAGACTAAAAGTGAAGGGATGGAAAAATTTTTCATGCAGATAAAAGGGAGAAAAAAAGCAGAAGTAGCAATACTTAGACAAAATAGTCTTTAAAACAAAGAAAATATAAAGAGACAAATAAAGGCATTACATAATGATAAAGGAAGCAGTCCAACAAGAGGATATAATAATTGTAAATGTCTATGCACCCAACATTGGAGAACCCAAATATATAAAGCAAATGTTAACAGACCTAAAGGGAGAACTAGACAACAACACAAAAATATTAGGAGATTTTAATACCCTACTTACATCAATAGATAGATATCCAGACAGAAAGTAAATAAGGAAACAGTAACACTGAATAACACACTAGATACAATGGACTTAACAGATATATACAGAACATTCCACTCAAAAACAGCAGAATACACATTCTTTTCAAGTGCATATGGAGCATTCTCCAGAATAGATCACATCTTACAACATAAAAAAGCTCAATAAATTCAAGAAGATTGAAATCACAATGGTATGAATCTAGAAATTAATTATATGAATAAAACCAAAAAAACAAACCAACACATGGATGCCAAATGCTAAACAATACGCTTCTAAATAATCAGTGGATCAATGAACAAATCAAAAAGGAAATCAAACTATAAATGGAGACACGTGAAAATAGAAATACAAATGTTGAAAATATGTGGGATGCAGCAAAAGTGATTCTAAGAGGGAAATACATAGCATTATAGGCCAACTTCAAGAAACAAGAACAATCCCAACTAAAAAATCTAACCTCACAACTAAAGGAACTAGGAAAAGAAGAATAAACAAAACCGAAAGTTAATAGAAGGAGAGACATAATAAAGATCAGAGAGAAATAAATAAGAGAAAGAAAATAAGAAAGGAATAGAAAAAAATCAACATAACCAGGAGTTGGTTCTTTGAGAAGAAAACCAAAATAAACAAACCCCTAGCCAAACTTATCAAGAAAAAAAGAAAAAGGTCACAAATAAATAAAAGCAGAAATGAAAAAGGAGATATTAAAACTGACACCACAGAAATTCAAAGAATTATAAGAGAATTCTATGAAAAATTATCTGCCAATAAATTAGACAATCTAGAAGAAATGGACAAATTTCTAGAAATGTACAATCTTCCAAGACTGACTCAGGAAGAAATAGAAAATATGAAGAGACCAACTACCAGTAATGAAATTGAATTGGTAGTCAAAAAAACCCCAAAAACAAAACTCCAGAATCAGATGGCTTCATGGATGAACTCTACCAAACATTTAAGGAAGAGCTGATATCCATCCTTCTTAAAGTATTCCAAAAAACAGAAGAGGAGGGAATACTTCCAAACTCATTCTATGAGGCTGGCATCGCTCTAATACCAACACCAGACAAAGGCAATACAAAAAAGAAAAAATTATATCAATATCCCTGATGAACATAGATGCAAAATCCTCAACAAAGTATTATCAAACCAAATTCAAAAATATATCAAAATGATCCTCCATCACGACCAAGTGGGATTTATTCCAGGGATGCAAGGATGGTACAATATTCAAACATCAGTGTGACACACCACATTAACAAAAGGAAGGATAAAAGCCATACGATCATCTCAATAGATGCTGAAAATTCATTGGGCAAAGTTCAACATGCATTCATAATAAATTCTCAACAAAATGGGTATAGAGGGAACGTACCTCAACATAATAGAGGTCATATATGACAAACCCACAGGTAACATCATACTCAATGGTGAAAAGCTGAGAGCTTTTCCTCTAAGATCAGGAGCAAGACAAGGATGCCCACTATCACCACTTTTATTCAACATAGTACTGGAAGTCCTAGTCACAGCAATCAGACAAGAAAGAGAAATAAAAAGCATCCAAACTGATAAGGAAGAAGTAAAACTGTCACTCTTTGCAAATGACATGAATCTATATATAGGAAACCCTAAAGACTCCACCAAAAAATTATTACAACTAATAAATTATTAGAACTAATAGTCTGAGGATACAAAATCAATAACAGAAATATTATTACATTCCTATATACTAATAAAGAACCAACTGAAAGAGAAATCAGGAAAACAATCCCATTTACAATTGCATCAAAAAGAATAAAATACCTAGGAATAAACCTAAGGAGGTAAAAGACCTGTACTCTGAAAACTATAAGACACTGATGAAAGTATGTGAAGAAGGCACAAATAAATGGAAAGCTTATCCATGCTCATGGATAGGAAGAATTAATATTGTCAAATGGCCATCCTCCCTGAAGCAATTGACAGATTCAGTGCAATCCCTATCAAAATACCAATGGCATTTCTCAATGAACTACAGCAAATAATCTTAACATTTATATGGAACTACAAAAGACCCCAAATAGCCAAAACAATCTTGGGAAAGAACAGATCTAGGTATATCACACTTCCTGACTTCAAACTATACTACAAAGCTACAGTGATTAAAACTGTCTGGTTCTGGGACAAGAACAGACACATAGATCAATGGAACAGAATAGAAAGCCCAGAAATATACCCATACATACAGTGTCAATTAAAATATGACAGGAGGCAAGAATATACAATGCGGAAAAGGCAGTCACTTCAATAAATGGTTCTGGGAAAACTGGAATGCAAGAGAATGAAACTGGATCACTCCCTAACACCATACACAAAAGTAAACTCAAAATGGATTCAAGACCTAAATAGAAGACATGAAACCATAAAACTCTTAGAAGAAAACATAGGCAAAAATCTCTTGAACATGAGTAATTTTTTTCTAGACACTTCTCCACAGGCAAGGGAAACAAAAGCTAAAATAACAAGTGGGACTACTTCTGCACAGCAAAGGAAACCATCAACAAAACAAAAAGTCAACCCAGAGAATGGGAGAATATATTCACAAGTGATATATCTGATAGGGAGCTAACATCGAAAATATATTTTTAAAAAGTCATACAACACCAAAAAAATAATAATAACCCAATTAAAAAATGAGCAGAGGACCTGAATACACATTTCTCCAAAGAAGAAATACAAATGGCCAACAGGCACATGAAAAGATGCTCCCCTTCACTAATCAGGGAAATGCAAATCAAAACCACAATGAGATATCACCTTACACCAGTCAGAATGGCCACTGTCCAAAACACAAGAAATAAGTGTTGGTGAGGATGTGGAGGAAAGGGTACCTTCCCACACTGTTGGTGAGAATGTAAATTGGTGCAGACACTATGGAAAGCAGTATGGAGGTTCCTCAAAAAACTAAAAATAGAAATACCATATGACCCAGTAATTTCATTTCTAGGAATTTACCCAAAGAAAAAAAATTCTCTAATTTGAAAAGATGTATGCACCCCTATGTTTATCGCATTATTTACAATAGCCAAGATATGGAAGCAACCAAAGTGCCCATCAATAGATGAATGGATAAAGAAGATATGATACATTTATACAATAGAATATTATTTGGCCATAAAAAAGAAAAGAATACTACCATTTGCAACAACATGGATGAACCTAGAAGGTATATGCTAAGTGAAATAAGCCAGGAAGAGAGAGACAAATACCACATGATTTCACTTATATGTGGAATCTAAAACACAAAAAACAAAACAAATAAACAAAGAGCAATTGAATCATAGACACTGAGAAGTGACTGGTGGTTACCAAGGAGGAAGGATTGGTGTGGGTGGGTGACATAGGTGAAGGGGATAAAGAGGCACAAAATCGCAATCATAATATAAATTAGGGAGATGAAAGTACAACCTAGAAAATACAGTCAGTAGTTCTTTGACAGATTGTAGCTACACTAGTTGGAGTGAGCATTTAATAATGTAGATAACTGTCAAATCAGTATGTTGTACACTTGAATCCAATATAATATTGTATATCAACTATACTTCAATTTTAAAAAAACAGGTTTTCTTGCTTTTTTATAAGCTTTGTGTTCCTTTTTCCCCAGAATTCTGAAATGTTATGAGTTTCCATGTTTAGCTCTCATCAAGCCTTTTCAATTGGAAACTGATGCCACTCATCTGTAGAAAATTTTATTGAATTATTTGATGATTTTCTCCCCACTATTTTTCCTATTTTCTTAAAATTATGTTCTTAACTTGGGTTTCATGGATCAGTCCTTTAATTTGCTTATCTTTTTTTCTAATAATTTCCAGAGTTCTTTTTCCTCAGGACCTTTCAAAAATAGTGTCCTGTTCTTTCATGGATGTGGTATCTGCTCCAGCCTCTCTTACTAATATTGACAGATTTTTGTCAAGTTTTCTTCTCCCTGCATGGTCTATTTCCTTCAAGTAGAGTTTGTTTTGTGTTTTCTGTTTTTCAGTTTGTTTATTTTGGTTATGCCTTTCATATTGCACTTTGTCATTAAAAATATCTTGAGACCCTTGATTAAGAGTGGAGTAAAATGGGTGGGTGTTGTTTGTGTCAGAGTCTTAGAACTATCTGCTCTATAAGGATCTGACTTAAACACATCCTGCAGGAAAATGCATTATTAGTAGCATTAGGTTTTTTATTTCTCTTGAGCTGGTCGAATTCTGAAGCCATGCCATCAATGTTGTAGGAACCCAGTAGGGACAAAGGCATGTAAACATTCTCTCATGTTTCCCGGGGGCCATATCACATTTCTATTCTCAGGTGTACCTGCTGTCCAGTCCAGAGACTCTGTTTTTTCCTCTTCAAAGACTAAACCTCAGTTTCCTGCCAGGATTGGAGGAGCAATTGCCCCATCTTGGAGACTTGGGGAGGTGGTCTGGGGGATTATCTCCCTCTTAAATAGATTTGTAACCATTTCTCCTGTTTTTATAAGTTTCCAGAAGTACCTTATGCTGTAAATTCTTTGGCCTCTTGGGAATTCTTCTATGCAACCCAGGTTGCCTTTTGAATTTTACTTCTGCCAGTGAAAAATTCAGTTTTCTTAGCTTAGCTACATCATTTGCCACTCACCATCTGCTTTCCAGTTCCCCAAATTTTGTTATTTTTGTCCTTGTGGGTTTGTGCCTTTTAAAAATGTTTCTTATTGAAGTATAATATAAAAACAGAAAATTGCATAGATCATAAGAGTAGATCAATGTTCAAAAACACAACACAGTCATGTAACCAGTACCCACATCACAAAACCACATTACCAGGACCCCAGAAAATGCGTTATGCTCACTTCCAGTCCCAATCCCCCTCCCCACAATGGTATCCGCTATCTTGACTTCTAACAGCATGGATTAATTTTTCCTGGTTTTGAGCTTTATATAAATGGAATTACACAGTATGTATTCTTTTGTGTTTTGCTTCTGTCACTCAACATTTTGTTTGGGGCATTAATCCATAATGTAAAATGCAGACAGTTCATTCTTGTTGCTTCATAGTTTTTCTACTGTGTAAATATGCCACAGTGTATTTATCCAGTTTTGATGGACACCTGGTAGTTTCCAATTTGGGGGCTATTGTTGGTATAAATATTCTTGCACATGTTTTCTGGTAAACATATGAATGCATTTCTGTCAGGTATATGCCCAGGGGTGGAACTGTGTGTCATAGGATGTGTATGTATTCCACTTTAGCAGATACCACCATATTGTTTTCCAAATTATTTGTATTAATTTACCCTCCTACTCTGTGTGTGAGAATTCTGGCTGTTCTATTTCATTATCAACATCTTTGTCACTGTAAACTTTCTGGTGGGTATTTGTGCATTTAAAAAAGTTTCTTAATGTTCTTTTAGTAGGGATAGGAAAGGAAATAGACTATAGTGTGGGTTTATGCTACCATATTGGATGGAAAGCCAACCAAGGCTTTTGTTTTTCTAAAACACCAATCTGATCATGTCTGTCACCTTCACTAAAAATCCTTCGGTGGTTCTCAGAACAAATTTCAAATTTCTTTGAGGCCTCAAGGCCCCTCTGGAGCAGTTTTGCGTAGCTCCCTCCATCCTCCCCATCTGTGTGGCTATAACCACGTACAGCATCTTGCCTCTCACCAAACACAGTGCACTCTTCCACACAAATATGCAATTGCACCAATTATTGCTCCTTCTTAACCTGTTTCCTCAGCCTCCTCTCCCTGGCTGACCCCTCTGCCACCCTCATGAAGAGCGCCTTCCTGAGTGCCTGTGGGCGCCTCCCTCCGCAGTCTTCCACCACCCTGTGATTGACTCGATGGAGCTGCTATCAAGGAATGATCACTTGTCTCTCTCCCCCAATGCCTGGAAATCCTCCGAGAGGAAGAACCGTGTCTTCTTTCATTTTGTGGCACCAACACCCATTGCAGTGCTCAGGACAGGACACTGAATGAGTCTTCTAATTCATTCATGCAATTGTTCAACAAATAGTTAGTAAGTAGTCTTACGTTTCAGACCCTAACCCAAGCAGAGGGAACGCCACAGTGAAACAGTAAGCCAAATCTGTTCTCAGAGATTGATGTTCCAGAAGGTGAGGCATATAATAAGCAAATAAACACACAAATAGGTAAATAAGATTAAGAGCATGTAGAAAACCTCTTTATCCAGCTCTCCACCTCTTCTGAGGACACCTTCCCTGTCCCTCAAGTGTCAGGGTTTCTGCTCTGGCCCCTCCCTGGCCTGAAATGCTACCCCCTCCCCACAAGATCTCTGTGCAGCTGGATCCTTTGCATCATTCAGAGCTCAGCTTAAATGTCACCTCCTCAGAGGGACCTGCCTTGACCTTATAATCAATCAGTCACTATCAAAGCATACTCGTCTAATTCTCTACATAAAACATGTAACTATCTGATATCTTTATTGTTACATGTTTTTTGTTTTCTATTTCCCCTAAATAAACTCCATGAGGGCAAGGGTCTTTTCTGATTTAACAGTTCAACTCCTTTTTCCCAGATAGTAGTGTCTGCCAAATTGTAGGGGCTCAATATATTTACTAAATGAGTGAATACATGAGTGAATTGTAGGAAAATAAGAAATTGAATTTTGAAAAGGAAAATGTGGCATTCACTTACACAACCCAGCAATTGCACTCCTAGTGATTTGCCCAAGAGAAACGAAAACATGTCCGCTAACATACTTTTAGGCAAATGGTCACAGCAAGATCATTAATAATAGGCAAAACCTAGAAGCAGCCCAAATAGCCATCAATAGGAAAATGGTGAAGTATGGACTCTCCAAGCCATGAAGTACTACACAGCAATGAAAAAGGAGGGGCTCCTGGATGAACCGTGCCAGTCCCTGCTTTGATTGCCTGGAAGGAGCACAGAAGACACAGAATGCTGGAAGTTTCTCTTTCTCTGCTGTGGCTGTGCATACAGGCTGTGTGCACTTGCCAAAGTTATTTAACTATACTCTTAAAATGGGTGTTTTTTAGTGACATAAAACATATTTTTAAAAAATTACTTTGAAAGGAAATTTGAGAATTAGAGCACTTCTCCCCTGCACTCCCTCCCCTGCCTTATCTTAAACCACGGCCGTACTCCAGCATCGTCCGCCCAAGAGGTCTGCCAACGTGTGCCTGCGTCACCCCACACCATCCCATGTGTCGGGAGTCACAGCGTCACTGTTGGGCTTGCTGCACAGCCAGCTCCTGCCTCATCAGTCTCCTGAGGGCCAGTCCACCAGTGGATTGAAGGCCAGCATCTCAGCCAGGCATACCTGGGCCTCCACAGCTGACCCTGCTGGCCTTTCCTTAGAGCTCTGCCCTGCAAGCAGTTGTGGGGCCCAGGCCAGTCATCCCAGTCCCTCCTGCTCTGAGCATGATATCCAGAGCATCTGCAGCACCTGAAAGCTTCTCAGAGATGTAGATCTGGCCCTACTCTAGAGCTGCCGGCTCCAAATCTGCCTGGTGATGTGAGCCTCGGGGGACCTGGTGGACACCAACCCCTCAACCTTGCTGAGCTGCAGGGTTCCCTTTGCAAATGGCAATGGCCTTGCCTGCCTTTCCAGTTTCCAGGAGGACTGAGTGAGGCACTGACACAGGCTAGCCAGCGCACTGACTGTCACCCACTAGGGGTCAGTGAAGGGCCCCTCAGCCTCCTCATCCTGGTCCCAGTCGTGCTTGGTCAGCCTCAGGCCCACTGTCGTGCCTGGTTATTAAAGATGTTCGATGGTAAATCAGAACAGCCATCCTGGACAGCTGGGTGACCAACTGCCCAGAGCAGGAAACCTCGCTGGACCCACCCGTGCACGCGGCCCCACCAGGGGGCTGGGCTTGCTCCCTGTCAACATCTCAAGGCACTCGCCTCGGCCCACCGCATGCTGATAGTAGCAAACACATTTCCATATTAATCAAAATGTGGCATTTCCAGTTGGGTCATTGTCCGCAGTGTGTCACCTCTCTCTTAGGATGAAAATAAGATATTTATCCCTGAAACTTACTAAGAATCTGCCTGCCAACAAGCAGACAGACACATCTCGGACAGGATGCGGTGATGTGTCAGCTGGAAAAAAACATTTGCACTTAGTCCTCGTCCTGTCTTCCCCTCCCTCTCCCCCTTTCATCCTCCTCCTCCTGCTCCATCTCCCTCCTCTCCCTGGGAATGGCTTCCCCTCCGTTGTCACCATTAGTTCACAGGCAGAGTAAGAATCAGACCCCAGCTGTTGGCAGGTCTTCTGGGTGAGCTCACAGTGGTGCCAGGATGGCCCCAGCCTCCCAGGCCTCCCAAGCCTCCTCTCTGGTCCTGGCAGCTGCTGTGCCCAGGGGAGCCTCATGCGCTGATGGGGAGGAGGGGTAGCAGCTGTAGCAGGAGACATCGGAAAGCCCACTGCCTCTCCCGGTCCCGCCTCTCCCAGAGCGCGCCTACCCACTTCCCTTGTGCCAGGCCATTCACTAGATGCTTCATGCAGCCTCTGCTTAATCCTCAAAATCAAGGTGAAGAAATCCCCTCTGAACAGGTGAGACCCCAGAGAGGAGAGGTTAAGTGCTTGGCCCATACGCCCAGATTGGCAGGAGATGATTTGGTGTCTCCCGCAGCCGTCCCACAGCATCAGCCATCCAGCCACGAGTTCTGAACTGAGGGCCAGGCTAGCCCAGGCTGAGTGGGTCAGCCCTCCTCCTCCGTCCTCCCCACATGCGTGCCTTTAAGGCAGCCTCTGTGGGGGAAATAGATGGCCCGTCTGAACTAGGGGAAGAGAGACTGATGGCAGTGCTGGCCTGGAGAGCTGGGGCCCATAAGAGAGGCAGGGATGCCCTGGAGCTGCTGTCTCCCTCCCGTCCTGAGGACCTGGGCGTCTGCCTGGCCTAGCAGAGCATCGATCCACATGACCCTGGGTCTCCGGTCTCCTTTCCCTGGCCAAGCCACACCAACAGCTCTGCCTGCTTGCTGTGAGGGGACCAAGGGGTACCACAAGATGGTGGCAGCTGTCCCCGGAAAATGGGCCCAGATGGAGCCATAAGAGCAAGTTACTGCTTAGACACCCAGCTCCGAGGAGTGTCGCCAGCACTCCAAGCAGTAATTGGCATTAAGAGAGGCTTGGAACTGCGAACCAGTGATTTTCAATTGGTATAAAAAAAGTAATTGACATTAAGTGCTGCTCGGAGCAGCAAACTAGTGATTTGCAAATGACATTCCATAAGAAATCATTTACGTCTATTGATATTAAATAGGCATGAGCCACAGTGAGCACAGGGGCAGCAGCAGGCGGGGAGGTGCTGGGTGCCCAGAAGGGTCACAGAGGTTTATGTGAGAGAGGCCCTGCACTCGGTGTCCCTTCCTTCTTCCCAGGCCACAGATGCCCAGAGGAGGAAGGGTATCTCCCAGGTCAGGCTGCATCACCCACTGCACGTCCTGCTGAAGGAGAGCTCACCCCTTACTCTTGTGTGGCCAGGGCTCCAGTCACAGGTGGAGACACCTGCCCTAGGAGGCCTCAGGTCCTGACCTCGCCTGCGCCCTCCCCCACGACACCCGTGTGACTGCCTGGCACCCCTCCAGTGACTGGGAAGCCGGCCATAAGACAACAGGCTGGCACGCTGTGGACACCCTGGCTGAGGGAATCCCTGCACTCTGCAAAGACCCGAGACGGAGATGTGCAGGCAGCAGGTCAGAGGAGGCGGCCCACCCCTGCGCCCACCCCCACCCAAGTGCTGATGTGGCCGGTGCAGTTCTGGGCCCCCTGACCTCTGCACAGGTCATCTGCAGGCTGCAAAGAGGCCATCTGGTACCCCCCACCACTGCCGGGGGCCTGCTGCCCTGCTGGCCAGGCTATTCCTTACGAAGGATGAGAATGAGCCATGTAGTCCCCAGAGCTGATTCTCAGGATACCCCCTGTGCCCGGTGTGTTTCACAAAGACCAAACTGCACCTTAAGCACATATTAACAGTCACACAGCTGAAGAGGACTTTGGTGGATCACCTGAGTCACACAGAGTGTGAAAGAAGCATGGCAGTATGGAAGCCTCGCTCTCTCTCCCTGAAAAACCATGGGCTCCACAGCACAGCTCCTGTTAAATGTGGGACATGGGGGAAAGTCACATAACAGCCACCGGCCATTAACCCCAGCTGGGAGCCTGGGGGAGCCTTTCCCACCAGGCAGCTGCCGGGAGCAGGTTGTGGAAGGGCCAAGCACTTACACGGTGCTGTTTAGGCAGCTGCACTGAGCAAGTGGATCTTGCCCCCAGAATCAGGCAGGATGTTCAAATAAAAATGGTCTCCTTGCCAGAGAAAGAAACCTGTCACCCAAGTAGGCTCCTCTTTTTCCTATAAACTTCATTCCACCAAACAGTGATCCTTTGGAATCCACTGCGATCATAGAAAAGGAAAATCAAAGTCCTCTTGGTCCGGGACAGAAGTGGGGGGCAGCCCTCGGGGAGATAAATTAAAACCTCCGTCTCCCTCTTCTTTCATCCTAGAGGTGCACAGTACCTGGGCCCAGGCCAATGACTCGCCTCTCACTGGCTCAGGTCCTAGTTCCAGGCTAGAGACCTGGAGACCATCAGGAAGCCCAGGCGGTGGCCGACAGAGACAGGAAGAGGCTGAACTGAGGTGTGAGCAGAGCTGGGCCTGGGTCAGACACATGGTGGAGGTCAGACTTAGAAATGGAGTATGGGGAGAAAGGCAAAGAATCAGGAAAATAGGGGGTAAGAGGTACTGAAATAGATGGAAAGGAAAATCATCATCTTCTTCAAGAAAATTATGAGCTAAGGTCTGCATCATCAAATAAAAAGTGTCCCACAATGCCCATTATTATTTGGACCTCTCTTGAAGTACCAAGAACTCAACTGGAATAATAATAAAGTAAAGGGCTCCTGTGTTGGAGGGTGGAAGGGAAGCACAAAATTATCACTGCTTGCATATGACATGCTTTTATACATGGCACACCAAAGAGAATTGACAGAAAACCACAGACACAGTAAAACACTTAAATTAAGCAGTTGTTAAAAAATAAATACACAAAATCATTTATAAACCAAGTCTTCATATAAACCAACAGTAGACTTAGAAATAGAGTAAGGAAATATGACAAAGAGAAGCCATCCACAACAGTAACACAACCCATACTATATCTAGGGATACCTTAAAAATACTTAAATACCCTTAAACCTGTGGATGTGGCAAGGCTGCTGAGGGCTTAAAGAGACTGAATCCTAAATCCATAATCCCCAGCCCTCATCAAAAATGCTCTTGGTTTTTGCATGACAGGAAAGCAGAGAACCACCACAATTCAGGAGGCTCCTTATATGGCCAAAGGTCACATCACAGATAACCACATGTGTGGAGGGCTGGAGAGTTGTACTGAATGCACTACATAATCTGAGAGGATGAAACCCCAAGAAAGACTGAGGTGGAACTTCCTGCCTCCCCGGCATATAAAGGACTAAATAAATTTGAATCTGAGTTAAAGCAAATAAAGAATTATAACATCTCTTTTTGCATCCCAGAGATTAAGGAATAAGATTTTACCTGCTATAGATGCATCATTATTTGACTACTTTAGTATTGATATTTTTAGGTTGTCTCATTTTTCTTCCATCAAAAATAATTCCCTTATAACTTTATTCATTAGCTTTTGCATTTCTGATTAATTCTTTAGTCTAAGTTCCTAGAATAATAATTACTAGAGAAAAGACATGAACTTCACTGAAGCCCTGACATATATTGTCAAGCTACATTTCCAAATCTTACCAACAGGGTTAAAATCTACTGGCCTCAGAGATTCACTCCCTGAACTGAGGTGTGATGAGCTTCATGGACCCACTGCCCAGTAAAATAACCATAACTGGTAAGAAATTATTTAAAAAAAATTTTTAATCACTTGTAATTGTTCTAAGGTCATATAACAAATGAAGAAATATTTACTCAAGAAAACTTACTAAATCTCTGTAAGAATAGCAAGAGTCTATGGCACTTGAGCCATGACCTTCTCTCCCAGCTTAGAATAACAGAAGCTCCAATCTGGGTAGGTGTGGTCAAGAATATGGGGTTCCCTCCCACAAGCTGTTAGCTCAGGGCCACATTATCTCTCTGTGTTGCAGAGCCTAAATTCTAGGCAAGTGCATCCAAGAGATCATGAGTTCTCTTCTTCTACCCAGCCCCCACTTGTAGGGTGGAATTTCTACCCCAGGTGAAGCAGGTAGTTGCCCTCATACCAGTTCACTTGCAGGGAAGAGATTATATGCCCTATGGGAGATGCAAGTTAAGAAAACCAGAAGCTACCACCCCTACCCAGTACCCAGCATGTAAAGCAGGGATGTCACTCTGAGACAAGTGGGCTATTGTCCTCTCCTCCAGTTCTAGAACAGTAGCAGAGATTTCACCCAGGGAAAAGACAACCATAAGAACAAAGAGCTCTGAAGATTCTTTCAAAGGAGCTGATTTTACTTAAAGAGGGCATGGGGAAGTTCAAGTCTAAGAGCACTCTCTAAAACAATGGAGATTTTGATGATAAGCAATTAAGAGTCTGATAGCTCCACAAAAGCAACAAGCTAAAAACTCTGCACCAGCTGGTTTACCGGATAAAGCCAGGAAAAGAGCTAAAGGCTGAGATGTCAGACTTAGCAAAGACTTTAAAGCAGTTATTATAAATATGTTCAAAGAATTAAAGGAAAGATGATTAAACAAGTAAAGGGAGGTATGATGACAAAGCCTCATCAAATAGAAAATATCAATAAAGAAAAAGATTATTTTTAAAAGAACTGAAAGGAAATTAAGTTGAAAAATACAATAATAAAAATGAAGCATTCATTAGAGGGACTCAACAGTATATTTAAACTGGCAGAAGAATCATTAAACCTGAAGAAAGATCAATTAAAATTATGAAATCCAAAGAACAGAGAGAAAAAAGAATGAAAACAGAATGTCAGAGAAATGTAGAGCATTAAACACAACCACATACACCTAGTGAGAGTAACAAAGGTAGAAGAAAGAAAAGGAAAAAATATTTGAAGATATAATGGTTGAAAACTTTCCAAATTTCAAGAAAAACATTAATCTACTCATCTAAGAAGTTTAGAGAACTCTAAGTAGGATAAATACAGAGAGATCTATACCCAGACTCATCATAGACAGAATGTTCAAAGACAAAGAGAAAATCTTGAAGACAACAGAAACGGTTCTCATCACTTAACATGGGAACCACAATAAGATTAAAAACACATTGGAACCACAGTAATATTAAAAACTGATTTATTATCAGAAACAATAAGGCCTGAAGGGACTGGGACTGGGATAACATATTCAAAGAAACAAAAAAAAAGGAAGTATTGTCAAGCATGAATCTTATATCTGCCAAAACTGTCTCTCAAAAATGAAAGTGAAAAAAATACATTCCCAGATAAATAAAAACAGAAGAATTCATTGATAGGAAATCTACCTTAGAAGAAATACTAAAGTAAATTCTTTGAACTGGAAGCAAATAGACACCAGATGTTAATTTTAATGCATGTAAAAGGCAAAAAGCACTGTTAAATTATATGATTCTAAAATACGATTGAATGTGTATTTCTTCTCCTTTCTTCTACTCACTGATTTTAAAAGCAGTTGTATAAAACAATATGTAGATAATTGGATTAAGTCTATAATGTGATAGAAATGTAATAATGTTTGAAAATAATAACACAAAGGAAGTGGGTAGGAGCAAGGCTGTATTGGACTAAGAAAATTATACCAAAAATAAAGGCAATTCAAATTCACAGAAATAAAGGAATTGAACCAGGAATGGTAGATAAGGAGGTTAATATAACAAATTCAACAACTGTATGCCTGCTTTCTTTACTTCTCTCAGCTTCTTTAAAAGATATAAAATTACATAAAGTAATGTGTGTTTTTGAGTTTCTAACATATATTAAAGTAGTATGTAACCATAATAGAACAAAAGAGGGGAGAATAGATCTATATAGGAGTAAGATTTTTATACCTCAATTGAATTCACTGTAAAAATACAAAATGGATTCTGGTAAGTTAAGATGTGTATAATTAGAACAACCAATAGTGAAAAAAATCATTAAATGAATTAAACTTTTACATTAGAAAATATTTATTTACTACAAAGGACAGCAGTAAAGGAGAAATAGAAAAACAAAGGAGATATAAGGCATACAGAAAACAAAAACAAAAAGATATGTCTCACCTATACCAATAATAATATTAAATGAGAACAGATTAAACAATACAACCAAAAGGCAGATATTATATATATTCAGAGTTAGCCAAACTGCAAAGTTTGAGGGATTATCTTCCACAGGGCTACCCTTAATGACACCAAATACAAGCTTGGGGGTGTCCTAAAACCACTCTCACTTTTGATAATTCACAAGGACTTATAAAACTCATGGAAGGCTATTATATTCAAAATTAAGGTTTATTGCAGGGGAAGGATGCAGAGTATAATCAGCCATGAAAGAGACATATAGGATAGAGTCTGAAAGGATTTCAAGTGCAAAGCTCTCATGTCCTCTCTGTGTGGCCTCATAACATATTATTCTGCCAGCATCAGTGTGTAACAATATGCAAAAAGTATTGCCCACCAGGAATAAGTTCACTTGATCTCAGTGTCCACAGTTTTTATTGGGAGTTTATTTGTGGGTATGACTGGTTAATTGTTTGCTCACATGGTTGAATACAGTCTCTGGATGACTGAAATCCCAGATGACCCAAACCTTCCACTTTATACCACATGGTTGGTCTGGTGTGGCCAGCCCATACCCTAAGATTTTCAGTGCGGCCAGCCCCATACTAAGATATGCAGTGGCTGCTCCCACCCTAAAAAACAACATTCCTATCAGGTTTGACATAGATTACCTCCTAGAAGCTTAGAGCAAAGACAAGATATCTCTTCAGGCAAGGTCAAATTCTTTACCACATAATATATGTATATATAAAACATATAACAATTATAAACATATACACACCTAACAACAGACCCCTAAAATGCATGAAGCAAAAACTGATAGAACTGCATAAAAATGATTAAAGAATTTAAATCATACAAGTTATGTTATCTCACCACAATGGAATGAAGTTCAAAATCAATAACAAGAAAATTTGGAAATATTGCAATATGTGTAAATTTAAACAGTATACTCCTGATTAATATATAATCAAATATATAATATAGAACAAAGAAGTAATCACAAGAGGAGTTAGAAAATGCTTTGACATGAATAAAAATGAAAGTATAATATTCCAAAACCTACAGGATGCAGCTAAAGCAGTGCTCAAAGAGGAAATTAAAACTATAAATGCCCATATTTTTTTAAAGAACCTGAAACCAGTAACCTAACCTGACACCTTAAGACACTTGAAAAAGAAAAGCAACTAAATCTAAAGCAAGCAGAAAGAAGGAAGCAATAAATAGTAAAGCAGAAGTTAATAAAATAGAGAATAGGAAAACAATCTGGAATATCAGCAAAACCAAAATGTGGATCTTTAAAAATATCAACAAAAATTACAAATGTTTAGTTAGACTGACCAATAGAAGACTCAAATTACAAAAATCAGGAATGAAAGTGCTGACATTACAATCAACTTTACAGAAACAAGGATTGTAGGAGAACCATGGTATGCCAACAAATTAGATAACTGAAATAAAATGGACAAGTTCCTAGAAAGATGCAAACTACTGAAATGAAGAAATAGAAACTCTGAATAGACCTATAACAAATAGAGATCAAATTAGTAATTCTAAAAATTCCTTCAAAGGAAATCTCAGGCCTACTTAGTTTCACTGGTGAATTTTATCAAACATTTAAAGAAAAATTGATACCAATTCTTCACATAATCTTTTAAAAAATAAGGGAGAAGCATGTACTTCCCAATTCATCCTATGAGATAGTATTAACAAAGGACCCAAACTGTAGAAAGTCAATAGACACAGTAAAAAGAAAACAACAGACCGATTTTTCTTATGAATATAGACACAAAAATCCTCAGCAAAAACTAGGAAACTGAATCCAGCTATATATCAAAAAGATTATACACCATAATTGAGTGAGATTCATCATAGGAATGCAAGGTTGGTTTCAGATATGAAAACCAGTTAACGTATTATACTGTGGCAATAGGATAAAAGATCACGTGATCACGTCAACACACAAAGAAAAATCACTTGGCAAAAATCCCACAGCATTTCATGATAAAACTGCCCATCACCTAGCAATAAAAGTGAATTTTCTCAACCTGATAATGAACATTAATTTTAAAGAACCCACAGCTAACATCATTTAACAGTGAAAGACTGAATGTCTTCCCTCTAAGATCATGGACAAGACAAAGATATCTGTTGTCATGCACCACTTCTATTCAACATTGTGTTGAAGGTCATGCTAAAATTAGGAAAGGAAGAAGTAAAACTATTTCTATTTTCAGATGACATAATATTGTATATAGAAAATTCCAAGGAAGCTCCTCCCAACAAATCTACAGAACTATAAAATGCATTTGTCAAGGTTACAGGATCCAAGAGCAATGCACAAAAATAGTTGTAAATATATACACCAGCAATGAACAATCCAAAAATAAAAATAAGAAAACAATTCCTTTCATAATAGCTTCAAAATGAAAAAAATACCTATGCATAAATTAATAAGTAAATTTATTTGAAAAACAGTACAAACTCTATACTCTGAAAACTACAAAATGTTGAAAAACCTTAAAGAAGACCTAAATTGGTGGAAAGATATTCCACATTCATGGGTCTGAAGTTACAATATTGTTAAGATGACATTATTTCACAAATTGATCTAAGAGATCTTGCATGCAGTCTCTTAAAAACTCAGCTGGCTTTGCTGCAGAAACTGATAAGCTGATCCTAAAATTCACATAGAAATTAAGGAACTTGGAATAGCCAGAGCATTCTTAAAATAAAAGAAAGTTGTAGAGCCCCTCCTTCTCTATTTCAAAACTCACTACAAAGCTAATATAGACAATGTGGTATTGGCATAAGGATAGACATATAAATCACTGGAATAGGACTGAGTCCTAAAATAAACCCTTACATTTACTGATTAATTAACTGATTTTTGACAATGATGTCAGGACAATTCAATGAAGAATAACCTCTCAATAAACGCTATTACATCAACTGGATATATACAAGCAAAAGAATTAAGTTGACCTTTTTTCACAGTATACACAAAAAGCAAAGTCAAATGGATCATAGACTTACAGAGAAGAGCTAAAACTATAACACTTTCAGAAGAAAACATCAGAGTAAATCTTTATGACCTTGTGTTAGGCAAAATTTTCTTAGATATGACACCAAAAACACAGATAACAAAAGAAAAAATAAATTGGACTTTACCAAAATTAAAAATGTTTGTGCTTTAGAAGACACCATCAAGAAAGTAAGAAAACAATCTACAGAATGGGAGAAAAAAATTACAAATCCTGTATCTGACTGACTGTCGTGTACCTAAAATATGTAAAGAACTCTTAATATTCACTATTATAAGACAAATAACCCAATTAATATATGGTAAAAGGACCCGGTTTTAATAGATATGTAAAAGGAAATTTCTCCAACGATATGCAAGTGGCCAATAAGCACATAAAAACACATTCAATATCATTAACTATCACGGAAATGCAAAGTCAAAACTATAATGAAATACCACTTTATTCACACTAGGATGGCTATAAAATATAAACAAAGAAACAAAAACAGAATAACAAGTGCTGATAATGATATGGGGAAATTGGAATTCTCATACTTCACTGTTGAGAATGTAAAATAGTTTATGCACTTTGGAAAATAGTTTGACAGTCCCTAAAATTATTGAACAAAGTTACATATCATCCAAAAATTCCACTCTTAGGTATATACCAAAGAAAAATGAACACATAAGTTCATACAAAATCTTATACACCAACATTCATAGCAGTGCTTTTCATAATCACCAAAATATGGAAACAACCCAAATGTCCAGCTATGGATGAATGGATAAAGGTGGTGTATCCATACAATGGAATATTATTTGATACTAAAAGAAGGAATGAAATACTGACACATCTACAATACAGATGAACCTTGAAGATATTATGCTAAATGAAAGAAACCAGGCACAAGGGATCACATATTATGTGATTTCACTTATGAAATGTCCTGAATAGATAAGTCTATAGAGACAAAATAGGTTACTGGTCACCCAGAACTGGGAACGTTTGGGAGGAGGTGGCGAGTAACTTCTAATGGCTATAGGATTTCTCTTTGAGCTGATGAAAATGTTCTAGTATTGGTTGTGATAATGGTTGCACGAATGTGTGAATGTATTACAAACTATTAGATTGTACACTTTAAGAGAACAAATTGTATGATATCTGAAATATATCTCCATAATGCATGATATCTGAAATATATCTGCATTTTTTTAAAATAAGATAGGCATACAGGGGCCAACTGTTCTATTCTTCCCCCACCCACAGGTAGGATAATTGTTTTACTGTTATGAAATATCTGTTTACATTATATCAATAAATGGGCAAGAAGTGTAATTCTAAATAATCTAAAACAAAACAAAAGCCTTGGCTTCATTGTATCTTACCAGCACCAAGAATTTTTTTCGTTTTTTTTAATTTTTGTCAACTTAATAGGTGAAAAATAAGCACTTCTTTTTCTAAATTTTTATACCATTCTTCATTAGTAGTGAGCTAGATGTCCACTAATAGTTTATTTGAATGTCTTTTTCCAATTTGAAATGCTTAATGATAGTCATAAATGTTTTAAGTTTCTTTGTAGTTGTGTTCTAATATACTCAATTTTGCCTCTTGCTTTTTAAATTTTAAGTTTGTCCTAAAGTCAATTTTTGTATGTAATTTCAAATGAACTTAATTTTAATAGCTAAATAAGTCTTTTAGTGACTGTGTAATAGTTTCCTGAGTGACTTATTTCCTTGATGCTGAATATTTAGACTATTTCTTTGTTGTCCATTTGTATACACATACACATGACAGCCACGTTAATAACACCCTTGGCATGAAATCATGTCCATATTTAGGATATTTATGTTGGAAGATGACCAAAAATGGAAAAGCTGATGCTGAAATGGAAGCCATCTCTTGGTCCTTGATTCAACGTACTATCCAAAAGTAAAGGCTTGTTTTAATTTACACTCCTCCATTTCTCCAAACTTTGAGCACTTTATGTATTATCCATTAAAAATGAAAATCCACGTTTATTCCTAATGCTCAAGAAAACCAGCTAGTCTAAGAAACCTGTAAAAGAGGCATGCACCACTTCACTCAGCGTGATCACTGACTGGCTTATGTTTTTCACACCATCTTTGCTGGGTGTGGAGTCCACCCACAGGCTGCTCACACTGCACTGCACGGACCCTCCCCTGTTTAACTTCATGGTGTCTGGAAACCACCAGTCCCAGGACATGACAGGCCCTCTGTGGGATACTCGTTCTGGACACCTGTTCCTCAAGGGGGGATTCTAAGCAAAAATCCCATTCTTCCAGTGGCCTTGGCAACCTTGGGCAGGGTGCAGAGCACATCCTGTGCTGCCGGCTCCCAGACCCGCACATGCAAACAGGTTAGGGACACAGGCATCCTCTCCAGATCATTTATAAACCTATACTTAGCACTTCCTGCTGCATCCCCCACAGTGATCTCCACATGTCAGGGGACAGGAACAGAAGAAAAATTCCATCACACATTGGGTGGCAGGGTGTCTCTGTGTGGCCCTGGGGACTGAGCCAGGGTAATGTCAGAGGGAAATAGCCTTTTACCCGGAGTCAGTGCCCTGAGAGTTGTTCACCCCACTTTTTACATATTGGGGTGATGTTCCCTACAAATGTGCTGAAGATCACCTTCAGATGAAAGAGCAGCGTGGCCGAGCCCTGTGCACAGCTTGATGGAAAGGGTATTTCTGGAAGAGCACACCATATGCTTTACATTTGCATCCAGTCCATAAATATCCCAGTAACAACTTGGATCCATAAATACTGTATTCAGGAGGCTTTGTTGGAGACATCTTTCTCTGCTAACAGTCATCCGTTCACCAGTGTGACTGTCCACCATCCTCCCCGTTGTGAAGAATCATCCCTGCGATGGGGGTCATACCGGGAAGCGAGTGATGCCCACAGACCCAGGAACACCCCAGGACATCTGTCCCCTGTGCTGTATGGTCTTATCTCCTCCACAGGCTCTCAGGCCACCTCAAGGCAGAGAGTGCCCGATGGCCCTTCTTTAGCAAAGGCCTGGGCAGGAAGACAGGGGAGCTTTGACAAAACTCTCAGACACAGTAAAGAAGGAAGCACCTGTGCATTTACAGAGCTGACCTTTATCCAGAGTATTCTATGTGCCAAGGACAGTAATGGGGCTTTTTATTCCTCATCACCACCACAAATCTCTGCTGCTGGTATCGTCTTAATTCTTTATTCTACAGTGGGAAAGCCAGCGCCTGACCAGGTGATCAAGCCAGGTCCTAACTCCGAGTCTGCTGACACCGTACCCCATTTTAGCAGGTGTGATACAGACAAACCCAAAGCATTACCAAGCATAGGCCAAAGGACTAGAAATGCCCACCACTTGCTCCATGGATATTAAACAACCACATTTACAAAGTCATTTCACACACATACTCTTACTTTCTCTAATTTTCTGCATAACATTGTCCTAAGGTATTTACAGAAGATGCTAGTGTCTCCATTTTCCAGACAAGAAAATTTTGTCTCAGAGAGGGTAAGTGACCTGCTCAAAGTCACACAGCTAGTGGAAAGTGGGGGCGGCAGGGGTGGGTGATGGCGTGACTTTAATTTTACTCTCCTAATATCATGATGCCTTTCCTGGGACATAGGCCCAAGTAAGGCCCAGTGGGATAAAACTGCCTGCGGCCCTCCCTCACTACTGAGCATCTTAAGACCTGGCTTGCCTGACTGCTCTTTAACAACCCTGCAGGGAGTTACTGGGACAGAGAACCCAATTCTCCTCCTGCTCCAACCCTACCTTTCCCCAGAGTCCAGAATGTCCTGGCTTCAGTTAAAAAGGCAAAACTGGGATGCCAACACATCAAAAGAATTGCAAGATGCTAGTTTACATCAGTAAACATCAAGGGGAAACGGATGGACACGGATATGAGTGGCGCATTGAAGAGGGACACGTAACCCCAGGTGTGTGGGTTCAGTCCTGGGGGCCCCTTCCCCACACTGCAGATGCCATGTGCTGGCACCAGTGGCTGGGAGCAGCCTGCCTGTTGCTCAGATGGTCACTCAGTGATATTTCATGCAAGTCAGGGGGGTCCTTGAGCAATTCTAGGAAGAAGGAGTGTTGGGGCGGGTTGCTGTGTGCCAGTCAGGAATGGCAGCCCACCGTGGGCCTGTGTCCCCACGGTATTCCCGAGAATGACAGACTGCACAGCGAATCAGTCCCTGGATGCATAGCAGTTTCTGAGGCACTTCAGATGGTCAAGGTGGCCATGGCACGACCTCGTCTACCACGCAGCTGCGGCTCCCGGCAGTGTTTCCACTTGCCCTTGGCCCAGTCACCATGAGCCCTGGGCTTGGGCTGCAGCACAGACCCACCGCTTGGGTCCACAGATCCATTGCCATCGCATCCTCGTGGAACTTGAGGGCAAAGAAACCAACGAACTCTGCCAACACTCTGGTTACTGATTTTACTGTGAGTGACAGTCTTTCATCTCTGGTAGGGGAGCCTGGTCTTCCTCTCAGCAGCCATAGAAGTACCGTGCTAGCACACGAGCAGGAGGAAACCTCAGACCCCCACAGGTCCTGATGGAAATACTCCCCATGACTGCATCTTCAAAAGAGCCTAAGGGCACTCCTATCACCAGGCAAACTGGAGGGTGTGGAGCTGGAGGCTTTGAAAAGCAATGAGTGTCTCTTCTCTGTGGGACAGGGGTGAGAAGGGGGTCAGGGGAAAGAGGCCTCTGATTTCAATAGAGGCACCAGCAGGCAAATATGGCAAAGCCAAGCCGTAGCTCTGGTCCACCCGAGGCAAGGGAGGCCTGAGGCCCCAAGCGACGGCCCTGCAGGGATATCAGGCAGGGCTGCTCCTGGCCAAGTAACCGTGGGGATGCAAGGGCCCAAGCAGACCGACGAGGCAGTAAGGCTGTACCTGCATCAAAGAAACAAACTAAAGACCGCAAACAACACTGTCCGTGTCCAGGTAAAAGGAGCCTCAGCTGAGTCCCAAACTGGAGAGTCGTGGCTTCTAACTCAATTCCCAGATCTGGGCCCACTGCTCACGGACTCTGCAGATGCGTCTGTTCACCGCATGCCAGGCATCAGTTTGCCGCTCACCCATATCCCAGACTGCCTTCTTCCAAGGGGACACTTAGAGAACAGTGTGGTAACCCCCAGGAGCCAAAGGTCACCATGACCTTTATGCCCATCTCTTTTATCTTCCCTCATTACAGGGTTGCCAGGCCGGCACGTGTGCATTCATCCATTCTACCTTCTGTGTGCTGCTACTGCTCAAGTTAATAGAAGCATCGAAGTGAGCGCACCACCCCTCTGCTTTTATTGGGCTCATAATTCTAGTAGAAAGTTAAAAATACCTGACCTTGTCCTGGTATTTCAGAATTTTGACAAAAGCTTCAAGTTGAAACCGATGGGTGATATTCCTTCCTCTCCTCCATAGCTGAGCGCCAAAGTCCTGCCCTCCCACTCCTGGCCCATGACCCGCTTCCACCCCATGCAAGAGAAGCCTAGAGATTCCATATGGGCAAGGATTTCTGTGAGGATTACAAGGGACAATTTTGTGGTTTCCTTCCCACCTCAGGGCAAATGAGAGCACATGATTCTCCCAACAAAGAATCATTTTCAGAGTTTGGGACTGTTGGGTATAGGGACACTGCATCCTGGCTGCATTAGGGCTAAGGTTTGAGTCCTCTGGGTCTCATACGGTCCTAGGAGAAGAGCCCCCAAGTCCTTGGGAGAATAGGACAGCTTTGCCCTGGGTCACGGGGGGCAGCAGGATGGAACCAGCTGCGGACAGGAGGGAGGGGCTGGGCGCTTCTGCTGGGACAGAGCAAAACAAGCACGTTGGAGTCTCCCTGGCAGGTCCCTGGGGCCCTGAATGTCTGGGCTCCAGTCCTCCCAACCATCTGCAAGAGGGCTGCTTCCTGAGGACAGGAGACTCCCGGGTAGCGGCTCTGATACAGAGCAGGGGGCACACGGAGGGCCCACCAGGCATTTCCAAGGAAGCCGCCCATGAACCCACCAAGGACCACAGGGTCGCCGGCGACCAAGTGTGTCTCCTCAGACCGCCAGCCACCCCAAAAGCCCTCTGTCTCTCTCCTCCCGAAACCTCTCACCGGGAACCAGAAGCGGGTGGGACAAAAGAATTAGCTGGCCGTCACTGCACTGCTGAGCGCCTCTCCCACAGGTTACCCGGGGAATGTGGGTGAGGCTTTCAATCCCTGTGCGATCACAATTTCAACTTAAAATGGACCCAGTGTTTTTCTTCCTGAAAGTCACCAGAAGGTTATAGAATGTGAGATGTTAGGTCATGGTGAGGAAAGGAGAGGTGGTGTATTTGGGGGCCAGTAGGAGAGGATGAAACTCTCCCGGTTGCCATCCTGAAAATGTAGTCCACTGAGTGAATCCGTGTTGCAGAAAATGTGATGTGAGATGAGATGGTTGGGATGATGTGGTGTCAGGTTGTGCTCAGTGCCGGGGACACTAAAGCAGGACAGGTGGGCGCAGTGCTTGCCAAGGAGGGTGGGCAGAGTGCCAGGCAGAGGCTCCCCGCTGGCCTGAATGAAGGAGTGCTCCAGGGAAGATGGGGAAGAGTCCTCCGTGAAGTCTCTTGCCTCGGCACGCTCTCCATCCAGCCGGCACCATGCTCATATGTCGTCTTCTTCACCCGCCAGGACAACGGCCAGACCCCCTAACTGGTCTCCCTGGTTCCCACCCTGCAGTCCATTCCCCACACTGATAGGATCCTCCAGAAGCAGTGTGAGCGTGCCATGCCCTTACTTAAACTCCTCAGAAGCCTCTGTTCAACCTTCGACTAAAACCTCAGGATCACTAGTTATGTCTGAGTGGGCCCCCAAGTGCTCCAGCCTGGATGGACCCCTCTGAGCTCCCTCCTCTTCCTCTCCCCCACCCTCTGGTCCCCAGTCTGGCCAAACGTCTTTCAGCCTCTTGAAAGAGCCAAGCTCTCTCTTACCTCCAGACCTTTGCTCATCTTTTCTCCATGCACAGGACATCCTTTCCACTTTCTTCTCAAAGCCAGCTCCTCTCATCCTTCTGAACTTATGTGGAAACATCAATACACTGAACAAGTCTCTCTAGGCACTGGACTAAGTAGCCAGGCACCGTGGCATCATGCAAAGCCTTCTCACGCCATGGCAATCATGTCTCTCTCCCTGACTCCTCTGCACCCTTAGCTCCTCTAGGCCAGGAGCAGTTGCTCGGTCAGCTGAGAAGACCCAGAGGCAATAACTCCCAGGAGCAAGGAGTGCATTGAGCGCCAGGTGTCGGCTTCTGAGGCCCTTCTCCAATGAAGGGACCCAGAGCTGCTAGAGGAATGGCGGATCCTAGGACTATGGCAGGAAATACACAAGAGGAGCCTAGAGGACCTTACAGTGCTGGAAAGTAACAAAGCTACGCACACTCGACGATGGGCCCATCAGGGGCACACAGGAGCCGGCCGGAAGGACCCCTGATGGCCAGAACCGGCGCAGTATGAACAAAACAGTAACAAGTACTGGGTCATAAACCAAAGTGTAAAATAAATATCCATACGTCTATACTAGTATAAATAAATTATTAAATACATAAACAATAGGGAGAATAGGCAGGCCTCCCTGTGGAAAAATCACAAATAATTTATGTGGACACTCTGCCCTGCAGGACGAGGGACATGATCCCCACACGCTGAGTGAGGGCAGCGCACTGTGACTTCCTTGCAACACGGACAGTATGAGAGAGGAGGGGAAGGTCACCCACGCTGAAGAAGCCTGACAAACATGCCCTTGGCCAGGCGGCCTAGGCCGACCTCACCAGTGACAGTGCTGACTCAGTGGTCGGTGTCCCCTCTGGAGATGATGTGGTGCGAATGGCAGCTTATCTCTGTGCCCTTCCCTCCAAAAACACACCACTCCGATCGAGTCCTGAGAAAAGCATCAGACAAATGCCACCAGAGGGACCATGACACCCCAACAGCAGCAAGGCCACCAAAAATGGGGGGCGAGAACCCGTCCCAGCCAGGAGCCTGAGGAAACATGGCTCCTGTCCTGTGGGGCCCGGCATGGGCTCCTGGGACAGAAAAACCAGACGAGGGGAAACTAAGAGAACGGAAGCCCAGTATGGACCTCAGTTCACAGTCACGTACCATACCAGACTAACGTCTCAGCAGGGGAAACAGTGTGGCGCTATGGGAATGCTCTGCACTATCTTGGTGACTTTTCTGTAAAGCTAAAACTGTCACAAAATACTTTATTTTAAAAAAGGACCAAAATCTTCCCCTCCCTTCCCTTTCCCCTCAATTGTCTTGGACTAAAACAGCCCAAACAAGGAGGGGTGGGGCTGCTGACACAGAGGTTCGCAAGCTCTGATCTAGGAAATGAGATTTCCCGCAGCCATTGGAAGGACCCGGTGTCCACATGCTTCCCCACCGGCCGGCGCTGCCCCTGTCCACCATGAGGACTTCACGCCTAGTCTCTGTCACAGTGCTCCTCATGCGAAGGCCTCCCACAGCCAGCAACGATCTATGATCCCAGGGACAGCTGTGCCAATTTTGGGAGGGTCAGTTTGCTCACCTAAAGAATGACGAAGGGACCTACCTTGCTGGGTCACGTGATTTGAAGAACAAGCACAAAGCCACCAGCACGCTGTGGGCACTAGACGCTGGTTATCTGATGTGAACTGGTGACTCACACCAAGGGGCCCGGGCGCACACATGCAGGGCCACGCGGTGGAAGGTAAAGTCCAGTTCATTAGGCCAGACCTGCATGGTCTGTGTGCTCATGGCCCCGTCACAGTGAAGAGGAATCCTGCCCCTGGGCTCTCCTCTATCCCGGTGGGGTTAGGTGTGCAGGGTCAGCTCTGGGGCTGTGCTGACACGGACAGGTGGCCTGGTTAGGCAGGACCTTGGGGCTGGTGTCAGCCTCTCCTAGCTTCCACCTTGCAGTCAGCACTCTCAAGAGAAACAGAGCAGGAGATTTATTGTAAGGAGCTGACTCACAAGACATGAAGGCTGACAAGTCCAAAACCTGACAGGTGAGCAGGCAGGCAGGAGACCTAGTGAAGAGCCGATGCTGCAGCCTGGGCCTAAGGCAGCCTGCTGGGTGGATTCCTTCTGATTCAAGGAAAGTCGGTCTTTTTTCTCTCCAGGCCTTCAGCTGACTGGGTGAGGCCCACCCACATTGTAGAGGGTATCTTCACTCAGGGTCTCCTGATTTAAATGTTAAGCCCAGTGTGGGGAAGTTGGGGATCCTCACTGAACTTAAACCACCTGATGATGTCACTGGCCTGTTGCTAGGCTACCACTTCCACACGCGTAGGCAATAAGCTACTACTGTGCTATATAGAGAGAGCTCGGCCCAGAGCTCTGCGCGGAGGCAGAGACGCCAGTGCTCGGCCTACCGCCAGGAGAACAAGCCAGGTAATGAACCCTTTCACCCCAAAGCAACGTTCTACTGTCATTTCTTTGGTCACACTGAATTCATGGCAAACTTGCTGGAGGCCGAAACCCATTGGAAAGACACCATCTAAGAAGACCTCCCAGGAACATCCAGAAGTAAGAGACCAACTATCTGGGCACTGCGGCCCAGCCAGGCTGGCACAATGCTAACCGCCACGCACTTGCTGAGCCGGCTGTACAGAGTACCCAGGAGGAAGGGAAGCGAGCCTCCAGCCTCCAGCCACATCTCCTCTCCGGTGGTTTAGTCTGTTCCCTCAGAACGCAAACACAGAGTTGAAAACAGTAACTTAAAAATAAAGTTTGAATTATTATGAGAGATTTCACCCCTGGGCCCAAAGAAAGTCACCTGGGACTGACTGAGCGGGGCTCCAGGCCCCTGAGGGTCGGGTCACAAGCTGGGAAGAGTTCTGCTGCAAACATCCTTCAGGAGCCTACATTTCTTCTGGAAAAAAAATAATAATAAATAAATAAATAACTGGTTTTCCTTGTTGCCATTGAGGCAATTGTTCACTGTTACATTCTTAAAGCCTAGAACGGTGCTGCCTAGAGCACAGTGGACATTCTGTGTTACATAAAGGGGAAGAAGGAAGCAGAGAGGGAGGAGGAGGAGGAGAGGAAGTCGGGAGGGAGGGAGGCGCCTACTCAGGGCCTTTCCCAGGACGCCTCCCTCAGTCCGCCAGCCGCCCACCCACCACACCTGCCGCTCCCAACCGTCACGAAGCTGCAGACACCGGTTACCGGCAGCAGCTCTGGGGTGCTGGCTCTGACCCCACTGGTTGAAAGAACAAGGCGCTCAATGTCCCGGAGCTCTCCTTTCTTCATCTGTGGCATGAGAAAAATGACAGGGCTGTTGCACAGTTAAATAGGATAATGTGTGTAAGGTACTTGGTGCAACGCCTGGCTCAGACCATGCTCAGCAGCCTAATGATTTATGACCGCCTTTCTGGCCCCTCCACGAGACCACCATCACCTTACGACAAGTGCCTGTGTCCTACACCTTATGATCAGCAGCCCTGCGTCTGAGACCTGGCCCACAGCACAAAGTACCAACGGCGCTAATATTTGATGGATGAATGACCGAAGGAGGCGGCTGACGCGACGAGGAATTTTACAGCTGATTAACTAGCTCCTGCACATGTGTGGAGACCCAGAGATCACCATCTCCTCTCCTCGGGAGCCACCACCTTGTTCCCACACTGTGTACCACTGCCCTGCAGTCAGTCAGCTCTGTCCAAGGGCCACCGTCAGAACTGCAGAAGCCAGGCCATGAGACACATCCTCCTCCTGACCCAGGGACAAGCCGCCTGCCTGCATGCAGGGTGACCTGCCCCTGGCAGTGAGGCCAGGCACGGTGCCCTGGAGGGCTCACCATGGATCTGGGGGCATCCCGGGCTTAGCATCATTAAAGAGGATCTCTCAGAGGCTTTTCTAACCATGGGTAGTTAAGACCTTCCCCAGATTCATACAATCAGAGAAAGCTTTCTCCATCACTGTTAGCACTGCTTGCTAACAAGTGCCTCCAGGAACACAGTGGGGAGGTAGCCATGCCCAGAGGGTGTCTTTAACCTATGATAAACATAAGACCTACAACCAGCAGATGCACTCTGGGATGTGTCTGAATTGGTTTTACATGCATCAATTCCCCTCACTGAAGCCCTGGGCCAGCCCTCACGGGGAGACCAGCGGGGGCCACCTCTGTTCTGCCAACATCCATGCTTGCTTCTTGCGTCGTCCGATTCCCCCAGGTCTGCCTGACTTTGCTCAGGCCGAGCTGGCTCTGGTTGGCCATTCCCAGAGTTCCTTGTGCAGAGACTCCGTCTCTGCTGCCACACTGCATCCCTGAGAGGGCCCTCTGTACCTGCGGGTCACAGCAGCCTCGTGCCACACCTGGGCCCAGGCAGCAACCAGTGAGGGTGTCTCATCCCCACCCTTTTCTGCAAAGACGAAACATCAAGAAACGTTCCAAGCTGAGAAGCATTCTCTGCAAAGGGTGGAAACAGAGAGTCCTTGCCCTGGCAAGGAATGTTATACCTCCACCCAGCTATATGCCAGGCTTACCCCCGCCCACTTCACATGGCTCCGCACCAGATCTGCTGCTGCCTCCAGCACCTTTGCCAGCTGCCTGTGCTGCCCAGTGCTGGCTGTTCATCTCGGCAACACCCGAAGCACCACAGACACTAGACACAGGTAAGCCGGCTTTAATTTGTCCACAAAAGAGCCTGGCAGCGAGGACATTATTTTTCCACAACACTCAGACAATAAGAGGATGACAGAGTCCCCTGGTCCCCAGGGAGCCCCCCCCTCCCCGTGGCTGGGAATGGCCTCCCTGTCCTGGCAGGGCTCTCAGTGAGACCAGAGCTACTGGGCCCTATGCCCAGCCCAGGGGCCCCAAAGGAGCACACTGCCGCCGATCACCTTTGCCTGGGGACCCATGAGGGAAAGCCTGCAGGAACGACCGGGGCTGGTGTGCAGTCTTGGACAGGAAGGCTTCTGCATGGCCAGAGAGCATCATGGAGCTCTAGTCAGGGTCGAGGAAGCCAGCTCCACGTCTATGGGAAGCGGTTACAACATTCTAGCCGCCATTTAATACTAATTCCAACCACTTGCTTTTTTTCTTTTCTTTTTCCTCCCTTTCACATAGACATTTTCTCTTTACACAGTCACTACACTTTTCTAATTATAGCAAATGGGAAACAAACCACATCCCACAGCTGGAGGCACATTTTGTTCATAATTAATTAGAACTAATTGATTAGATACCTTTCCTAATGTGCGGTTTTATGGTCGGATTGAAATATCATCTCAATCCACCTCAGCAGGCCTCCCTGGGTCCAGAGCAGACATGAGCAAGCAAGGAGAGTGTCAGGCCCAGACCCACTGCAGCAGCCAGCCGGCAGGATAATCCTCTTTCATGGCTGTCCCCCAGGCCTGCCTCACATGCAGGGGAAGGAACCAGGCCCCATTCAGCAGACAATTTCTGCCCTAGCCCTGAGTGTTAGCATTACAGCAGATGACAGGGCCTCCGCCAGGTCAGGTCTGATCAAGAAGACAGCAAGCAAGAAGTATAAAAGCTGAGAGCAGGTGGGGACTCTAGCCAAATCATGAAGCTACAGGGGCTCCCCCTTCCGAGCTCTGCCTGGATTCGCACAGTCCTGTGACTCCTTCTGTGTCACTCTCTTCTTAGCACTTGCTGGACAGACCTTAGCCATTCTCCTTAACTGGGCTATGCAAAAGCAGAGGCGAGCCCCTGACCCCGAGTGGGGTCAGCCTACACAGACGGACCAGAGGCAGCCCCTCTAAGCTCCCCACCACACAGAGGCAGGACCGCACTACTTTGGCTTCCAAACTCCTGCCACGCTGCTTCAGCTTGGTTCTCACCAAACAAAATTGTGCTGTCACATCATATTCCTTACATTCTTTTTTTCAACTTCTTCATCCTAGAAATGAGGGAACTGAGGCAAAGGAGGCTGAGGCCGTTGCAGGGCCCAGAGCTAGCCAGTGTCACATTCTGGGTGCTGACCCCAGGCCCATGCTCCCTCCTGTCCTGGGGGGCTGCCTCTCCCCAAGGGCCGCTTTGCAGAGTCCAAGACCTCCTGGAGAGTCAGACCCTCCTCCCTCACAGCCTCCTTAAAGCCAGCAAGAGTCCCTCCTCTCCCTGAGTCTCTGGCCAGTCTCGTATCTGAACACAGCAGAGGTGATCGTAGACTCACAATAAATGAGTATGTATGTCAGCTTCAGTTAAGAGAAAATGCAGTCAAACTGGCTGAAACAATACAAGATTCAGAGCCTCTGGGAATGGAAAGGTCAATGGGGGGGAGGGGGGCAGATTCTGCAGTTACATCAGCGCCCCTCCGTGCTGTCCCCTCCGCCACTGTCCCCGCCGTGCTGTCTCCCCTCTGTGCCCCTGCCTATGTGGGCTGTGTCCTCGGCTGGCTCCCCGCTGGTCGTAAGGGGCCCCGCACACCAGGGCCACAGAGCAGCCTCTCCCTCAGCCCGTAAATGCAAGCCCTGACCCTGTCTGTTCAACAAGGGAGTTCGATGTGAGGATCAGCAAGGGAGAGGGAATTACAGGAAGGAACCACCAGGCCACTACCTTTGCAGCTTTTCCATGATGTTTTAAAGGCTTATTTATTTCTGATTATCCCGAAAAAGATAAAGCAGAAAATAAAGGTCAGTCAACCCCACATCCAGGGGTTACTACTGTAAAGACTCAAGTGTGTTTTTCCTCATCTATTGATGGTTCAGTTAGATCCCCAGAATTCTTTCTGCCTTTCTCCAACAGCAGTCCCAATTTTTTTTTTCGGAGGTGTCCCCTCTCCAACTCGGTCCATTGGCGGGTGGGACTCCCCCGGGTGGGGCTCCCCCAGGGTGGAAGCCAAACCACAGCAGAGCCCAGCGGGTGGGGGGAGGCCTTCCTCCAGTCCTCCAGGCCAGGGTGGCCGTGGACCTATGCCCATCCCATCAGGGAGAACCTGTCTTGCCAACCGGTTTCAGCCCCAGGCAAGTTCATTATGGATTCAATGAGACCAAAAAATGACAATGGAATGTTCTTGGGGTGAAAGGGTTTATACCCAACTTTATGCCCACAGTGGCAGGTCAATCACTAGAATCCCGTCCACTCAGAGCGGGTCTGCATGCAGCCAGCTGGTCTCTGCCCCTGGGGCTTCTCTGTCCCCTTAGCCATCCCAGTCTCTGTCCTCGCGGCTGCTACCCTCCAGTCTCTGCCCTCCTCCTGCAGCTGTGCAGCCCTGCAGCCATACCACCATAAAGATGGAGCTCTTTATAGAGTCAGTAGTAATGTCTTGCCCATGCATGTGTAGTGAGCAAGCCAACCAGGGCCAGGTGAGAATCCTGACCATAGAAACCTTCACTTTATCCACACTCCACCCTTCTAGGATTCTTGCCTTTCAATTTATATGCCCTCAATCTTCTGCAGTGGTCCCTGTGCGAGGAAGCAGGAACATTGTAACCAAAGTCCATAATAACATAATGATAACAGAAGCAATGACAGTATACAAATAAAAAAAATCAGGACAAATTATAATAACCCCCAAGCCTGAGGAGATCCATTACCACCAACAGGTCACCCTGGCTGTATTCAAACCAGTTCTACTCAAAGGAGTTAACCAAAAGGACCGTGGGTGGGCCTACAGGACCCACCTTCTCCAGCCTCTCAGTAGAGTCTTGCAGACACACAGGCTGGTCCTGTTGCTTCGTCTCTGGCTTCCGCCTCGTCCGCAGCAGCCGAGACCTCTGCTCCAGTTTCAGTTGTTGCCACAGCTCCAGTAAGAGTCTATTTGACTTTCCATCCAACTACTCTCTGTCTGCTCCTGCCTTTATCAAATCAACGCACATCTGGGTCCTCGTGACCTTCACGGGGCCCTTTAAATTCTTCCTTCGAGAAGTAGACCATATTTCCTTTTGTGCTTTCATTGCTTGAGCCTGAGGATAGAGGCAGAGCACGCGTGCCCCCCGACCTGGGGAGGGGGTGCGCCCCTCCGGGAGGAACCCGCGGCTGCCGAGTGTCCATTTTCCTTCGGGCTCTCCCCCAGCTTTCAACGGGTGGGGTTCCAACGGAAGAGGGGTTGATGCCTCCGGACCGCAGGGCCTCCAGCCCCACCTGTTTGCCAAACCTTCACTCCTTCAGTTCTGGGGCTGACGGCTCCACTGCCCCCTCCACCTGCCCCCCGGCCCCTGGCAGCCTGCGCTCTCGGGCCACCCCAGCATCCTTTACCATGTCCACAGCACCTGATAGTGACGCCATTTCAGCCACCAACAAACGTTTTGCCTCCTCAACGGCACCTCGCAGCTCCTGTCTGTTGCTGCCTCTTCTCGTGCTTCCTGCAGGAGGGCGTCCTTCTCCCTTAGGGCCTTTCTCAATAGCGTGAGAAGAAAACTCCCCTCTGTTCCTGCAGCCTCACGGGCACTCTGTTTCTCTAAGGAATTCCCTGTTTTGCTGAGGACCACCCCTACTGCCTCAGGCGTCACCTCCACCCCTTCCCAGTCCTGGGGTGGCACCCAGTCCTCTAGGAGGCAAGCCACGTCGGACCACACGTCCACTGGGGGACAAAGGTCTCCCCATCCATAGACACAGCCCGCTGAAACCCTCCTCCCATGAGGGCAGCCTGTTCTTTTCCTTGGTCAACAATGAATCCTGCCGATGTCACAATTGTCTTGCCAATGGGTTTCAGCCCCAGGCAGGTTCACTCTGGATTCCATGAGACCAAAAAATGATGATGGAACGTTTTTGGCGTGAAAGGGTTTATACCTACCTTTATGCCCATGGTGTCATTTCAGTCACTAGAATCCCATCCACTCAGAGCGAGTCTGCATGCAGCAAGCCAGTCTCTGCCTCTGGGCCTCTCCGTCCCCGCAGCCGTCTCAGTCTCCATCCTCAGCTGGGCCATCACTCCCGTCTCTGTTCTCCTGCAGCTGTAACACTGTGTCGCCCAGAGCACTGGGGGGAGCTCTTTATGTAGAGTCAATAGCAACGTATTACCCACACATGTGTAGTGAGCCAGCCAACCAAGGCCAGGTGAGAATCCTGGCCATAGGAACCTTCACTTTATCCCCAAAACCACAAGGTATGTTTCTTTGCTGCTACTGGGAACTGCTCTCAACCATACAAACCCTGCCTTGGAGCAGAATCAACATACAAAAAGCGATGTTAAGAGGTGTAAACTCAGAAGCAGATCTTGATAACTTCGTAGCAGCCATGCTCTGAGCCATTCCTGAAGCCCAACCTACGCATGAATGTGCTGGGATGGGAGTCTTTTCACCTGTGCCAGTTGGGTTGGGTTTACCACCAGATGCATGAATTCTAACTGATAGAAATTCTTCAACATATATTATTAGTATTGTAAGTCTGTGTCCTCATCCCTAAGCATCTCCTTAGGCTATATTCCCAGGCATGGGACTACAAGTCAAGGGCTTTATTTTTAGGGTTTTGGATACATATTGTCAAACTGCCCCCAAAAATGTTGGATCAATTTATTCACCCTCCCAGTGTGAGAGTGCTTTTCTCAGAACATAATCAATAGGTAACCATGGTGCTTTGAAAGCCTTTCTAATTTGATAGGTGAGATAATTCTGCATTCAAATATATGCAATGCACTATCAGACGTGGAGCCCCACCACGCCCCACAGAGCCCCTTCCCACCGAGGCACTCTGTCGGGTACCAGCAAGAGCTTGCGGGCCTGGGGACCACACACGTCTGGCTCCAGCTCCACCAGCCATGGACTTAACTGGAGTGGAGATGTGCCTTTTGGGGATGGGGGCTGCCCAGCAGCATATAAACCCCACATTTGAGACTGAGAAGCTGGGTATGCTCCAGATGCAGAGCTAGAGATCCGAGGAGGCGCTTCCCTTGCGCTTCAACCCCTAGCACTGACTTGGAGCTGGCAGTCAGTGACCACAGGCTGCTCTCGGGGACAGTGACCGTGGGGTGGGCAGTGTCATTCAGCTTCAGGGCGGAGCAGCTTCGGGGCTGTGAGCAAGGAAACCATCTGAGACCCATCTGAGGGGGACACCCGTCGAGTCTGGGGCCAGGACCCTTGCTGCAGGCCACAGCAGGCCTGTTGTGATGACCGGGTTCACATTCTGGGGGGGACACATCCCAGGACTGCCGAGGATTGCTGGGCCAGTCCCAGCTATGCTTGCACCCCACAGAGGATCCAGCCTGGCCTCTAAGTAATGTTAAAGACAGGTCTGCTAAAGATTCTTAAAGAGGCACCAGATTGTCCCGCATCCCTCGACGCCCCTTATCCCTGGCCAGCCCTGGTTCTGCCTGGAGTCCTGCAGGCCCTGGAGGTTTGGGCAACCTCCGGGGAGGGTGTGGCATGTTCACCCCTGTGGCTGGTCCTCCAGTGAACAGCACATATGCTGTTAGTGCAGGCAGCGCACATGAGGGGAGGATGTATCAGAGCTAGACAGACTTATAACTGGCCCTCTGGAATCCTTGCGAAGCGAGTGGCCAGTCTTCCCTTCACAGGCACACAGACTGTTCAGAGTATCTATTTCTGCATAACAACCCCAAAACTTAGTGGATTAAAACAGCAATGAGCGTTCGCTGGTCCACAGGGACAGCTCAAGCCTGCACCACCTAGTGTCTGCGGGGGAGCTCCAAGGCAGGCTGCAAGCCCCTGAGTCCTGCTGTGTTCCTGCCATGCGTCCCACGGGGGCCCAGGGAACTGGAGCCAGAGCACCACACGCGGCCCCCCGTGTAGCTGCTCGGCTTCCGCTACGTGTGCGGGCTGGGTCCCCAGGGAGCACCACCTGGACAAGGCGAAGACTGTCCTGGGTCAGCTTGCAGGACCAGCCAAGCAAATCGAGCGGCCTCACTCGCACCGTGGCCGCAGGCCCTCCTGACCCAGGGGAGGAGCGCCAGCGTCACTGCCGGCGGCACACCTGCGGGGGGCGCACAGAGCTCACACCTACCACCCGAGGCTGTCCCCAAGCACACGAGGAGCACGGGCAGGGCTGAGGACAGGCGTGGGTGCCTGGGTGGGACTGGACAGGCTGTTCTTGCCACACAGTTTGCATTTGGCACTTGACTGTGGGTATACTTTTCAAATGTATTCTATAAAAGCCTTAAGATCTATATTAGTTGTCTATGACCACATAATGAATTACACCAAAGCTTAGCAACTTAAAACAGCACACATTTATTATCTCGTGTCCCTTGTGGGTTGGAAATCTGGGCACAGCACAGAGGGCTCCTCTGGGCGGCTCACAGGCTGCAGTAAGGGCCGAAGCCATGTCAAGGCTGTGCAGGGAGGGCTGCCTCCACGCCCACCCACCTGGCCTGGCCCTAACTGACCGTGAGCCGAGGCCGCAGAGGTCACTCCAGAGCCTTCCCACACGGACCTCTCCTACAGGCAGCTTGCTTCACAGTGTAAAGACCTAGGAGGCAACAGAGAATCCCAGCTGGTCATGGATACAATGTGCCATCATTTCTCTGTATTCTAGGGGTTCCAATTAACTCACTGGGCCCAGCCCACTCACCAGGAAGATGTGACCACCAGGAGGTGGGACCCTGGGGGCCTGGTCAGACATTGCCAATCACCAGGTCCCCAGAAGCTTTCCCCACCCCCAGCCAGGGATCCCCACCCCTCCGCTGGACAATGAACTAGGTGGGTGTGAATGTAGGGGCACTTCTAACACCCTCTGGGTTGATCTGTGATGGAGCCAACATACAGGAGGAAGGAAACCGTGTGAAACTTGACAGGACGTCCTTACAAACCTGACATGCTCTCATTACCCGCATTCCAGTCTCTGTGCTTGAACCCTAAACTCCTTCCACCCACTATTTTTAATTTTTCCAAGTATACTAAGATACACGCAGGATGGAAGTGGGACTACTGAACCGGTTTGTGTCTGTTAAATCTTTTTAAAATTTTTTAGAAATATCTATTCATGTGATCACATTAGATGTATTTCTTAGAAACCACTGCATCCTTTTATTAAACCGAATCCACTCACAGCCGTGTTGCTGCTCCCCTCCTTTGTTGGGCGGTGCTGTAGCTCTTCGAAGGGACTTCTGTCCTCCAAAGGGCAAATGCAGCATTTTAAGCGTAGTTCATTGGCCAGAGCTTTCACAAAAGGGCCTGAACTGCACCGGGTTCCCTCTGGTAGGTGGGGTTCTGGGGGGCTGAGCTGGTGCCCCCCAGGCCCGGGCCACAGGGTGAGCTCCCTGGCCAGCAGCTCCCAGGAAGCTCCCAGGGCTGAAGCGCGGGCCCCTGCCTGCTACCCGGCCTCCGGCACCTGCTCCCACAGCCTGTGACATCCACCTCCAGCTCGGTGGGGCCTTTTCCCTGCTTCACCTCAGTTGTTTCCTTGGTTCATAGCAAAACTCCAGGACCTCCTCTCCTGCTCTCGGTTGGACATCCTGGTTACCATGCTTACAACATCCTTTCACAATTTTCAGAACACTTCCTATTGAAAGAAAACACCGGCTAGTCATGCATTCCCATTTCCTCCTACTGGGGAGACATCCCAGTTGTTTTACTCAGAGCCTGTTTTCTTTTATTTTTCTTTCAACGTTTTAGATTTAGAATAATCACAGATCCATAGGAGGTTTCAAGAATAGTACAAAGAGGTCCCCGTACCCTTCCATTCGGGTTTCCCTAACAGTTAGTTTCCACGTGACAGTATAGTATCAAAACCAGTAAAGTGATGCTGTTCTAAAGTGTGACTGCAGCTCTGAGCCCTCTCGCCACAGGTGTTGATGGAGGAGATGACCACCACCATCAGTCCAGAACCAGCCCCTCACCACAGAGACATCCTCGGTGAGGCAACCCTCATAGACCCACATCCCGGATGCTGGCTTCAGTCTCCACAGCTTTTTCCTCTTGAGAATGCTTTATAAATAGACTCATGGAATGGGCAACCCTTTGAGACTGGCTTGTTTCACTCTGTCGGATGTCCTTAAGATCAGAGCTGTTGAGCATATCAGTAGTTCATAGAAGGAATGTACCCCAGTCTCAATATTCCCCGACTGAGGGACATTTTGGTTGACTCCAGTTTTGGCTATCACAGATAAAACTGTTATGAACATTTGTGAGCAGATTTTTGTGTGAATATAAATTTTTGTTTATCTAGGATAAATACCCAAAATGGTTTCTGGGTAAGTTATGTGTAGTTTTGTAAGAAACTACCAAATTATATCCCAGAGTGGCTGAAACATTTTATATTCCCTCCAGCAGTTATGAGAAATTCAATTCTTCCCATCCTTATCAGCATGTGATAGTGTCATTTTCGTTTTATTTTAGCTGTCCCAATAGTAGAATATTGATGAGAAATCAGATCCCCCTGTGGTGTGGTCCATCTTTGCATTTTCTTAGTGGTCAGTGCCGCTCAATATCTTTTCTGTGCTTATTTGCCATCTGCATCTCCTCTTCAGAGAAATGTCTCTTCATGTCCTTTGCCCGTTTTCTAATCACATTGTTTAATTTTTTGATGTTGAGTTTTGAGAATTTTCTGAGCACCTGACACACATCGCCTGCCAGATGTGTGAGTTGCACGTATTTTTTTCCCATGTCTGTAGCTTGTCCTTTCATCCTCCTTTACATGAGTCGTCACAGAATAAAAGTTTGCAATCCTGAGATGGTCCAGGTTACAGATTTTTTTCTTTCATGAGCCATGCTTTTGGTGTCAAGTCTAAGCACGTCTCTCCAGGGCCAACGTCCCAAAGATTTCTACAGTTATCTTCTTCTACAGGCTTTCTAATTTTACATTTTATGTTTAATTCTATGATTCATTTAGAACTAACTTTGACATAAAGCTCTTTTTTTTTTTGCCTATGGATATCCAGTTTCCTCAGCACCATTTACTGAAGATTACCCGTATTCTATTGAATGCACTGTGCACCTTTGTCAAGAAATCAATTTGTTCTACTTGTATGGAGCTGCTCCTGGGTTCTCTATTCTGTTCCATTTGATTGATGTGTTTTTCCCTTCACCAGTACCACATTGTCTTGAATACTATAGCACAATAAATCTTAAAATCACATAGATTGATTCTTCCTACTTCCTTCTATTTTTAAATTATTTTATCTATTTTATTTCCTTTCTTTTTCTATATAAATTTTAGAATCATCTTTTCTATATTTAAAAAAAATCTCCCCAGGATTCTGATGTGTACTGTGTTAAATCTATATATCATTTTGGATGGAAATGACACCCTAAAAATGTTGAATTTCTCAAGGCATGAAAATGGCATGTCTCCCCATTTACCTATGTCTTTTTTTATTTCTTTCTTCACTGTTTTCTACTTTTCAGTATACAAGTCCTGTACATGTTCTAACTTCAGTATTTTATTTTCTTAAGCAATTGTAAATGGCATTATCTTTATAACTTTAATTTCTACATATGCATTGCTAGTATATAGAAATACATTAATTTTGTATGTTGATTCATATCCTGCAAACTTGCTGCACTCATTTATGAGTTCTAGGAGTTTTTGAAAAGTTCTTTGGAGATTTTTCCACATAGACCATCATGTTGTCCACATATAGTAACAGTTTCATTTCTTCTTTTCTGGCATGTAGCCTTTTATATCCTTTCTTACATTGCACTGGCAAAGACTTCCAGCGGTGTGTTGAATAAGGCTGAAAATGAATATCCTTGCCTTGATCCCAATCTTAGGAAAAAAACATTACATTTTCACTGTTAAGTATGATGTTAGCTGTAGATTTTTTTGAAGATATTCTTTACTGAGCTCAGGAAGCCCCACTCTATTCCTAGTTTTCTGATAGTTTTCATCAATAATGTGTGCTGAATCTTTTCAAATGCTTTTTATGCATTAATGGATAGAATCCTCTGATGGTTCTTCTTTAGTCTGTTAGCCTGATGGATGTCATCTTCCAGTATTGAACCAGCCTTGCATCCCTGGAATATACCCCACTTGGTTATGATACATAATTCTTTTTATAATTGCTGAACTTTACTTGTTAATATTCTGTTAAAAATTTTTGCATTTATATTCATGAAGGATGTTTGACTTTAATTTTCTTCTTCTACTGCCCTTGCCTAGTTTCAGCATCAGAATAAACTGGCCTCATAAAGTTCATTGGGATGTGTCTCCCCTTCCTTTATTTTCTGCAAGAGATTGTATAGAATTGGTGTTAATTCTTCTTTAAATGATTGACAGAATTCTCCAGTGAAATCTCCTGTACCTGGAGATTTTCTGGGAGGATATATTTGATTAAAAATGCAATTCCTTAATACTTATATGGCTAGTCAAATTTATTGAAAGAGTTATGGGAGTTTGTGCTTCAAGGAACTGGCCCATATCGTGAGTCATCAAAGTTAAGTCTATAGAGTTCTTTGTAGTAGCCCCTTATTTTGATAGCCCCATGACCTGGAGAGATATTCTTTGGTGCACTTATATATGGATAATTTATGTCTTCTTTTTTTTTCCCAAAGATCCAGCTTTTTGTCCTCTCGATTTTCCCAGTTGTTTCAGGTTTTATTTCCTATTTTCAATTTCATTGATTTTTGTTCTTATCTTTATTATTTCCTTCTTTATACTTGGTTTGGGTTTATTTTGCTCTTTTTTCTAAGGTGGGAAATTAGATTATTAAATTGAGATATTTCCTTCTTTCTGATGTTATCTAATGGTAACCTAAAGCTATCACTTTTCCTCTCAGCACTATTCCAGCTTTGTCCCATAAATTTTGACATGTTATACTTTTATTTTGTACAGTTCAGTGTATTCTTTATTTGCCTTTGATCCATAGTTTGTTTAGAACTGTGTAGTTTAATTCACAAATATTCAGATATTTTCCTGTTATACATTTCCAATTGGATTCTCATGTGGTCAGATAACATATTCTGTATGATTACAATTCCTTGAAATTTGTTAAGGTTTGTTTTATGGTCCAGGATATATTCTATCCTGTAAATGTTTCATGAGCACTTGAAGAGAATGTGTATTCTACTGTTACTCAATGAAATATTCTATAAATGTCAATTGGATGCTATCGATTGATGTTGCTGGAATCTTCTATGTACTTACTGATTTTCTGTCTAGATATTCTATCAATGGTTGAGAAATTAGAATCTCCAGTTATAATTGAGGATTTGATTTGTCTGTTTTCCTTCTCAGTCCTATCATTTTTGTTTCACATATTTTTTATCTTCATTGCTTGGTGCATACATATTCAGGATTGCTGTACCTTCTTGATGGACTAAACTTTTTATCATTATGTAATGTCTCTCTCTGTCTATGGTAATTTTCTTTTTTTTTTGTTTTGTTTCTCACCTGACAGGTGAGCGATTTTTTTATTGAAATGTAGTTGACATACAATATTAAATTAGTTTCAACTGTGCAATATTATGATTCAACAACATTTGTATACTTTATGAAGTGATCACCATAACAAATTGAGCTACCATCTGTCACCATGTGAAGTTGTTAAAATATTAACTATAGTCCCTATGCTATATATTGCATCCCTGTCTATTATTTATTTTATGATTGGAAGTTTGAAACTTTTAATCCCTTTCCCCTATTTCATCAGCCTCCCACACTCCTCCCCTCTGGCAACCAACATTCTGTTCCCTATATCTATGAGTCTGTTTCTGTTTGTTTTATTTTTTAGATTCCACATATAATGATGGTATTTGTCTTTCTCTGCCTGACTTATTTCACTTAGCATAGTACCCTCTAGCTCTATCCATGTTGTTGCAAATGGCAGTCTTTTTTATGGCTGATATTCATATAGATACCACATCTTCTTTATCCATTCATCTATTAACGGACACTTAGGATGCTTCCAAATGTTGGCTATTGTATATAATGCTGCATTGAACATAAGGGTGCATATATTTCAGAATTAGTGATTTGGGTTTTTTTTAATATAAATACCAAAAGCCGAATTGCTGTATTACTTTTAATTTTTTGAGGAGCTGCCATACTGTTTTCCTTAGTGTAGCACCATTTTACATTCCCACCAACAACACACAAGGGTTCCCTTTTCTCCACATCCTTGCAGACACTTCTTATTTCTTGTGTTTTTAATAATAACAATTCTGACAAATGTGAGGTGATATGTCTTTGTGGATTTGATATGCATTTCACTAATGATTAGTGACGTTGAACATATTTTCATATGTCTATTAGCCAGATGTATGTTTTCTCTGGAAAAGTGTCTATCCAGGTCCTCTGCCCATTTTTTACTTGTATTGTTTGTTTGTTGATATTGAGTTGTGTGATTCTTTATATATTTTAGATATTAACCCCTTATCAGTTTGTCATTTGCAAATATGTTCTTCTATTCAGTAGGTTGCCTTTTTGTCTTGTTAATGTCTTCCTTCACTCTGAAAACACCTTTTAGTTCGATGTCATCTCATTTGTTTATTTTTGCTTTTGTTGCCCTTGCATGAGGAGACAAATGCAAGAATATATTGCTAAGACATATGTCCAAGGGCTTACTATCTTTTCTTCTAGGAGTTTATGGTTTACAGTCTTACATTTAAGTTTTTAATCATGTTAAGTTCATTTTTGTATATAGTGTAAGAAAGCAGTCCAGTTTCATTCTTTGGAATGTAGTTGTCCAGTTTTCCCAACACCATTTCTTGAAGAGACTGCCTTTTACCTGATGTATATTTTTGCTTCCTTTGTTAGAGATGAACTGACCATATAAATGTGGGTTTATTTCTGGACTTAATCTGTTCCATTGATCTCTGTGTCTATTTTTGTTCCAGTAGCATACTGTTTTGATTATGATAGCTTTGTTCTCTCTCAAGATTGCTTTGTCTATTTGGGGTCTTTTGTGGTTCCATATAAATTTTAGGATTATTAGTTCTATGAAAAATGCAGTTGGTATTTTGATAGGGATTGAACTGAATCTGTAGATTGCTTTGGGCAGCATGGACATTTTAACAATAGTAATTTTTCTAATCTCTAAGCACACTACATCTTTCCATTTGTTTGTGTTGTCTTAAGTTTCTTTCAGCAATGTCTTATAATTTTCAGTATATAGGTCTTTCACCTCCTTGATTAAATTTATTCCTAGATATTTTATTCTTTTTGATGAAATTGTGATTTTCTTAATTTCTCTTCCTGAGAAATTCATTATTAGCATATAGAAGTGCAACAAATTTCTGTATATTGATTTTGTATGCTACAACTTTACTGAATTCATTTATTACTTCTAATAGTTTTTTTGGTGGAGTCTTTACAGTTTTCAATATATAATACTATGGCATCTGCAAATAGTGACTGTTTTACTTCTTTCTTGATGATTTGGATGTCTTTTTTCCTGTCTGAATTCTGTAGCTAAGACTTCCAATACTATGTTGAATAAAAGTGATAAGAATGAACATTCATGTCTTTTTCCTGATCTTAGAGGAAGAACTTTCTGCTTTTTACCATTAAGTATGATGTTAGATGTGGGTTTGTCATATATGGCTGGTAATATACTGAGGTATGTTCCCTCTATACCAACTTTGTTGAAAGTTTTTATCACAAATGGATGTTGAATATTATCAAATTGTTTTTCAGCTTCAATTGAGATGATCATATTATTTTTGTCTTTTGTTAATGTGGTATATCACACTGACTGATCTGTGGATATTGAACCATCCTTGCATTCCTGGAATAAATCCCACTTGTTCATGGTGTATGAGCCTTTTAGTGTACTGTTGAATTCATTTGCTAACATTTTTTGAGAATTTTGCATCTAGGTGTACCAGGGATGATTGTCTTTTTTGGTGGTGCCTGTGTCCAGTTTTGGTATCAAGGAAATTAGTGTTGGCCTTGCAGAATGAGTCTGAAAATATTTTTACTCTTCAATTTTTTGGAATAGTTTGAGTGGTAAAGCTATTAGTTCTTTAAATGTTTGGTATTGTTGGGAGGTTTTTTTAATTGCTACTTCAATTTCATTACTAGAATTCATTACTATTCAAATTTACTGTCTTCTTGATTCATTCTTGGAAGTTTCTAGAAATTTTTCCATTTCTTGCAGGTTGTCACATTTGGTGGTATACAATTTTTCCTAATAGCTATGGTCCTTTTTATTTCTGTGGTATCAGTTGTAACTTCTCTTTCATTTCTGCTTTTCTTTATCTGGGCCCTCTCTCTTTTTTTCTTCATGAGTCTGACTAAAGGTTTGTCAATTTTGTGTTTCTTCTCAAAGAACCAGTTCTTGTATCATTGATATTTTTATTGTTCTTTAAATGCCTATTTCATGTATTTCTGCTCTGATTATTTCCTCCCTTCTACTAATTTTGGGCTTTGTTTGGTCTTATTTTTCTATGTCCTTTAGGTATAAGTTCAGATAGTTTATTTGAGATTATTCTTGTTTCTAGAGGTAGACCTGTATCACTGTAAACTTCCTTCTTAGAACCATTTTTGCTGAGTCCCATTGTATCTCCATTTTCGTTTGGCTCAGGTATTTTTTAATTTCCTCTTTGATTTCTTCACTGGCCTACTGGTTGTTTAGTAGTGTGTTTCTTAGTTTCCACATGTTTGCATTTTTTCCAGTTTACTTCTTATAATTGCTCTCTAGTCTCATACCATTGTGGTTGGAAAAGGTGCTTGATATGATTTCAGTCTTCTTAAATTTATTGAGACTAGTTTTGTTAACTAATATGTGGTCTGTGCTGAGAATGTTCCATGTTCACTTGATAAGAATGTGTATACTATGTTTGGATGGAATACTCTGTGTATATCTATTAAGCCTACCTGGTCTAATGTGTCTTTTAAAATCAACATTTTCTTATTGATTTTCTGTCTGGATGATCTACCATTGATATAAGTGGGGTGTAAAAGTCCCCTACTATTATTGCATTGCTGTCAATTTCTCCTTTTATGTCTGTTAATATTTGTTTTATATATTTAGGTTCTCCTATGTTGGGTGCAGAGAGATTCACAAGTGTTATATCCTCTTGTTGGATTGATCCCTTTTTCACTGGGCAATGCCCTGCTCTATCTCTTGTTACAGTCCTTGTTTTAAAGTCAATGTTGTCTGATACAGGTGTTGCTACCCCAGCTTTCTTTCCATTTCCATTTGCATGGAATATCTTTTTTCCATCCTTTCACTTTCAGTCTGTGTGTATCTTTAGATCTGAAATGAGTCTCTTCTACTTTCTTTATATATATATATATATATATATATATATATATATATATAAAGTCCTGCTTCTGTATCCATTCTGCAAGCCTATGTCTTCTGACTGGTGCTTTCAGTCCATTGACAGTTAAAGTAATTATTGATAAATATGTTTTATTGACATTTCATTGATTGTTTCCTGGTTATTTTCATAGATTTTTTCTCCTTTATTCTTTCCTTGTTCTCTTTCCTTGTGATTTGGTGGCTTTCCTGAGTGTTACAGTTGTGTTCCTTTCTCCTAATTTTTTATTTTTGTCTACCTATTATAGATATTTGTTTTTGGTTACCATGAAGTTCATATACAACATCCTGTGTAAAAGCAGTCTATATTAAGGTGATGGTCACTTAAGTTTAAGTGTGTCTAAAAGCAACATGTTTTTACTCACCCCACCACCACATTTTGTGTTTTCAATGTCATATTTTATATCTTATTATTTTGCATATCCCTTGACTAATTATTATAGGTTTAGATGTTTTATGACCTTCATCTTTTAACCTTCATATTAGCTCTGTACCTGGTTGATTCACTACCTTTACTATATGCTTATCTTTTCAAGTGAGATCTTTTCTTTCATTATTTTCTTATTTCTAGTTATGACCTTTTCTGTCTAAAGAGCTCTCTTCAGCATTTCTTGTAAAGCCAGTTTTGTGTTGATAAACTACTTTAGCTTTTGTTTGCCTGGAAAACTCCTTATCTTTCCTTCCATTCTGAGTAATAATTTCCCAGGTAATATAGTCTCGGCTGTAAGTTTTTTTCCCTTCAGCATCTGGAATACATCATGCCACTCCATTCTGGCCGATAAAGTTTCCTGTTGAAAAATCAACTGATAGTCCTACAGGGATTCCCTTGCATGCAGTTAGTTTTTCTTCTGATGCTTTTAAGAGTCTCTCTTTTATCTTTAACTTGTGACACTTTAACTATAATGTGTCTTGGTGTGGATCTCTTTGGGTTCATCTTATTTGGAACTCTCTTTGATTCTTGGACTTGAATGTCTATTTCTTTAACCAAGTTAGGGAATTTTTCAGTCATGAGTCCTTCAAAAGTTTTTCTATTTCTTTATCTCTTTTCTCCTTCAGGGACTCCTTAATGCAAATGTTATTATGCTTCACATTGTCCAAAGGACCAGTGAAGTATCCTCCTTTTTTTTCTTTTTGATATTCCCATTGGGTGATTTCTACTACCCTGTCGTCCATATTAATGATCCTGTCTTCTGTATAGTCTACTCTGCTATTTATTCCCTCTAGTGCCTTTTTCGCTTCAGTTATTGTATTATTCAATTCTGATGGTGTTTTTTTTTATCTCCTTGTTAAAGTTCTTGTGGTGTTCATCCATTCTCCTCTGGAGTTCAGTGAGCATCTTTATGACCATTACTTTGAGCTCTATGTCTGGGAGATTGCTAACCTCCACTTTTGTTCAGTTCTATGTCTGACATTTTATCTTATTCTTTCATTTGGAACTTATTCCTCTATCTCCTCATTTTGTCTAATTCTGTGTTTGTTCTATGTATTAGGTATGTCAGTTATGTCTTCCAGTCATCAAGGAGTCGCTTTATGCCAAAAGTGTGCTAAGAAGCTAAATAGTTCAAGTGCCCATGGTGACCCAAGCCAGAGGCCCCTGTTTGGGCTGCATGCACCCTTCTTTTGTGGCTGGACTGTGATTGGTGAGATTTGCAAGTGTGCAGGGCTAAACCCCAGCACATTTTTTCTGTGATACCTGGTGGTAACTGCTATGGGTACAATGGTGAATAGGGCTGGTCTCCAGCACATCTGGCTATAAGACCCAGATGTGATGGCATTGGGTATGCTGATGGGCAGGGCAGACCTCCTGTGAAGCCAGCTGCAACTGTTGCTTGTGCTCTAGTGTTTGGGTGCTGGTCCCCTGGAATGAGTGCCAGTTAAGGAGGTGCTGGTGCTGGCTGAGGTCACTTTCCAGTTGTGGCAGGGCACGGGACCACTTGGAAAGGCTCCGGTACCAGCCAAGTCTGCCCACTCGGTGTGGTAGGATTGGGAGCCTATTGAGAAGAGGATGCCACAAGTCCAGGGGGTGTGTAGTTGGTGAAACAAGTCCACTGGGTAATTCTGGGTTGTAAGACAAGCTAGCACAGTAGATAGACAGTGTCAGAAATGGCTCCCACCAGCACTGGACCACCCAGATAGATGGGAAGCAAAAAAAATTGTTCCTTCCAGTGTTTCCTTTCCTGGAGAAGGTTCCAACTGATCCCTGCCCGTCTGGCACACACCCTAAAATTAGTCAGTGGATCTCCTTCACACATAACCTAGGTACTTGTCAAATTGCTGCCTGTGTGTTGGGACTCAGAGTGAATGAAATTGTGTGTTTACCCTTTAAGGGTGGAGTCTTAGTTTCCTACTGCCCTCTGGCCCTCCCCAGCATAAGCTCTGCTGGTTTTCAAAGACAGAAATTGATGAGGGCTCTTATTCCTGGTGCAGGTCCTCTGGGCTGAGGAGCCTGATATGGAACTTGGACTCTTCATTCCTTATGGAGGGCCTCTGCCATGGTGATATCACTACTGTTTGTGGGTCACCATATCAGGGGTATGGTTCCTGACAAGACCATGTCGCCATCCCTCCTACCCATCTTGAAGTGGGTTTTTCTTTATATCCTTGGTTGTGAAAGATCTGTTCTGCTAATCTTCAATTCATTCTCAGAGAGCATTATTCTATATGTGGTTGTAGATTTTAGTGTGAGAGTGGGAAGACATTTGTTCAACATTTCATACTCTGCCATCTTGATCCCCCACCTCTGGTAATTTTCTTTGCTCTAAAGTTGACTTTATCTGATATCAATGTAGCCAGTCATACTTTCTTTTCATTAATGTTTGCATGACATATCTTTTTTCCATTCTTTTACTTTCAACCTGCTTATATCATTACATCTGAAGTGAGTTTCTTGTAGACAGTATACATTTGGGTCATTTTTAAATTACTCTGCCAATCTTTGTCTCTTAATTGAGATTTTTAGACCATTTACATTTAATGTAATTGTTGGGTTTAAGTCAGGCATTTTAATTTTTGTTTTCTGTTTATTTACTTTTTATTTCATTTCTCTGTTCCTTTTATCTTGCTTTCTTGTGGACTCACTTGTATCTTCTTTAGAATTCCATCTTGATATATCTGTGTAATGTTTTATATTACAATGTTTATATTACATCTAATATCTGTGTATATTTGTAAAGAAATTTTAGCTGTTGACCTATCCATTAAACTATACATATATTACTTATCACAGTCTGCTAGTGCCAATATTTTACCACTTTGAATGAACTGTATAAACTTTACTATTTAAATCCTTTTACCTTCCCCCATTTGTAATAGAATTGTCTTAAATATTTCCTTTAAATAATTTGAAAATCATGTATTTATCTATATTTTTACTGTTCACGTTGTTCTTTCTTCCTGATGCTTCAAATTCCTTCTTATATTATTTTATTTCTGTTTAACTAACTTCCTTTAGCCATTCTCTTACAGTAGGGTTGCTGGTGACAAATTCTCTCAGTTTTCCTTCATCTGAGAATGTCTTGATTATCCCCTCATTTCTGAAGGTCATTTTCACTTGATACAGAATTTTGGGTTGACAGTTCTTTTCTTTCAGCACTTAAAAGATCCTTGCCACTTCCTTCTGGTCTCCATGGTTTATGATGAGAACTCTACCATCATTCCAATTGCTTTTCCCCTACAAATAAGGTATCATTCTCTCTTACGGCTTTAAAGATTTTTTTCTTTGTCCTTAGTTTTCAAGAATTTCATATATCTTGACAAGAATTTATTTGGGTTCATCCTTGTATTAGTCAAGATTCACAGAGAAATAGAACCACTATATAGATCTATACTGGATCTATAGAAAGGGATTCATTAAAAGAGATTTGCTCATGCAATTACAGAGGCTAAAAAGTCCCATAATATGCCATCTGCAAGTTGCAGGCCCACAACACTGGTGGTTTCGTTCCAGTCCAAACATGAAGGCCTGAGAACAGGGGAACGGGTGGTATAAGTCCCAGTCCAAGTCTGAAGGTTCAAAAATAGAAGAGTCAGTGTCTGAGGACAGAATATCAATGTCCTCCTAGCTCAAGCAGAGAGCAAATTTCCCTTTCTCCCTCCACAGGTTGGATGATGCCCACCTGCAGTGGGGAGGACGGCCTTTGCTCAGTCTGCCAATTCAAATGCTAACCTCTTTCAGAAACATCCTCAAAGACACATCCATAATGAGTGCATTATGAACTCTCTGTCAAGTTGACACATAAAGTTAGCTATGACAGTCCTGTTTGAAGTTTGATCAACTTCTTGAATATCTAAGTTTATGTCTTTTGCCAAATCTGGGGCCTGTTCTGTTATTATTTCTTCAAATACTTTTTCAGGCCTGGTATCTTTCTCTTTCCTTTCTGAAACTCTGATGACACAAATGTTAGATCATTTGTTAAAGTCCAACCTTCATTGTTCCCTGTTGTTCATCTGTTTTTGCTCTGTTGTCCAGGTTGGGCAATTTCTATTCTATATTTAAGTTTACTGATTTTTTTCCTTTAGAATAATGGATTCTAGTCTGCTGTTGAGCCCACCGACTGAAATTTTTTATTTCAGTTATTGAATTTTTCAGTTCCAAAATGTCCATTTGGTTCTTTGTGTCTAGTATTTCTTTTCCGAGATTTTCTATTTTTTAATCTATTTCAAGTTCGTTTGTAAGTGCATGTCACAGGATTTTATAATAGCTATTTTTTTAAATCCTTGTCCCAATAATTCCAACATCTTTGTCACCTCAGGAATGGCATCTGTTGATGCTTTTCTCATTCAAACTGAGATGTTTCTGATTCTTGGTATGAAGAGTTTTTTAATTGTAACCTGGACATTGGGTGCTGTGCTCTGAGACTCTGGAAGTTATTAAATTATCTGTTTTAACAGGCCTCCTGTGACTGTGCCAGTGGTGGAACAGGAATGCTACTTCATCACCACCAGGTGGAGGTGGAAGTCTGGGGCGCCACAGCCTCCGCTGACACCCAGGGATGGGGTGACAGGAAGAGGGACACACTTTGTAGCTTCTGTGTGCAAAAGCTGAGGCTCCCCTTATGGTCTCTGCTGAGGGTGGAGGATGTAATTTTTTCTGTGCTGTTTCACTGGTGTAGAGGGTTATTGTCTAAGCGTTTTCTGTCTTGCTAGGCTTCTTCCTTCTGGTCCTTTAGCTAGATGAGTAGGCTTTTCTTAGAGCTTTTTACTGTCTGTGTTCTCTGGCATTTCTGGGTCACCAGCTTCTCTAGCACCTGGTCCCCAGTGCGGGAATATGAAAAGAAAATGCAGGGACTCATCACCATGTCATTCCTACAGGACCTTACCAGTCTGCCATCTTCTCTCCACCTTCAGAGACTTATGTTTATTTTATACATAATGTACAGGATTTTTAGCTGTCCTTAGCAAGAGGAAGACAGAGAAGGGCATCTTTTATCCGAGAACCATATCACAGCCTATATTCTGAAAGGTGCTCATGGGAGTGACACATTCTAAATCCTGCAGAGCTGCCCCCATCAGCACCCCACTGGCCCACCCCTGGCTGCCTCCCGTCAGTCACTCCCACGGACTGAATTCCTTAAGGACACGATTGCTGTGTTTTTCATCTTTGATTCCTCAGGGCCCAGGGACAGGTTAACAGAGCTGAGTTGCCGCATCTTAGCCCATCATATTTGTTTATAAAAACCGTATCTTCTGTCCCCTTACAGATAAGGGGGATGTGCAAGGCAGGAAATTATTCCTGGATAGAATCTTTTTGAGCAGCTGAAAACCTTTCTTCAGTGGCTCATTCTGTAGAAGCACAATACCTAGAGCAACAGCTCTTGCACCAGTATGGCTGAGACCCCCTGGAGAGCTCGTTTTCTATGTGAACCCCTGAGCCCACCCCAGAGGTTTTTACTCTGTAACTTTGCTTTTTAACCAGCACCCCAGGACACTTTTGAGAGCCCCAGATCTAAGGCGTCACCTGAGTGGAAAGAATATTAGCCAGTTTCATGGAGGAGAGATGGGATTTACTGAGCACTAGTGAGCATTCCTGGAACCCCGTGCAGTCCCTGCAGTAGGGAAGGCACCCAGGCCACGTCCTGCTTCTACTATTACATCAGCCCAGGGACTGCACACTGTCAGAGCAAGTTATACCCGCCAAAGACAGAGGGCAGAGAGGTCAAATAATATGGCCAAAGTCACTTGGATTGGAACTTAAAAAGCCATCTGTTACTGCTTCCTAATCCCATATATCAGCAAAATTTACTATTCCCTCCCCACCACCAAAATTGATTTTGAATTATTGTGACAAAAAGATATAGCACCCATAGTGGACAGAAGCATATAAGAAAATCAGCAGTAAATCACTCTGTTAACTTAGAAAAGCTAAGTGAGTCTAGAACATTTTTAATCTAGGATGATATTATGTATGTAATATCATTATTATTTTTAAATTATAACCATAATTACTGTAATAGTGATATATTTGTGCATATGTGAGGTTCATATCAACAACACTGTAGAGTCTGCCATCTTCTATTTTGAACCCTACCTGTGTTTTTCTGACACAGCAGTACTGCAACTCCTTTCAGGTTCCCAGACCTAATTCCAGTGTGCGAGCGTATGGGAGGGGATCTTCCCAAGCACAACGCCAAGCAATTCTCCAACACCAGCAGGGCGTCCGAGAGCTCAGCTCAGTTCTGACACTGTCTGCTGTAGATTCCCCAGGTTAAGGCCTCCGTCCCACAAGGCTGCCCCCCACCCCCACCTCGAGATGCCAGCAGCAGCCCAGGCAGTTCCCTGTGCTTCTGACCAACCAGCTACAGATCGGAGGTTCCAGCTACCTGTCCTCTTAGGTTTCATTAATTTGCTAGCGCAGCTCACAGAACTCAGGAAAACACTTAACATTTACCAGTTTAATAAAGGATACCATCAAAGACACAAGTTAACAGTCAGAGGAAGAGACACATAGGGCAAGGTCCCAAACAAGGAGCTTCTATCCTCGTGGTGCTCGGGGCCTGGCTCAGGGGCACACGGAGGTATTCGGGTTCCCCACGTGTGGAAGATCTCCCCCACAGAGAAGCAGGACCCAAAAGGGTGATCAGCTCTCCTCGGGGGTTTTCTGAGGGCTTCATTGCGTAGTGATGACTGACTGTACCACTGGCCATTGGCTGATTCAGCCTCCAGCCCCCCACCCTTGGGTGGGCCCAACAGTCTCTCATTAACATGACAAGACACCCATTTCACCTTAGTGGTTCTGAAATGTTTTCAGGAACTGTGGGTGACAGACCAAATATACCTGGAAAATATATATTTGGTCATCTAAATGATCAAGTATATGTATTTCTTATAACTCGTTATATCACACTATACATTATGTCCATCAACATAGTTTTTTCTTCTCTTCCCCCCATCCTATCCCTCTTTGGATTATCCATTAAATCCTAGAGTTTTCTTCCTAAAAATTAGCAGGTTGCTTAATTGCTGGCCCAAGTCCTGACCACTCTAAATGAAGGTTCTCTAAAATTATAACGTTACGACTGCAAACTATTCCTCATTAAACACAACATGAAAGATGACTCATAGAAATTCATCCTCTAAACTGTACATCTAGGTTTTAAAAATTAGGATTAAGAAAAAAATACATATGGGTGTGCATGTGTATGTATATATATTGTGAAGTCAAAGCCAGGGAAAATGGAATTGAAATTCAACTATATAAGACATAACTAGTTACACAACGTATGTTGATTCTGAGCCTTCTAGTAGCCAAAGGGAAAAGGGAAACATCAGTTACAGAGAAGGAAACAGCTCCTCAGGATAGATAAGCAATCCTTACTGCTTAACTTAGAGAAAGGATGGATGGATGGATGGATGGGTGGGTGGGTGAATGGGTGGATGGATTCATTTTGGATTAGTTAACTCACTGAACAGTCTCCACTAACACCCTCTGGCTACAAGGTGGGTCTCTGAGCCTTGCCTACTGTACTAACTGTAAGCAATCACATACACAATCTCCCCCATGTCCTTAGTTACCTTCAGAAGAGTCCTAGACCCCTCCGTGTGCTCCTCTAGCGCGGACTCTTTCGTCCTGAGATCCGGGCCTCTGGGCATCCCACAGGCAGCTCGAAATCCCCCTGTGAGCCCTGATCACAGACCTGGACGAGCCCTGTCTTGTGCCTCCTCGGCATGCGTCCTGCTGCCCAGCAGCCCCACCACACTCCCTTCTCAGGATTGCTCTATCCACCCCTGGAACCCGTTCTCCACACTGCAGCTAGAGCGGCCCCCAAAGCTGAAACCTCCCCTTGTTCACCCCATGCTCAGAGCTGTGCGGTCACTCTACGGGACCCTCAGAGGAAACCCAGCCTTGACAATGGGACCCTGTAGCTCACTGTGGGTCACACAGAGCACTCGTAAGACCTCTGCTATGGAGCCAACAACCCAGGTGTGGATCCTGTGTGACCCTGGGCAAGTTCTTAGGCCTCACTGTCCCTCAGGCTCCTCAGCTATAGACCAGGAGACTAGCGGTACCCACCTCATGTGGCTTTTGTGAGGATTAAATGAGATTATAGATGCACAGACATGTGCAGATAGCTGAGCATCTGGCACATAGTGGTGCTCGTTGCTTTCAGCTCTTGGTAAGTCGCTGCAGCATCTGGCCCCGTTGCGCCTCCGGTACACCGTCTACCCTGTGGCCACGCTCCTCCAGCCTGCCAGGACACCTCCACCTTTGGGCAATTGCACTTTGCCACCTCTTCCCACTCCCCTTTGTGCCCAGCCAACAGGACTCCTCCTGCAGGGGTAACTTCAACATTTCTCCACAGAGGAGCTCCTGTGCCACGGGCTCCCGTGACCCTCCTCCAGCCCCACCAGAGTGCAGTCGTGTCTAGTCTCAGGGTCTATTTAAGTGTCTGTGTCCCTGCTGGAGGGAACATTCCTGACGGCAAGGCCTCTGGCTGACTCATCTTGACCCCAGCCCTTAGTACAGGAGGCAGCTGTACTCAGAGCTGTTGAATGAATGAACAAACGAATGAATGAATGAATGAATGAGTGAGTAAACGAGTGAGCCAACAAACGCACATGCATCCCATCAGCCTGGAGAGCCCTCCTTCCTCTTCAGCGAAAGCTCTGTGGCATTCCCGCAGCCCCCAGGACACAGGGACGTCTCCTTCCCCCAAGCTGATCTGGGGATTTTCTGTCACTGGCAGCCAAAGACATGTTAAATATGGGGCACTGGCAGTATCCTGCTGCCCGGGTGCATGGCAGGGCTGTGTGCTCCGTGCCCTGTGTTTTCTCTGCAGCCACCTGTGCCCATTCAGTAGACACATAAGGAGGCTTCTTCTGGCCGGGGCCTGCTCCTGGACATGCAAGTCAACCGTGGTCCTGCCCTCAGGACGTGGTGTCCCGCCGGAGAGAAGACAGGGAGCAACCAGCAGAGGATAGAGACCTAGGAATGCAGATCGCTGGGAAAAGGAACCAAGACCACTTCTAGCTCAAGGGGCCTGGGGAGGTTCTGTGGAAGGCGTGGCATTTGAGCTGAGCTCTGAAGGGTGCAGACGATTTGAAAGAGTGGACTTAAAAGGCAAAGCGGTTGAGGACAGGACATGGGGCTCTGCCCATGAACTGCACATGGAATAGATCAGCCCCAGCATGCTAGGGAAGCAGAGCAGTGCCAGACCCAGCACGGGCCCTTCCTGCCTGTGCAGCTTTGAGCAAGTCACCTAACCTCTCTGAGTCTCAGAGAGATCCTTTCTCCCAAATAGGAACAATTTAAGAAAAATAACTTCTTCACTGTATTTGGGGAAGAACTCCATGAGATCCTGAACGTAGACATATTAACTGCATTGTCTGAAAGGTTTCCCAGAAGAAATGCCTAAGTAAGGCTTTGAAGAATGAATAGGAGTTTTCCACATGGACCAAGAATAGGAAGACCTTCCAGTACATAGGGAAGAGTGAGAACAAAGCTCAGAGGCATGAAGCAGCACGGGTGGATGCGTGCTGGCCAAAACAGAGAGTCACACCACCAGGATGAAGCACGCTGAGAAGTACGCTCCTGTCAGACAGGCGTCCAGGCCAGTGTGGGAACAGGAGGAGTTTTCCATGAAGGTGATGGTGGCGATAGTGCTGACAGCAGAAGAGGAAAGGGGAGGTGAAAGCTCAGGAACAGAAAGAGCTGGAGAAGCCATGGAAATAGAGGCAGAGGAAAAGGAAATAGCAGTAGCTGTGGCCAGGCATGCTCCCACCTCGGCATCTCAGTGCATGCTGTTCCCTCAGCCAGGAATGCTCCTGCCCCAGAGAGACAAAGGGGTCTTCCCACAGCTCCCAGGCCCCGAATCAATGCCTTCTGACCAGAGCCTCTTGCCCAGCAGGTCTAAAACAGCACCATCCTCATGCCTGTACCTTCTCTTTTTCTTCTTACAGCACTCATCCCCACCTAGCATGTTTCACAATTACTCACTTACTTGTGTCAATCTCACTCCATCAGAATATAAGCTCATACGGTCAGCAGCTGTACTGTTTTATTCACAGCCCCATCCCCAGGGTCTTAAATGATGTCTGCCACAGATAAGGATCTCAGTAATTGGCTCCATAAATGGATGGAAGAAAACAGAGGAGGAGGCGGCGGAGGAGGCGGGAAGAGAATGGGAGAGGGGCCACCATCCTTGCCATCCAGCAGCCCAGGTTGGGAGAACACGGCTGCCATCCAAACCGGGCCCGAGTGACACACAACAAACATGCATGGTTAATGAAACAGCTGAGCCTCTCGGGCTGGCCCCGAGCTCTGGCTGAAGGCCGAGGCCTCTGGACTGGAGAAGTGTCAGCGCCCCACCCACCACCAACCGGCTGCATCTGTAGTTTGAGGGGTGAAGGGACCAACCCATCCATTCTGCCAAGCTCCCCAGGAATCTTGATGGGAAGCCAAGATTCACAAGCTGGACCCAGGAAGGGAACCCATGAGGGGACAGGCTGAGAGAAGAGGAGTCCGAGCTGGTCCTCCGCTCACGGGGCTGCGCAGGGAGTGGGGAGGGACTGCTGGCATCCCCACCTTCAGGCCCCCATCCGCACCACAGGCCAGTGGCCTCTCCATTAGGCAGAAAAGTGATGCATCCAGGGACGGGGGGGATCGTGCCCATCACCACTGGCCACCAAAGGACTGCCCCCTGCACCATGGTTACCTTCATGGGCCCTTAGGGGCTCAGGGACGCCCACATTGCTGCCAAAGAATGATTTCCGTGTGTCTGGAGGGTGTCGCCAGGACAGAGCAGCATTTGCACGGGTGGGCTGAGTGAAGCAGGTGGCCCTCTGCAGCGGGCAGCATGGTCCCATCACCGAAGCAGGGACTGAACAGAACGGCCGAGGAAGGGAGGGTTCACTCCCTCTGCTGGAGCTGAGGCCCACCTCCTCCTGCCCTCGGGCACAGCGCTCTGTTCTCTGGTGTTTGGACCCGGATGGGGACTCACAACATCCGCCCCTGATTCCCAGGCCTTTGGACTCCGGGTGAAATAAACCCCCAGCAATCCAGGTTCTCCAGCTTGCTGACGGCAGATCCTGGGACTGCTTGGCCTCCATAACCGTGTGAACTGATTCCTATAATACACCTCCTCCTGTATGTCTCCATGTAGCCTACTGCTTCCGTTTCCCTGCGGAAGGAACCGTGACGTATGCCATCTGCAGAGGCTCTGGAGGACGAAGGAGGCACTGTCCCTAGGGAGCCATCCCCTGAGGCCACCGGCCAGGCAGGCTGGGTCAACCTTGTAGGCACATCTTCATCCCTTCTGCAGCCTCTGGCCTGAATTTACTTTAAACACTTGAGAAGAGATGGCGCCATTTAGCTGTGCACCTAAGTCAGCGTCAGTCCACACCCCGGGGTGCTTAGCGCCCAGGAGGGGCCCAATCAGGAGTCCACGCCTGAGAAACCAGGACACACCACGCCTCTGCCCAGAGGAGCCCTGCTTAGCAGAGCGGATACGGGGAGTACATCTCTGTGGGTGAGATGACAGTTTAAGATACGGACTGGCTGCCAAACACACACAGGTCGCAGCGTCTTTGCACAGAGTGGGTGAGAAAGGCCAGCGGATGACGGACGGATGCAGGGTACCGGCCCGTCGGAGAACGGTGACCAGGCAGCATGCTGGACCAGGGACGGGGCGGGGGGCTCGCAGTTCACAGCAGCTGCTCACCCGTCCCCCCACTCCCGGTCTGGGTGCTCACCCGTCCTCCCCGTCCTGGTCTGCGGCAGTGGCGCACAGCCCACCGCACTGGAACCAGCTCCTGGAGAAGGCAGCCCTCTCACTGAGGCTCTTAAGGGCATCACGTGCTGTCAGTCCCATCACAGCGCACATACTCAGCCACTAGGGACGAGCCTGGCTCTGCCTGGTTTGGGCACAGAGGCCCCAGAGATGGCTGCGAAAAGGGAACAGTGTGGGTGCGGCAGTCCAGGAAGGCTCCCTGAGAGAGGCGGCGCGTCAGCTGTGATAAGAAGGGACAGACAGGGAGCTCCGGGGTGACTACTTGATGCACTGCATCCTTAAATGGAAGCCTGGCCTGGGTTCTCATACAAGCTGTCCTTTTATTTTCCTCATGTGGCTGGATGAGCAAAGATGGACAGGGGGCCCTCCTCCGTGGGCGAGCAGCCCCACTCTGTCCCACTGCCCGCCTTCCCCGCACCTGTCTGTGAGGACGGGGGGGGCCCTCCTGCCCCTCGTGGGCCTCCGTCTGCAGTAGCTCCAGCTTTGAGTGCATCGCCCAGACCTGCCCTGCAGAGAGCTGGCACTCCCAGCTGGTGGGGGGCTCGGCGCCAGCCAGGCTCTCCTTGTCAGAGATTAATGGCCCACCTGGCACAGCCATGATCCGCTTTCTGCCTGACAGTTTGGTCGGGCTGGTTTGATGTTTTCTTAAAAAGTAAATGTTTAAAGTTTCTTTTCAAAAAAAAAAGAAAGCTTTAACTTACAGGTACATGACTGGCCCAGAATTCCTTTGCAGCAAAAATAGGGAGGATGAAAGACCTCAGGAATCCATGTGCCAATGATGGGAAATCCCCCTTTATATGGACCTTGTCTGGAGACTGATTCTGAGACAGGCTCTGAAACCCGTTCTCAAAGGCACCCAGAACTCCCACTGTGAGGCTCATGTCTATTTTCAGTGAGCATCCCAGGGGGAGACACTTTCTTTGAAAACCAAAACATGTCTTTTTAGAGGTAGTGATACACCTAAAACTAATGCCCAACATGTAGGGATGGTGCTGTCTCAATAGCCAGTTAGAAATAGGCAAAAACCCCAGGCTTGAAGGGTGGGGGGCAGCCGTCTTCAGTTAAGCAACAGCAATGATAAAACCTCCCTATGAAAAAGTCCTTTTCCCCTTGTCCCTTCCCTCTCTTCTTCCCTGGATCTCAGAGGCAAACCATGGAGGAGCAGCAGCCATTATGTGGTCATGAGGCAACACACCTACAATCAGAGACCACGTGCAGAAGACAGAGAGCAAAAAGGAAAGTAGGGCCTGCGTCCCTAAAGGCATGGCTGAGCTCTCAGCCAGACACGGAGTGCCTGCCATCAGACCCTCCCTGCCTGAGACAAGTGAGCCCCCGCCAGTCCAGCCACTCTATTGCTTTCTTGAAACTTGCATCTATGTAGGGATCACCAGCACCCTTCTCTTGACCTCCTGCTTTGATGGAGATCCTCAAGGCTTCTTTCCTCCATGAAGCTCCTTCCTTCCAATACCCTGTTCTTCCTCATTATCCCCTCTCCTCTCCCTGATTTGCCCATTAAATCATTCATTCTTCAAAAGTATCATGTTCTTTCTTGCTCCAGGGCCTTTGAACATGCTGTTCTCTCTGCCTGACTTCCCTCCCTTTTCTTGCACAGGGACCCACTCTTCAGATTTTTAGAGAAGGCTTCAAGATGTCCCCTATGGGCCAGACCCTGTGGTATACCCCATGACATATCATCCCTCCCTTGGGGACCCCATGCTCACCGAGGTTGGCTTAGTGCTCTCCCTAAAGGATAGGAGGCTCCTGGGATGTGCCCCAGCCCCACGCACAGCTCCTGCTCGATAAGTTATTGTGGAATAAATCAGCTACTACACCAGTACACATTGTGAAAACACTATGAACAAGACATGCCATCCTAGGAGAGCCCACAGCAAACGAGCTCTTGCCTGCTGGGTCCAAAAGGGCCCAAGCTGACAAGGTGGAGGGCTGGGGGTGATGAAAGCTTTCAGGCCCAGAGACTGGAGCAGCGTGTCCCAAGGCCCGGCAGGGAGGGCAGATGAATGGAGGATGGTGTGGACGAGGTGGACAGGGCAGGAGCCTGGCTCTTCACTCTGAAACAGCAGAGAGAAACCTACAGAGTTTGAGCTGGGGGGCGACCCAGGCAGGTCTGAGTTCTGCCCTCTGTGTGAGACGTGCTGGAGGGAGTGTGGACCTGCAGACCCCCAGGCGCCCTCTGCAGCAGCCCGGGCAGGGGCACATGCTCGATGTGCCGTGATGGACCCTCACCTCTGCCTGCTCTGTACCAGCAGTTTTACAGCTGTTAGTTCATTTAACCCCCAATAAACTCAGGATGAGGAAACTGAGGCACAGGCAGTTTACCGCCTTTCCAGGCCACGTGGCTGGTTAGTGGGGGCCCTAGACTGAACTGCATCTTGGGGTGGCTGTGCCACGCTGTGGCCTCTGCAGCCACGAGGTGGGGGTGGGAGGGAGGAGACACCAGACCCAGGGACTTTCAAGGGAAATGGATTCCATGGGGCTGGGGCTGGGGGAGATGGAGGCTAGGAAAAGAAAATTTGAAGCAAATAAGGAACCGTGTTAAGATTTGCTAAAAGTGGATGATGCATTCACTCATATTTTCTGTTTGACACGGTGTGTGTGTGTGTGCACGCATGTGTGTGTGCGTGTGTGTGTGTGTGTGTGTGTGTGTGTGTGTGTGTGCAGACACACCCCACCCCCACATCCTATCACTGCTGCTGTCGGAGTTAGCGACCTGGAGGGCATCAGGGGTCCTGGAAACAGCTGTTTCCATGTCTTACTGGGGCCAGACACCAGATGAGAGGAGACCGAGGAATGTGGGAGGCTTGAGAATGTGGAGACAGAAAGTCTAGACTATTCTTTGGAGAAATCCGGCTACAAAAGGGAGGAGAGAAAGGTCAGTAGCTAGTGAAGTGTGTGCAGTGGTGATTTCGCTTTCATTCTAGGAAATTCGACCCGCAGGCACACCTGTGGCCTCCGGCAGGCCCACCCCCGCCCCCAGGGTCCCCCCGTCCACTCCTCCCGGACAGCAATGGTCACCAGGAGCTTGCTGTTGGTCAGGGCCGTGCATGTTTTCATCTTTCCTGCATATTTATTCATCCAGAAACACCTTAAACTATCTTCTGTTCGGTTTTCATCTCCGTATAGCAGGTCTCATACTGCCTGGATTTTTCTGGCACATTCTCCTTTTCTCTGTGTGATGATTAAATGACTGCCCCCTGCCCAGTGCCCACGCTGGTGCTTCTCCAGGCCAGGGGCCTGTGGGCGGGGTGCTGGGCTGCAAGCATTCTGCCTTCACGGGCATCGCCACAGAGCATGCCCACTTACGTGCCACCAGCTGTGTGAAGTCCCTCTGCCCCCAGCCCTTCCTGCACTTGCCGGTGGGCAGGATTCGAGACCGCTGAATCACTAACTGAAATGCTTCTGTTGAGACAGAAATGAAATATGGAGGAACAGGAAGTGTTTGTTGCACAAGGAATGAGGACATGGAGGCCAGGGAAGAGGTTCGAGGGGAAACTTGGGTCCCTGGGAAAAGATCCATAGGTTGATACAAGGAGCCAGCTTCTCTTCCACAGAGCTGGGTGCTCTGATTTCAAACTTGCTGACTGTACACGGCAGCCCCCACCCCGCCCCACCCCTTCCTAGCTGACCCCCTGGCTCCCACTGTACTGGGCCCACACCCCTGTCCAGGCGCTCACCATACTGTGCCATTGCTCAGTGTCTATGGACCGTCCACCCCCATAGGAGTCTGACCTTCTTGAAGAAGGGACTGTTACTCATCTCCTCAACCCCCAGAACTCTGCATAGCCGGTACTCTATTAATAATTTTTGGATTGCTTTAAAGTATATTATTGTAGCCTGTACCTGTAAATAGCTCCTGAATGAACTGAGAGGAGTGTGTTCTGTCAAACCCGTGCACAATTTAAGGGGAAAGAGCCAAAAGGGAGCCGGAAGGAGGGACCCCGGCAGAGTGTCACTGAGCGTCAGCGCAAAGATTCCACCACGGGAGATGTCTCCTTCTCCTAGCCCCCCTGCCCTACCTTCTCCGGCCCCCAGCTACCTCAGAACACCACCTTATCCCTTTTATGTCCTCTCCTAGATGGAAAATAAATAGTTAATATGCTTTAGCCTTTTCTATAAGAAAGTGATCTCATTAAATTCTTAATTTATCCTTTTGGTTCTATCCAATTTTGTCCTATGTCGCTCAGATACAAGGAATGATCCTGGGACAGAGAAGGGAAGAACAGAACCCCAATCCAGGCAGGCATGAAACAAGTTCAAACACCTAAACTACCATCATAGGTATTGGGGAAGTAGCATTCTCAGCAAGAAGTTCAAGAAAGTCCAAACTGAAGTGTGGGGCTGATGACACAAAATTGATGGATGAAATGAGGAAAACAGAATTCCCCAGTCCCTATTTTACTTCTGTCTTGTAATTCCAAGAAGATGATGTCAGGAGTAAAGGGGAAAAAGGACAGGCTGAGTGGAGTCAGGAGACCTAGGACAGTTGTGACCTGCTCACTGCAATTTCTTATTGTCTAACTAATAAAGGTGGCCTGGGGGCATTCTGGCAAACGCCTCCATGTTCCACCCTACCCTGTCCTCCTGGCCACTGAATCACGGGTTTGTGTGTGAAGTTATGCATGGCCTGCTTTCAAGAACTATGTAAGGGATTAGGTGGGACTTGAGCTACGACGGGAATGTGGGTAGGTAAGGACTAAGGAGGGGGTGGGGGACCAGCAACAGGTGAGGAAGAGGTGCTGTGAGACTAGAACTTGTAGCTCCGGAGGACAGATGCACTCCACAGGGCTCAACGTCAGCCGCACTGGTCCAGGGGGCCGCGAAGACAACTCAGGGGAGGTCTTAGTGGCAGGCGCCCCCTGACAAAGTCCGTCCACCACTGTGGAGGTGGACCACCCAGGGAGAAAAGCAGGAAAGGATATGCTAGGAGTTGCCGGGGAGATACTGGCATGGATAGGAAAACCCCAGGACGTGTTAATGAGGAACACGAGGTGAGTAAATCGTCAGGAGGATGAACTACAGATGCAGGTCATACCCAAGAGTCCGGCCGGCTAGCAAAGAGCAGGGGGCAGAGCAGGCTTCCCTGAAGCCTCGAGGTGGCCAGCGCAGTGAGTGAATGAAGGAATCCACGCGGCCTCTCCGCGTCCTCTGCATCTGATTTTTGCTCGAGATGGCTGGTCAGCAGAGCTCATCAGACCCGCAGATATACAGTAGTGATGATAGGGAGGAAAGCACATGGCGGACAGAATCAAGACCCAGAACGACTGTGATGCGCAGGAGAAACAGGCTAAATCCTGTTAGAATAGCAGTCCGCCCAGCTGCATATATAAAAAGATGGGGAAGATACAGTTTAGCAACAGCATGTTTACCACGCAGGCTTTTATTCAAGGAGTCTGCAGAAATACTGGCTCTGTAAAACTTGGGCTGCATTCTAGAAAGTCAGTATCTGGCACGTGATTCAGTGGCCAGGAGGACAGGGTAGGGTGGAACATGGAGGCGTTTGCCAGAATGCCCCCAGGCCACCTTTATGAGTTAGACAGTAGAGACATGATCATGGTCAGCTCAGCCTGGGCCAGCGCTACCTGGAATACAAGGCTCAGCTCATGGAGTCCTACCTGTGGAGGGACATGAGCAGAGGAGACCTGGTGGCGTGGGACTACAGGCCAGGACATCCTGTTCCACGAAGAAAAGTAAAAAAAAACTGGGAAGTTTCACCTGAAGGCAAGAAGACTCAGAGAGGATTTAAGAGCTCTCTTCACATAAGTGAGGGGTGCAGTGGTGATAAGGATTCAGACTCGCAAGTCCTGTCCCAAGAACAAGCACCAGGAGCAGAGAGGGAGCCAGAGGAGACAGACTTTCGGTTCCAAGAAAGAAACACTAGCACCCCTCAGAGATGCTGAGAAGGGCAGGGCTCAGTAGACAGCATGTCCTCTGACCAAGGACAGCCTTTCAGAGGTTGCAGGGAGAATCACATGAGGCTGGGGCCAGAGGAGCAGCTGTTTCACTTCTAACTGCAAGGGCAGATGTCCATCTTCTGTAAAATTCTCTCTGAGCATATAAGGATGATGTGCATTCTTTAAGGATGACAGATGGATGAGGCTCCATTGTTTGTATGGATGGGTCCACACAAATGCCATCTGAAAGAACTTACAGTTGCAAAACTCCTGATCCATTGCATAAGGTGTCCGAAAGCAGAAGAGAATGGAAATGTGCTGTTTTGTGACAGAGGCCGTGGCTATCCACATTTTTTGACTTAATCCAGAACAACGACCTGTTGTGGTAAGTATTTCTATTTGCCTGTAACAGATGGGAAACTTGCAGCTCACAGAGTGGGACTGGGCAGGCCGTAAATGAGAGATCAAAGACTCAGAATGAACTTCATGAGATCTCAAGCTTCTGAAGGGGATGTAAAAAACTGGAAAGAGCATTGCTTTCACCTTAGAACCAAAAAATCCTGAGTGCTGTGAAAACACCACTTTTCTTGAATAAATAAGAGATCTGAGAATGCAGGTCACAACAACTAACCAAAAACTAAGGAAAAGCAGGTACCTCATGGAGAGATGGTACATAAGCACTGGTTTATTTGCAGCAAAGAATGGACACCACTAAAATTTTTCAATAAATTTCTAAATGTTGAGTGTGGACTCATGTGACAGCCCCACTCTAAAAGCAATATAACACCAGAAAAATCTGAAGCCCATATTTCACTAACAGTGACCACAGCAATAAGAAAACCCAAACACAGCTCAGTTTATAACTAGATTGACTCAAATCCCCACACAAAAACCTCAGATCCAAGGGAAATATCCATTTCCAGGCACTAACACTAGTTACATTAGTCTCTGCTGTCCCATAAAAGATTCATCTTTCAAATAAAAAGGACAAAACACACATATAAGCAAGAGAGGAGAAGATGAGAAAAAAGAATTAATGATGAGACCAGATTTTCATATGACAAAAATATTGAAACTATTTAAAATAGTTAGGAAATTTAAAATAACTATAATTGAATTATAATTAATATGTTAAAAACTCAAGAGGGAAAGGTAAACAGCATGCATAATCAGATGGGTAACTTCAATACAGACATGACAATTACAAGAAAACAGAAATGGTAATGCTAAAAATGACACACATGATGAAACAGTTGAAAATAGCTTCAATGGGTTCAACAAGAGAATCACTGCAGCTGAGAAAATAATCAGTAAACTTGAAGATAGGTCAATATTAATTACACAAACTAAAACACAAAAAGAAAAAGCAATGGAAAAAATAGCATCCAAAAGCCACTGGGTAATATCAAACAGTCTAACATACTATACTTGGAATCCCAGAAGCATGAGAGAAGAACAGAGCAGAAAACATATTTGAACAGCTAATAACCAAGAATTCTCCAAAATCAATGACAGACACCAAGCCACATATCCACGCTCTCAAATAACATCAAAGAAAATAAATGCACCCACCTGTCCCCTAAGATATCTATATATATTTAAACTCCTGGAAATCAAAGATAAAGATGAAATTTTTAAGGCAACCACAGGGATAGGAAAAAAACTACATACAGAGGAACAAATATAAAAATTACAGGAGACTTTTCATCAGAAACTATACAAACCCAAAGACAATAAAGTGACATATTTACAGAACAAAAAAAAAACGTTATATATCCAATAAAATCTCTTTTTAAAATGAAGGAGAAATAAAAACATGTTCATCAAATAAAACACAGTCATGTCTTGCCAGTTAACCTACCCTAAAAAAATGTAAAAGGAAGTTCTTCAGATAGAAGAAATATGATACAAAAATCTAGATGTACACAATGAAATGAAAGTGCTGGGAAGGCCATAAATGAAATGTCATAAAACTTACACTGATGTCTGAACCAGGGTCAATAACAGTGCTCTGTAAAGAATCAAACAGCAAATACTTCAGGCTTTGTGAAGCCTAAATATGCTTTCTGTCACATATTCTTTGTTTTTTGCTGTTAATGGTAGGCTTTGTTTCATATTTTTTAGAACCCTTTACAATGTAAAAAACATTATTAGCTTGCAGACTATACAAATACAGGCTTCAAGCTTCCACTTCTGGGAAGATGAAATAAACACAATGTTCTCTATTCTCCAAATGTATCTCTGCTAAGTACAACTAAACACCTGGACAGCATATGTACAAATATGTATATTTATATGTATATGTGCATCCTATGTATAAATATATATTTGTATATGTACTTATATATAAACATATATTAATTTATATATTTATATAAATACATTATATACAAAACAGATTTATATGTAATTACATATTCTATATAAACCAATATATCTATACATATGAAATAAACCTTAGACTAATACATTATATATCAACATTAGAATGTGTATATATATATACACACACACACACACGCACACATAAAACAAACATTAGAAGACTCTCAAAGGTGGGGAGAAGAGAGAAGACAAGCTAGGTACTGGGAAATGCACAGAACGACAGTGCTACATCTCGGGTTTTCTCTTTGCCCCTACCTCCCAGGTTTATCGTAGCAGAAAATAGCAACGAGGAACACACCCAAGCACAGATTTTTCAGCCCCCTAACAAGGTCTGCTTTCTCTCATCAAAGCCTAGCAAAGAGGCTCCCCAGAAAGACAGAAAACTTTTCCACAGTAACTACTCAACTCCAGCCAAACAGCACAGAAAAACTGCAACCCCACCCACACCGACCATCAGGGGCCAGTGGAGAGCCTGGACTTCACCCCAAGCCCGGAGACACCTCCATCTCCTGTCAGACTGCCGTCCACGTCCACGCCGGCCAAGCCGGATGCTGGGACTGCCGCCACTCCGAGCAGTAAGTTCTCACCACAGCACAGCAGAGACTATGTGGGAGTCAGGGCTACCACCCTGTACTCACAGAAGCTGGGTCCTCTTCTCGCTCCCTGGGGGTGCTACCAGAGGCGGCCTGGTGGGAGCTGGTGGAGAACCATGACTTTACCACTGCTGGGCAGTAGTGAGACCAACACCCATGATTTCAATAAGAAGTCACTCTCCTCCGCCTCCCAGCCAGAGTTGCGTGATTGTTTTTCTCAATCACTGTTCCAGTTTCTTCATCTTTAAAATGAGAGCAGCCCTCGCCATCTCAGATGTTGAAAGGGTTAAGTGGGGTGCTTTCTGAGAACGGGGCCCAGGCAGGCCCTGCACAGAGCAGAAGGTGGTGTTGCTTGTTGGGTAAATGAGCAGAGGGAGAAAGACGGCACACTCCACCTCTGCAGGCCTGCAGCCGCGCCTGAGCTCCTGTCTCCCCTCCAGACCTCAGGCCACCTGGCTGCCCCTAGACTCCCAGGCCTGGCCCCTCTCAGTTCTTGCACATCTGTTTAGGTCACCAAATCTAACCACAGCTCTCCCCTTCCCAGAATCCTTCAGGGGCTCCCTTAGTGCCATGAGATAGGGCTCAGGTGCCTTATCAGAGCTATCGGGCCTTCTGGGGTTCAGAGCCTGCCAAACTACCCACGCCCTCGTGATCTGACCTCCTACAGCCCCCAGCCCATGACCTGGGCACGGTGCATACTCCTGCAAAGACCCCCTTAGTCCACGGGGAGATGGCACTTGCACTCAGGCTCAGCCCAGAGACCCCTTCTGAGCCTGCCCCGGTGCCCCCGCAGCAGCCAGGCAAACTCCTGCCTCCCTCACAGCACTTAGAGCCTCTTATCATATGCATGTCTTCTCACATCTGTGACACGCACAGGGCAGGGCGTGAGCAGTTTAAGATCAAACCTTATGTCTTATTTATGTGTCTCTGTAACCTCAGGCAGGGCAGAGCTCAGCTTAAAAATGTTCAGCCTGTGGAAAGAAGGAAAGAAGGAAGGAAAGAGGGAAGGGGGGGAGGAAGGGAGGGTTGAGAGAAAGGTAATTAGTAAGTTAGTTGGTTGGTAGAATGAGACAGAGAGCCCTCCTCCCACGGGAGTAGGTCAGACTTGCCTCTGCAAGCCTGCACTCGAGCAAACAGCGTGCTAATGAGACGCTGAGAGGCAAGCTCATGCTCCGGCCAAGACGTCAGGAATGGAGACGGCTCCCATCCACCTGGGCCTCCCTTTTATCATCTAGATTATCACCAAAGGCTCCCGGAGGGAGAGGGGAGAGCAGGGAACCAAGTCCCCCAACCCTCCAGGAGGGAGGCACCCTCACTTTCATGGGCAGCCCCATTTCCTTTGAAAGCAAGAAGTAGCCCAGACCTACTGTCATGGCGACCACTCCTAAGCCCTCCTGGGGGCTGACAGCCATGGTAAGTGCTCCAGGGCCAGGTTCCCCTGTTTCCAGGCTGCACAGGCCCAGGAGCCTTTAAGTGGAATGACAGGTCACACCTTTCAAGCCGTGGTCCATCCACATGATAGGTGGAAACGCCTCCATCCTCACCCACATCTGCTCCATCACAGATTTAATCTCCCTGTCCTGAACTCCAACTGGAAGGTAGCCTGCACGGTGAGCCCCAGCTGCTGCTAACAAAGACGTGTGCATAAACACACAGAAGGAGACACGCCCTCTTGGCTCACGTTGAACACTGAACGCGACCTTCAGAGGGAGCAGCAGGTGCAAGAACATCTGGGTCATGCTCCAGGACCCAGCAGTCACCAGATAGTCACTGGGGCCCCTGGGGCCAGGTCCAGTGTAGCAGGCACCGTGGTGATACCTTATTGTACATTCCCCTTTACTCACTGCCACACCCCTGCAAGGAAGGCATCGTAAGTGAGCTGCTCACATCCCAACGCCTGTATGTTAGAGGTGACCGTGGGTGCACCAGAATCCAGCCGTCCTTTCCTCTTTAAGAGTGGGAGTGTGGCCTCCCACATGGCTGGATAGCAACGCTACACACCCCAGCCTCTCCTGCAGTCGGCAGGGCCCACCGGGAACAGAAGCGGGTCACTGGTAGGCCACAGCCCTTACAGCTGGGGGCTGGCCACCTCCACAGACTCCTTCCTCTTCCTACAGACCAAGCCTGGAAGGACTCCCCCCGCCTTGCTCATACAGGTGACAGCAATGGCTAGGGAGGTGGGGAGAAACCAGGCGGAAGAACCTGCTCCTGAGTGAGCACGTGGCGTAGAGCCGGCTGCTGGTCTGGAGCCAGAGGGTCCGGGAGAGAATGCCACCGCCTTCCTGGCCTTTGCCTCGGGGTCTGCTTGTCTCGGCATCAGGGTTACAGTTAGTAAGAAGCAGAGGCCAACTATACCCATTCTAACTTCAAAGTCAGTTTATGCTAGCTCTGTCACTCAGTGTACAGTCGGATGAACAGAACAGGGATTTAATATGGAGCACCGGTTGCAAAAGTGTTGGAAGATTGGAGAATTGGGAAAGAGAGGCTGAGACTATTAACCGTGGGAAGTCGCTGAAGCCCCTGAAGCTGGAGAAGCAAAAGAGAGAACAGCGCGGAAGGCTGGGGAACAAGCTGCCCTTGCTGCCACCCAAACCCCGGCACCCACCACTTCGCAGTAGATGCGGCGCCCTCAGTCCCCTGGACGGTGCGCCCCGGAGCCCGAGAGCCCTGTGCGGGGGAGGCTCGGGGTGTGCTCGGTGCCTAGGGGAGCCCGTTACAGCACCAGAGGCGGAGCAGACGCGGGAAGGACAAAAGGGGGTCTCCCTCTTCCTCTGCCTTCCTGCGTCCTGCCGGGGCCTCCCATTGGCAGGACTGAACCAGAGGCGGTAGAGAAGTCATCTGAGCAACACAGTTAGCAGGCTTTCAGCCCCATGCCGTGCAGGAGAGCACGAAAGAACGGCTCTGGGGACCAGGAACAAGCCCCCAGCACGCAGGTCTCCAGAAGGTCTAAGGCCGGGTTGGCAACGGTCCCAGGCTCCAGATCTCAGGTCCCTTGTGCCCGACCAACCTGGCTTCCCAGGATGCCATGGGGAGAAGGCTTCTGTCCCGGCCCAGGTGCAGTAGGAAACAGGGTGTTAAGGGTTTAACAATATCCGGAGGTGAGATGGAGAGTGAGAGACGCACATTGTGTTTATGGTCTCCATTCCAGTGTGGAAAGCTCCCAATGTATAGACTGACACCCCCAAGAAATAATCTGATAAAGACCCACACAGTATCAAATAAAAGTGTCTAATCAGCGTCGTAGCGGCGGCCATCTGCTAAGCAGCCCCTGAACGCCAGACACCGTGCTGCAACCTTTAAACACATTTTCTTCATTTAATCCTCCTGGCAGTCCCATTGAAGAGACATCCCAGTCCCCATTTCACAACTGAGGACACTGGAAGTTAGGAGGTTCTGCAAATTCACTCAAGAACTAAGAAACAGCAGAGGTGACATTGGCCCAGATCTGACTCTGGGCTCATGGGTCTTTCTTTGGAACACACCCGCTCCCTGACCCTGTGCGGCCTCCCCATTCAAGCCTTGTTTACTCCTCGGTAGACGGGGCCTGGCCCTGACCCTTCTCCCGGGCTCTGATCGCACGGCTCCCTAGCTCAGGCTCACCTGGTCCAGGATGTTCCCTCCAAAGCCCAACCTCCCCCCCGCCCCCTGCCTTTGCATGCATAAAGCCACCCCCACTCAGCGCCTGCCCCGCGAGACTCATGCAGGCAACCCATAACTTGACATTTTGAAAGTTCCCCAGAGATTCTGATTCTCTGCCCACTCTTGAGAGCCTGGCCCTCCAGCCCAGCCCTCACCTCCCCTGCAGCCTCGTGGCTCAGCCTCCCCAGCCTAGAATGTGGGGCCCAAATGACCCCTGGCCACCGCTGTTTCCCTCCTAGGGCATGCCGCCTCTCCCTGAGGCCTTATCCCCCCCACCACTCTCACTCCAAGGCCCCCCACTCCCCATTCTGCAAGGCTCAGGCCCTTTGGGGACCAGCTGCCCCACTCTGGCCCCTAAAGCCCCAGGCTGCCCCCTTGCAGCAAAGCCCTGATCGTCACCCCTTGCCCAGCACACGGTGGCTGCTGGTCCGTGTCCTCAGCAGCAAGTTCAGCATCTGCCACCTAGAGAAACTTTCAAAATGCAGGAAAAGCTGAGCATCCCACTGCACCGCCTCGTAGTTCACACCTCGGGCTGGCACAGGCTTGTCAGAGTGGCCTGGCCTAGACCACATGGGATGGGGAGATGGGGAGCCTGCCTCCAGGACTGAGAAGAGCCTCGGCTTGATTTCCTGGCTTTGCCATCCATTCACTGTGTGACCTTGGGCAAACCTCTGCCTCTCTCTGAGCCTCACTGAGGAAATGGGATAATGTGCTCTAGTGCCTGGGAAGGGAGTAAACATTAAAGGCAGCAGCCTGTGTAAAGCATCAGGTTCTCAGGGGCCATTGTGAACCGGAGATTCTTCACAAGCTGCATCTCTGCCGCCCAGGAGGTCCTAATCGTCTCCTAATCTCACCCCACCCGCTCTCTGAGGCCTTTATCCAGCACCTGGCATTGTCCCAAGGTGACACATGACCCCCTGAGTTCTGTGCATGAGCTAGGGCAGGCTGGCCCGCACGCAGGTAGGAAGGACTCCAAAGAGTGATTACCCAGCCGAGGGCCACCTCCTGGTGTGGCAGCTCAAGCAGGGAGCAGCCCCATTTCTCCTGACTTCCTGCCATTCCCTTCCCTGGGGAGTTTTCCAGTCCAGCAGTGACTCGGTTTAAGCCTTTACAAACAAAAGCCTTCCTTGGTAAACCCCACCAAACCCACAGAGGGAGAGGACACTTTCTTTCTCCCTAGAATGTCTTCGACAGTCCGGTGTCCGTGTAAAATGTCACCACTGTGTTCCAGAGGTCCTGCTAGGAGCTGCCCGGCCTGCTCATGAACTAGCCTTCATCCTGGACTCAGGAACCAAATGTGGATTTTGTTTGCTTTTATTTTTTACTAAATCATCTGTAGATCTTGGTGGCAGAACGCTTTGAACTGCCTGAGACCTACGTTACTTAGGCCGCCTTCCTCAGCTCTCCCTACCTGGGCCATCGCCTTCGTTTTCTGTCACATTACCGTAATTGACTGTGCGTGTCCAACCATCTGGAAATGCCTATCACAGCTGTAGGCATGTAGGTTTTGTTATTTTTCCACTAAAACCAAAATTCTAACTAAATAGGAAATGAACTTGTGTTAGTTTCCTATGCATCTGTACCAAATTACCATAAACTTGGCTGCTTAAAACAATGCAAATTTATCATCTTACAGTTGTGGAGTCCAGGAATCTGAAATGAGTCCCACTAGGCTGAAATGAAGGTGTGGGTAAGACTGAGTTCCTCCAGACGACCTCAGGGAGAATCTGTTTCCTTGCCCTTCCCGACTCCTGGAAGCTGCACGTCCCTCGGCTCAAGGCCCTGTCTCCATCTTCAAGGCCAGCAGTGGCCGCCTGGTTCCTCGCACTGCCTGACTTGACCCTCTCACCTTCTGCCTCCCCCTCTCCATGCAAGGACCCCTGTGCTTCCTCTGGGCCCACCCAAGTGGTCTAGGATAGGCTCCCATCTTGAAGCCCGCTGATGAGATGCAATTTCATCTGCAGCCTTACCCGCCACCCCACATGCCACAAAATATAACCACAGTTCCAGGATCAAGATGTGGGTGTCTTCAGGGACCATCATTCAGCCCACCGCAGAAGTGCACCGTCTGGAAGGCATTCGGGACTGTTTGGTTCAGTCTCTCCCAAACCCCAAAACCCCTTATCCCTCACTCCCAGTGAGTGCTTGAGAAATCTCTGCTTGAACACGTGCGGGGCCAGCATACTCACCACCAAAGCCCGCCCTGCAGCTCTCTGGGATCCTGAACCTAGGGCAGCCTCCCGCAGCCGGGCCCACGCTCTGAGCTTAGGAAGGACACACAGTGTGTCTGCGCGTGCTACCCCCATCTCCTCTCTGCAGCGGCGCAAAGGGGTGGCCAGCACCCTCTGCAGCTCCACACCCATGGGCCGTGTCCCGGCATGGACGTGGCGGCCTGAGGAAACAGAATAGTAGAGATGTTATGGGACACTATGTGCCTACAGGGAGCCCAGAATTCCAAGTGGCATCCAGTGAGTCCATGAAGCGGATGTTACTGTTCCCTCCTGTAGATGGAGAGACTAAGATGTCGTGTAGAGAGAGGTGGAGTCGCTCACCCAGGATCACCCTGCTTGGTGACTGAGCTGGGGATGCATCTCGATACACTGAGGAGGAGGCTGAGTGCCATCCTCTCACGTTGCCCTGCCCTCAGCTCCTGCATGCTGCTAGAAAGAACATTGAACAAGGAGGCTGCCAACCTGGCTTGCATCTCAGTGAACTAATCTGTAGCCGTGTGCCTTGAGGTCCAAGCTTCTTCACTATCAATAGTATTGCCAGTAACTCCTCAGAGCTGATGGAGAGTCAGGGAGGCCGGCAATAAGAGCGCAGGGGGACCTGAAGGGGCCCAGGAAGAGGATGTTCCTCCCAGCTCTGCTTCTGCTGTCTTGGGCTCCATCTGCACAAGTTCTCTGACAGCCCCACCTCGCTTCTGGCCTCTACCAAGTTAGTTGTCCCTGGAAACTCGAAAGCTGTCAAGCCAGTCCTTCTCCATCCAGGCCCTGGAAGGTCTAGCAGAGCACCTCCTGCAGGGACCAACTCACTCTCTCAGAATCCAGTCCAACTCTCCGTTTGGGACCCTTCAATGTCCTATTTCCATCCAGCAAATTTGCCTTGTGCCCAGCACTGTGGAGGCATCAGAAACCCTGAGATGAAGGAGACCAGTTCTTCCTCCAAGGAGAGAGACAGGTGTGTGCAAAGCCCATTACAGTAGGATGCTGACCACAGGGGAACATGGGAACAGAGAGGACAGAGAAGCAAGATCTAGAGGAGAGAAGTTTGAGTGGAACCTGTGAGGATCAGTTCCCCACCAGGAAGAAAGAAAACAGACCTGGATGTCAGGCAGCAGAAAGCTTGGCACGTGTCTGAGATCCAAGCTGGGACATCACCAGAGACAGCAGTGGGGAGGACGAGGAGGGGCACGGGGCTTTTTAATGAAGATGTCTTCCCTTGAGAAGCCTTCGTCTCAGGCTCACCAGTTATACAAGTGTTTTGTCTACATATTATTTATTCCTACAGAGGCTGGATTTTATTGCAAATCTCAGAAAATACAGAACATCACAAAACCTTTGCCTTCATAATAAACTCACTTAAAATCTGTCTCACAATAGGATTTCCTTTTTCCCAGATGAAGTACAAAAAATCAATTCAGTCAACAACCCCACGCATTCCTCCTGCAGGGCATTTCTGGAAAGCTCTCCGGGTGCAGGCTTGAGTCCATGATGGACTGACCCTATCCCTGTGGCTGCTCGCCCCTCTCTCTGACGTGCTGCCCTGTGGAGAGTGAGTCTAGAAGGGATGCTGTGACCCCATCAGGATGGGAAGGAGCTGGACAAGGGCAGGGAGGGTGCTGGGAGGCTCTGCATTTCCTGCTTCCTAGCCATGGTGAGCAAGGCCTCAACGAAGCCTTTCAAAAGAGAATTTTGAAAGAAAGAAAAAAAAAACAATTGCACAGAAGAGTGTTCTCGTCCCCTTGGCCCTCCCCAACAAGGGCCAAGAGCTGGGCTTCCTGCCTACCGCTCCAAGCGCCAGGGAGTCGGCCTTGGGAGGGGAAGGCAATGGATGTGGAGGGGAAATTCAACTGCAAGCTGGCAGCAACCTATTGGGAATTAAAATATACATTTAAAAATGTTTTTGTGGCATTAGAAAACATCAACTACTTAGGGATAAAGTCAACCAAATATGTGCTAATTTTGTACCCTGAAAATTCCCAAGCACTGATGAGAGAAGTTAAAGAAGACCTAGAACTCCAGAGAAATAAAGCAAGTATGGATGGCAAGACTCAACATTTCACAGAGAGCAGTTCTCCCCAAATCAACCTAGATAGAAGGCAAACCATCAAGAGCATCTATAAGCTTTTGTGCAGAAACAACAAGCTGATTCCAACATTCCCACTGAAAAGGGAGAGATCTTAGAATAATCAAAACAATTTTGAAAAAGAAGACAAGAAAGTTAGAGGGCTCTCACACGTAATCTACACAGTTCCCAAAAGGCTATAGTAACCAAGGGATAAGGATAGACACAAAAATCAATAGACGAGAACTTGGTCAGAAAGAGGTCACATACACGTGATCAACTGATTTTCCACACCGAGCAACTCAACTGGGAAAGGAAAGTTTTTTCAACAAATGGAGCAGGAACAATCGCACATCCTTATTTTTACTTATTTATTTACTTATGTTGGTTTCCAATTTTCTTAGTTATGGAAAGACAAGCCTTCCTGAACCTCGGCCCTGGTCCTCTTCCTCTGGCACAGTCTTGGCTCCCCGGAGACATCTGGTCTGGGAGCAGCAACGAGACCACTGGGCACTGCAGGAGTGCCTCTGGGCCAGCAGAGATGTGGGAGGTGCTGGCAGTCACCCCCTCTGAAGGACTCCAGGCACTGGAGCCCACATGCTGCACACGGGGCCCCCAAGTCCTTTCCACCTTAACACACGGTAGGCAGGGCCAGCCTGCAGGACGGGCTTGTCAGTGCGGCCCCCTCTGGCCACTGCACCACCCGCAGCTCTGCTGGCCCAGGAGGAGGCCCTCCTGAAGCCAGAGAGCAGCTTTCCTCGGGTCTCCTTGGCCTTGGGCTGTGGGAGATGAGGGTGGTGTGGTTCCCAGAGACTCCGGCCAGCATGCCCCGGGCCCAGGCTTCTCTGGACAGCACCCAGGGCAGCTGAAGGGCTAATGGCCACCAGGAGCATGCTCCAACGCTAGGCAGGGCCCTCTGCCCACAGTGCACTGGCATGTATGGGTACCCCCAGACGATGAATGGTTCCATCCACTTCCCAACCAAGTGTGGATCCCAGACCACCTCAGCAAGAGGACTGCCTCGGCCAGGCCATGGACGATGTCCTTCACGATGCCCTTGATGTAGCTGGGCCACCAGGCAAAGTCCACCCACAGATGCATGGCACCCTTAGCCTTCCCACGCAGGACCCAGAGCTTCACCCTCCCTCTGACCACAGATCTCAAGGCCCATGGCTGCTCTGCTGCCCAGCGGCTGCAGGAGGAGATGCGGTGCCATCAGCGGCTTATCTTCCAGACTGGACATCCTCATTTTTTAAATGCATCATGGCTCTTACACCATCTACACACACAAATAAACAACTGAAATGGAGCATAAACCAACGTATAAAACCAAAAACCAGACGTCATAAAAAGAAAACACAGGAGAAAGGTATCTGTGTCCTTGGATTATGCAAAAACATTTAAAGTGGGACCAAAAAATCAGAGACCACAAATGGAAAAAATGATAAATTAGATTTCCTCAGAATTAAAACCTGTTTTGGGGAGACACTGTTTTAAAAAATGAAAACTGAGGCTGCAGACTGGGAGAAAACATATATCTGACAACAGATCTTTCCAGAATATATAAAGAATACTTACAATTCCATAACAAGAGACCAACAACTCAGTTTTTAAAAACAGACAAAATATTTGAACAGACACTTCACCAAAAAAGATATATGAATGGTGCACAAAAAATGAACAATATCATTACTCATAGGAAAATGTATTAGTTGGCTCAGCTGTCATAACAAATAGCACAGGCCGGGCCGCTTGGACAACAGGAGCTAATGCTCTCCAGTTCCAGAGGCTGGAGGTCCAGGGTCTCAGGGCAGGCAGGGCTGGCTCCCCCGAGGCCCCTCTCCTGGGCTTGCAGATGGCCACTTTCTTGCTCTGTCCTCCTGTGGCTTTCCTCTGTGCACCACATTCAAGGCATCTCTTTCTATGTCTAAATTTCCTCTTCTTACAAGGACATCGGTCAGGTAGGATTAGGGCCCCCTTGCAGCCTCATTTTAACTTAATCACCTGTTTAAAGGCTCTATCACCAAATACAGTCCCATTCTGAGGGGCTGAGGATTAAGACTTGAGCATATTAATCTGGAGGACAGGCGACACAGGAGACAGTCCATAACAGGAAGTGAAATTCAAACTGTAATGAAATAGCACTGCACACTGCTACAATGGCTGAAGTTACCAAGAACAACCCTAACAAATACCAGCCAGAACATGGAGCCGTTGGAACTCTCATGCGCTGCTAGTAGGGATGCAAGTGATACAGCCACTTTGGAAAGGAGCTTGGGAGCTACTTCCACAGTTAGACGTGCATTGACGGTAACCCCCAGAGGTTCCACTTCTGTGCATTTACTCAAAAGAAAGGAAAGCATATGTCTGCATGAAGATCAGCTTTACTCACAACCGCCAAAAAGTGAAAGCAATCTAAATGTCCATCAGTTAATGAAACAGTAAACGTAGTCATATGGGCAAACAATGAGAAGGAGAGGCAGAGATGGACTGCGGACACACGCAGGGATGTGGGTGAACCTCACGACAGCATCAGGGAAAGGAATCCACCACGAAATGATAACACTGGAGGTTCACATTTATATGACATTCTGGAAAAGGCAAAGTAGAGGGAAAGAAAGAAGACCAGTGGCCGGGGACTAGGACGGGAGGAGGGCATTAATTAATTGTAAGAGTTGGAAAGGAACTTCGTGGGGTGACAGGAATGTCCTTTAACTTGTATGCGGTGATGTTTACACCACTGCATATATTTGTCAAAATTCAATGAAGTATACATTAAAAGGATACATTTTCCTGTAAGGAAATTAACATCAATAACCCTGACTTCTAAAAATAAGCAAATTGAAGTAGGATAGACTTGGTACATCATACTTGTATAAGTAATAATAACAGCTACAAATTTAATGAGCTAAATGTTCAAAGAGTCTAGAAAAGTAAGAGCAGAATATATTGAATGAAGAAGAGAAGAAATAAAAGCAATGAGTGCAGATATTAGTGCAATAGAAAATATATGAGTATTTAAAAAAACCAAAAGCCGGTTCATTAAGAGCTAATATAGACAGCCTTCTGACAAGCATAACCAAGAATTAATAAAAGGAGACATAAATCATATCAGGATGGATAATGGGGTGTAACCACAGATACAGCAAAAATCTAAAAATAGTAAAGGAAATGAACAATTTACAAATGCCTAGAAAAATAAAACTTACCAGATAGACTCTGAATAAAAAGCCTAAGGAAAGCCTGTATCTCTGAAAGACTTAAAACATGAGTTTCAAATCCTTTCATAGAAAAAAACAGCAGGCCCAGTGGGGCAGAAAGAGGGCCTGACACAAGCCCAGGTGAAGGCACTGCCCTGAGCGCCAGCCCCCCGGGAACCGGGCCGGGTGGGCGGGAGTGTCCAGGGTTGTGCAGGGCTGCATGCCTCATGGCCCTGCAGGCCTCTGCAAGGATTCTGGTCTCCTCCCTGCAGTGAGACCATGGATGGTTTTAAGCATGAGGATGAGGTGCTCAGATTTGCTTTTTCCAGTGAGGGCTCCAGGGGCTGGTAGAGAACAGCTGGGCCAGACAAGGGCAAGAAGCGGGTGCTTATCAGAGGACTGCTGCAGACCCGGCCAGAGACGGCAGGGCTTGGACTGGGGGCAGCGGTGCAGTGGATGGAGGAGGCCCTTCTGTCCTTTGGCCCCCCCCTTTCCTGAGTGTCCACCAGTGGTGATACCAGTAGGTGAAGGGTCAGGCCACATGGCGGTCTCCAGGAGGTCCCTGTTAGAAATGGCACCCAGGGGAGCAGGGGCGGGGCTCTCCTTCTGCTTTCGGAAGATTAAGCCAGTGAGGTCACTAGTTGTTCACTTGGAGAGTAGAGAACAGAGTTACAAAGCCCTGACCACAGGGTCCAAAACAGGTGAAATATGAGGAAGAGTGGACATGGCCAATGGAAACCCCTGGACTGTCTCTCAGTAGAGGTTCAAGCCATCAAGGAGAAGTCCCCTGCACAGAGTGGGCCCACAGGAAGGTAAGAAGCGTCTGCAGCTGCCACGCCCAGAGCAGGAATGGAAGAAGAGGCCTATGTCCTCTTTGGGCAGGTCTAGCTTTTATCAATCCTGATATTTAATGCAGGGCTGGAAACAGCAAATACTCAGCAATGAGGTGACAATGTACTTTTCCTGTATGCCTGCTCTGTCAGGCACATATGACCACCAGTGCATCCACCAATACGCACCTGAGCCCCCAATCCCCAAAATGACCCTATAAGATAGAGCTCCCACTTTTCCAGGTAAGAAAAATTAAAGCTCAGAGAGGTTCCGTGACTTGCCCAAAGGCCCACTGAAGAGGGGAGCCAGAGGTCTCACTGGATCCCGAAGTTCTCGCTATAATATTACGGAGTATATCAGCCAAGGCTCTCCAGAGAACCAGAGCCGACAGACTACACACGGAGAGAGTTCACAAGGAATGGGCTCATGTGATCATGGAGGCTGTAGAGTAGAAACTGCTGGACAGAGGTGTCCCTGTCCCAGGGCCATAGGCAGGAAGAATTCTCTCTTACTGAAGGGCGGGTCAGCCTTTTGTTTTATTCAGGCTTTTGAGTGATTGCAGGAGACTCACCCACATGATGGAGGGAAATTTGCTTTAATCTCCTCCAAAACATCCTCACAGCAACACCCCAAATAATGTTTGACCCGATATCTGGGCTCCGTGTCCCAGCCAAGTTTATATACGAATTTAACCATATACCCTCTCATGAACATTTTTAAATGAGTATGTGAAGGATTGCTTATTTGGGAAAGGCTTTCATAATTTGAAAAGTTGCATTACTTCCCAAATAATTGCCTCTTTTTTTAAGTCTTATACTCATTTCCATTAAAACTTTACCTGGTCAGGTTCCTAAAAATTTGCAAATCAAATAATAGTCCAGCAAAGCCTGGACAGCTGTTTTGCCTTGCTCTGTGCATGAAGAAAGCCTCTACTCAGGAGGAAAATAATGGAACAGTTTCCAGGCCCTTTGGGAGCGAACACAAAGAACCCGCTAATCACAAACTATGCACACGGCCCTTGGAGAAGGCGGGAGGGCTGGGTGATCGCCAGCTTCCCCGCCTGCACCCGGGGACACAGCCCTGGTCTCCACTGGCTGGCACCCTCTTGCTGCTCAGAACACCCCACAGGGCACAGTGAATGGGCCTGGTTGGTCTAGGTGATCCTGCCAGCTCCGCTCCTGCGCCTGCAGCCACTCACAGATGCGTGGGCCCGGGAAGGAAAGGGAGACGCCCCTGCTCCGACCTTGCCAGGGGACCCCCGGGAGGCGAGGTGCCAAGGGGAGGATGCGCAAGGCCCTGATCCGTGTGGATGGCGGCCCCAAGTGGTGCCGGCAGCAGGGATGGGGAGCCCTCCAAGGGAGCTGGCGCACGTGGCAGGGAAGAGGGCAGAAGCCGTCAGCCCCGGAAGGCCTGTCAGTTGGATGACTATTATTATTCATTAGACATTGAGGGAGTGCCAGCCATGGGCTAGCTATTGTCACAGCCCAGATCGCACAATGGGACCCGTGCCTCTAGAAAAGTCCCTTCTCATAAAGCGGGACAAAAAGCGGCCGAGGAGCTGTGCTAAGAGCATGTTTGAGACCAGGAAGAATGCGCCTCACACCCACTGGAGCCCTTCTCTTTGCCCAGGGGCCCGGAGGCCTACGCCGGAGGTGCGTCACGTGGGGCGCCCCCTCTCGGTTGGGCCAAGCTCCCCGCCACACTGTGGCCACACACACTAGAGCCATCCGTAATTCTTGTCCTCAGGCAGCTCCCAGACTGACGCTTCACCTCGGCAGCCCGGCGGGACCCAGCGAGCCACAAAGCTTCTTTCAACACCCAGTGGTCAGCGTGCCTCTGTGTTTGGCCAGACCCTTGCCAGCGGTCAGGGTCCGGGAAATGAAGATGAAGGTGGACAATCCCTGTCCACAGAGACCTCCCAGCCCGCGGAGCACCTTCCTGTCCACCTCGTGGAGCATCTGTGTCTGGCCTGTAAGCAAACTGGCCCAGGAGCTCAGAGATGGCCGCCTTCCCAAGGGAGGCCCTCCAGAGGAGGTGCCGCACCCCTGGCCTCACACGTCCGATCCCCATGCTCTCCTCCACACCTGGAGGGGCTGACAATCCCCAGAAGCTCGGATGGGAGGCTCAGGCAACCCTCCCCACCAAGAACTGGCCACTTGATTTCTAACAGCTTAACCCAGATGATATTTGGGACTCTAGATCTGAGGTGACATTAGCTCGTTTCCAGGGTTTAACCATAAAACACAGACTGAATTACAGGGTATCAGGTCTCAAGAAAATTCACACAGGCCTCCACTCAGTTGTCTGAGGTTAAGAAATAGATTGGATGCTGGGGGCATATATTCTGCAAGCCAAAGTTATGCACCAGCCATTTGTCATATGCATGAGGACGTTACTAGATCAGGGCTCTGGAGGTGAACTCATCGGTTAGGATTATACCATCGGTGTCTCGGCCCTGCACAGTTCATCCATGCAGGGCAGGAAGAGGTGTGGGTGGTGACAAAGAGGGGTGGGCTCCCTTCTCAGGCAGACTCGGGTCTGTCGTGGGGGAGCTGAGCTGCAAACAGACCCCATCACAGTAAATCATTTTGCTTAATGAACCAAGCACATCCCTGGGAACACAACGTTAAGGTTGCAAAATGTATTCACTGGAAAAGCAGAAGGTGAACTGGTTCCTGCAGAAAAGGGGAGCTGCTCAGATGCCACAGGGCGGAAGGGGGCCAGCCCTTCGCAGGCCCCCAACAACTTAAGAGCTGCATTCATGTTCTCTGTTCCGAAGCCTGTTCTTCCAACACACACAGATTCTCCAACACCCACCCAACAGACACAGCAGGCACGGCGGCCACAGCAGCTCCATGTTCCCGGTGTCAGGGCTGGGAGGGATGCAACTCCAGTCCCATCCTTCTGCAGAGGGATAGGGTGGGGGGTGGGTCCTCAGCCTTCCTCGCACAGAAAAAGTTGTACATCGTTCCGCTCCATGCAGCCTATCTCTCCACGAAATCATTTGGAACGGACGGCCAGGGCAGCTTCAAGCGGGAGCAGAGGTCCTCAGGAGGACATTCTACCCAGGAGCAACAGACCGCCCACCACCTCGCCACCTCCCTGTCCCCTCCCCGTCCCCCCCTCCCCTCTGTCCTCCCCCTTGTTCCTCTGCTCCCCCTCCTCGCCCCACCCCACTCCGTGCTGGGGACTCAGAGGCTCAGGGACAGGCCCCTGGGCCAGGGCTGTGAAATGGCTTACCCAGCGGTCAGCTGCTGCTTGCATGTTACACAGCCCATTACGGGCCCCAGCTGTGCACAGCTGCAACACAAACACCCATGCACACTTGCGCACACACACATAGGCTCTCCCAGGAGCACTTGTCAGAACTTGAAGGTAAAATCATATTTATTATCATATCTTATATTGCCTGTAACTTTCTTTAAAACACTTGAGAAGAGATGGCGCCATTTAGCTGTGCACCTAAGTCAGCGCCAGTCCACACCCCGGGGTGCTTAGCGCCCAGGAGGGGCCCGATCAGGAGTCCACGCCTGAGAAACCAGGACACACCACGCCTCTGCCCAGAGGAGCCCTGCTTAGCAGAGCGGATGCGGGGAGTACATCTCTGTGGGTGAGATGACAGTTTAAGATACGGACTGGCTGCCAAACACACACAGGTCGCAGCATCTTTGCGCAGAGTGGGTGAGAAAGGCCAGCGGATGACGGACGGATGCAGGGTACCGGCCCGTCGGAGAACGGTGACCAGGCAGCACGCTGGACCAGGGACGGCGGGGGGCTCGCAGTTCACAGCAGCTGCTCCCGTCCCCTTCCTCACCTGGTCTGCGTGCTCACCCATCCTCCCCTCCCGGGCTGGGTGCTCACCCGTCCCCCCTCCCCACCTGGTCTGCGTGCTCACCGTCCCCCCTCCCCACCTGGTCTGCGTGCTCACCCGTCCCCTCCCACCTGGTCTGCGTGCTCACCCGTCCCCCCCTCCCGGGCTGGGTGCTCACCCGTACCGTCCTCCCAGTGTGGGTGCTCACCCCTCCCCCGATCCTGGTCTGGGGCAGTGGCCCGCCGTCCACAGATCTGGGACTAGCTCCTGGAGGGCCCTCTCCCGGAGGCTCCTAAGCTGCTTGATTAGAGAAGTGCCAGTGCCTCCCTGGGCACAGTCAGGGGGCTGCCGAGGTGCAGGTTACAGCAGATTGACATGAGAGTCCCCCGAGGTCCTGCCACTGGAACGCTCACAGTTGGGGGCCCCCAGCCCTTCCCTGGCCTGACCCACAGCTTTCTCCTTCTGCCCCCACCCTCACTGACTGCTCAGCAGACAGCCTGCTGGGCGAGTACTACCTGCCTTAGTACTTGCCTTACTTCAGCTCCCCAGGAGCTGAGGAGAGCAGGAAGTACTGCAGGAAAGGGCATTGCCAGGCAGCTTGCAGGATTTGCAAATTCAAATTGAGACCAGCCAGGGGCTCTTGTGCCTCCTCCGGTGCTTTAGCTGCTGGGGTAGAGATGCAAAGTGGTGGAGGGCTGGATTTAATAAGGGCTGTGGATTTTCCCATAGAAGGGAAATGCTGGCTCAGCCTGGGGAGTGGAAAGGATACTCTGAGAGGAGGATGGAGCCATGCTGCCCACAGGTGCTCTTCCAGAGATGCCACGCCAGAGTCCCCCGTCTCACCTGCTCTTCCACAGAGCTGCCTAGACGCTCCTGCCATGGAGGCTGAAGACCACGGCCCTCCCCTTGAATTTTGTAGGGAGTGGGGCTAGTACTCACCTGCAATCAATAGAATGCTGCAGGCTCAGCTTCTCAGGCTTGGTCAGACTGGGGACAGGGCCTTGCCTCATTAGCTGGACCCTGGCCGTGAGCGCCCTTAGCACAACCGCGTGAGATGCCGGTCACGGGAGCCTTGGGCTTCTCCTGGGGCCTTTGGGTGATTCCAGCCCCAGCCTTTGGGCCACCCCCACCCCTTCTGCAGGAGGGGACAAGGCCCTGGAATCAGAGGAAGGTAAGCAATGCCACGGGCCAGAGGACGTCTCTGCCCTCCCCGGGGCTTAGGAACCAGGCACAGCTAGCACCCTCTTGGCCTGAGTGCTGGGTCCCCTGCTGGCTCATTCACACTTGGACCCTGGTAAGAACCAAAGAGCTGGGCAGGAGGAGGTAGTCTGAACAGATCGCTGAAAGCGCTTTGCTGCTACCAACCTGAAATTCTCCCTTTGAGGTATGGCTGCATTTGCTGGGAGCCCCGGTCTCAGATATCTTATTTCCATAGATAATTGACCGGTCAGCAAGAGAGGCTTGTGTCCAGGCTTCTGGTCCAGGGCAGAGCCCAAAGACCTGCTCCTAAGTCAGAGAAGCGTCACCTGTATCTATCTTTCCCTTCTGCCAAAAAAAAAAGAAACAACAGACCCAAAATGGAGTGACGTGTGCTAAGCCCACATCACCAAACCGAGACTAAATACCTCATCTAACTTTCAGCCTCTCCCAGGAATGTGACTGAAGCCAGTCTGGGATTTCCTGGTCAGGACCAGTGAGGCAATCTGCGTGATAAACCCCCGCCATACCCTAAAGGGAGCTGACCGTGCCTGAAACAATCCACTCTTGTCTAGGATGACTTCCTTGACCACCTCCTCCTGCCTATGAAAACCTTTCATCTGTACAGCTCCACGGAGCCCCTTTCTATCTGCTACTTGGAATGCTGCCTGATTCAGGACTCATGGAATAAAGCCAATTAGATCTTTAAATTTACTCAGTTGAATTCTGTTTTTTAACATTTCTGTCCATGTAATTCACAAAGACTTCTTCTGTCCCAGGGCCCCACACGCAGCCTCAAACCTGAACACACATTGAGGGGTGATGTCCGAGGACCTGGCCGTGTCCACTCTGGGAACCAGAACCTGGACCCAAGGCTGAAGTACCAGTAAATGGCAAGATGGAGGCAGGGGTCTTTGTCCGAGACAGAAGCAAGCTCTCCCTGCAATGGACGGAGCCCCCTTTGGGGGGCATTCCTTGTTCTCCATACAAAGAAACCAGAGGACAACCTCAGGCCCACTCTAGCCTCCAGCTCTTCATCACCAAAGAGTACAGGGACCAAAATGGAGATCTTGCCTGAAATGCATTAATCCTTCCCTGCTTTTGTCCCAACTGGTCCCAGGGTCACCTCCTGCCTCAGGGCACTCCTTATAATGAACAATTTGGAGCTAAAAACAAACTGCCATTTTAAAAGTTACCAGCAGTTCCGCATTTGGACAGGGACTGGAATTAACCAGGAGGTGCCACTGCCCCTCCGGGTGGCTCTTTCAGTTATGCAAATAGGAGGCTGAGGCAGCGAATGCCCACCCACTGCCCTGGGAGCAGCTCAGTACAGACACAGACAGGATTCTGAATGGAGATGCTTCAGCCCCAGAAGCTCAGGAATGAGCACGCTTCAGTTAGAGAATAGCATGTGTGTACGTGTGTGTATGCGGGCACATGTGTGTGTGTGTCTGCGTGTGCATGTGCATTTTTCTGGGAGCCCCTCAGCATCCCACACCAGCTGGGCTCAGGGAGGCCCCGTGATACGTTCCCACCCAAGATGAAGGGGGGATCCAGACAGACACATGGGAGCCCAGGAAGTAAGGACTGTGTCCTTAGGGTCCTGGGACAAGATCAGGCCTGTGGGAGGGGAAAGGCTTTCACCAGCAAGAAGAGAAGCTCCCACCCCACTGTCCCCCCAGTCTGGGAGGAACTGGAGCCAGAGGTGAGTATTTGCAAGGTAAGTCTGAGGGAGGAACTTCCTCTCCGTAGAAAGTCCGTTTGCCCTGGACTCCAGTGCCAGGGGCCCCTGAGGCAGTGTGATCAGTGGGGACGTCAGGTCTCAGCTGAGGTCAGACCTAGCCAGAAACAAGAAAGGGAGCTGGATTTAGCCCCTGCTTGGTCAGCCCCCTGCACAGTGAATGACCTGCCCACCAGGACAGGACGGCCCTGATGGTGAGGCGGTGGAGACCTGGTGTTAAGGAGCCCTTTGGAGTCAAACCATAAGAGCCTTTGAAAGCCAGGGCCTCAGTGTCCTCTTCACTGAAATTTTCAGTGGAAAAGGAAAGGGAGAAAATACAGACAGAGCAATTCTGACATTCTCCTCCACAAAACCATTTATCTCCATTGTGCAATTTTCCCTGGCGATTGAATCTTGCCCCAATTAATTAGCACTTCTGCAGTAAACTAACCAGTTCTTAGCAAAGAACAAAGAAACAGTGTGTGTGTGTGTGTGTGTGTCCCTCCCCAGCAGGGCGGGAGGGGTTGATGCAGAATGGGCAGGGGGAGGGAGAGGAGAAGCCTGGTGCCTGGGAGAGAGCAGGCACTGAAAGGAGCCCATGGGCTTGTCTAATCCTCATTCAGACGCAGAGAGTGAAAATCCAAGGAGAAGAAAGAGACAAAGAGCAGATTCCCACTTGAGCTTGCTAGCACAGGAGCCCCACAATGATTAATGATGCAATCAGACCATGGAGGCTTCTCAGGTTTCCGTGCGAATGAAGAGAAAAATTTGAAAATGTGGCTGAAACCCAAGCTCTGCACATCAGTGTAATCCCGGAGGAACGTCTGCTCCGAGCAGCAGGAAAATCAGTCTCTGGGGGCAGCACCCTCCGTGCGGAGTGGGCCTCCCTGGCTCAGACGGAACCAAGGGCTCTGCAGAATGGGATTCCCCATCACGGAGGGGCGTGGCAGCCGCAGCCAGCAGGCTCTGAAACATTTACTGAGCACCCTCACCACCAGGGGGCCCCAAGGGAGCGCAGGGCGGGCCCTCAGGAGGCCTTAGCCTGGGGCTTTAAGGACTCAGTGCATTCCTGCACAGGGGAGGGAAGACATCACAGCTTTATTTTCACAAACCCGGAACTGATAAATGTCACTTCCTCCCATGGTGAGTGTGAGCCAGGAGCCCGTAGCATCAGCAGGGCCGGCTGCGGCCTGAAGATGCCGCAGGTCCTTCCTCTCTGACCCCAGGGCGTGCAGACCCCTGGACACATCCCCCGCCTCATCGCTGCCGCAGTCAGAGAACCCATGAGATCAGCGAAGTGACGTGTTAGTGAAGAGATGCATACACTACTGAACTCAAATTTGCCTTTTAAATGTTTTGACAACTGTAGTTCAATATACATTTGACCTTGAACAATGTGGGGCTTAGGGGCACCGACCCCAGTGCTGTCAAAAATCCACATGTAACTTTCAACTCCCCGGGAACTTATGTAGTAACAGTCTGCTGTTGACTGTAAGCCTTGACAGTAACACATGCAGTCGATTAACACATACTTTTATATGTTATATGTTTTCTATACTGTATTTTTACAATGAAGTAACCTAGAGAAAAGAACGTTTTTCAAATCTCCAAAAACTTTTCCAATATCTTACTGAAAAAAATCCGGGTATAAGTGGACCAGCATGGTTCAAACCCATGTGGTTCAAGGGTCAACTGTAATTGGCTTCCTTTATAATCCCATGAATTTAATTTCATGCATTTAAAACCATTATTTTGAGAAGACCACAGTGTCCACCCAATTGCCAAGGTAGTTACCACTACACAAAGTATTTACAAAGCCTGGCTGGCTATACACATGGTTTTATTTACTCTTCATGACCTGTTTCTCCAGCAAGACCCGAGCAAGCCGAGGCTGCCTGCCGGGGTGGGGTGGACACAGATGCCGCTCTCTCCAGCCCCAAAGCCAGTCCACACGGGCATGCAGCAGCGTCCAGGTGGAGGGCTCCACTTGCTGGTGGCTCCTCCTGCCCCCCTCCCAGATCATCCACCTTCCCCCCTGCCAGGACCAGCTCTGCTTCCCCTAAGGACTCCTGTGGACCAGATCCATTCCCGGGGCTGGGGAGCATTCAGTGTGAATGGGCGGCTTCCGTGGTCTGAGGGCCTTGCTAAGGATGCTAGCCTGTAGTCAAGACAAGTGGACTTAATCACCCATAACTTCCATGCCTTACACAGAGTCTGGCCCTGAAGTGGCTGAAAATGTGTGTTGATACAACGGATGAGTGAATGTGAGCAAAAGAGAGAGGATGAGAGAGAGAGAGAGAGAGAAAGTCCCTAGCAGGGTCCGGAGGCAGCTGGCCAAAGTGTTTGGGCTGGCAGAGTTTTGACACTGTCCTGAGACGCTGGTCCACTCGGGCACTGAGCTCTGCTCCGTGTTCCCTCAGCCACCCCTGGACGCTGCACCCTGCAGTTACTAGGACTGTGTCTCTGGTGTCTGCCACTTCCCCCAGGTGGCCAGCAGGCCCATGGCAGATAGGAGGGGCGGTGACCTTGTGGTGGAAGGAAGGAAGGACAGATGGATGGAAGGAAGGAAAGAAGGGAGGGAGGGAGGGGAGGAAGGAATTTATTACGTGTGTGGGCAATATGGCCAATTGCAGATTTTTAAATGGCACCACAGTCCCTCCCACCCCCAGTCCCTCACCCAGGGTGCCTGTGGCACTCTTCCATGGAGAAGGGGGGGGTGTCTGTGTGTCCATCGCCTTGAATCTGCGAAGGTGCATGACACTACATGGAAGTGACACTGTGTGACTTCCCAGGCTAGGTCATAAAAGGCAATACCACCTGCACCTGGTTCTAGTTGGAATCCCGTCACCATGCTTGAGGATGCCAGACTAAGCCACGTGGAGAAGCCACATGCAGAAGTCACAACCAGCAGCTGTAAGGGCCCAGCTGACAGCCTGCTTCATCCCATGACACCAATCAGCCTTCCAGTGATTTCAGCCCCGGCCTTTAGGTCCCCCCCATGAGACCCTTGGACGGCGTGCAGCAGAGACAGGCCTTCCCCACTGTGTCCCGTCTGAACTGCTGACCCACAGGATCGCGGGCATAGCCGATGGGTGTCATGTGCCACTGAGAGTGTGGAGCTCATCACGCAGCATGGTAAGCACAGCCAGGGCCCAGGCCTGGGAGGACCACGCTGGAAGGCGATGTGGGAGGGCTGGTGGTAGGGGTGCTGGAGAGGGGGCTCGCTGGGCCTTCAGTCTGGGATCCAGGCCAGTTGTCCAGAGTTGGTGGCTGGACAGAAGAGAAGGGCGGTTCTGGGGAAGTGAGAAGGGGGTGCCTGGAGAGCAACAGGGCCAGGCCAGGGACTTCAGTGCTCTCTCCAGGGCAGGGCAGGCCCAGGGACCTGAGCCCAGAGAGCCTGAGGGGCCGCTGACCTGCTGCCCCAGGGGCACATGGCCCTGCTAGGCAAGGAGGGAGCTAAGAACCCAAAGAAGCCCCAGAGGAGACTCCTGTCGGGGAGAGAGGAGGGGTCTGTAGCCTCCATCCCATAGGCAGGTAGCTTTTTCCCCCAAGGACGCCCATCCCTACAACAGCCCCCTGCCGGGCTCCCAGGACCCAGAGGGGACATCAGGGGCCTCTTAGACAAGCATCGGCATGTTCAGGGAGGGCACTTTGGAGGAGGCCAACCCAAGCCTATCCTGGCTGGGTGGCCCTGACCCCCTCTGAGTCCCAGATGCCTCCTTTCCCGGGGGAAAGGAGAAGAAAAGCAGCCCACCAGGAGGTCCTGCCTTAAGCACAGGAATCTGCCCAGACCTCAGGGTCAGTCCAGCCTCCTGGGGCAGGCCACCCGGCCAGAAAGGAGTTGACTCAGCAGGCCGAGGGGCCATGACGAAAGCACAGGACTCGGCCTGGTGCTCCATCTCCAGAGAAAGAGCCGAGTGTGTGGTCGGCCAGCCTGGGTGTCCCTAATGAGCAGCACATCACCGCCAGCTGGATCCTTGGCCCTCCTGCCTGGGAGGCGCTCCCAGGCCCCCCTGCACACCCTCCTCCCACAGCCCTGAGCCCTCACGCCGCGCCTGGGCAGGGCTATGAAGGTGCACCCCGCCAGGAGTCGTCCCATGGGGCTATCTTCTTGAGCTCTGTCGCCCTGCCTGCTGTCCCCTTGCCCACGCACAGGTGGCTGCAAAGTGTTACCCCGTTACTTCTCCCTCCACTACCCCATGACTGTGTGGGGTGTTCACTCTGCTACTTTATTGCTTTAACATGCAGGCTGCGTGCTGTGTGAAACCCCAGAAGCCCTGCCCTCGGTGGTGAGTCGGAGCCGCAGCTCCTGCCCACTGCAGAGCAACGTGGCCACACAGGCCGACGACTGGAAGGAGGGGAAGAAAAGGCCCGGGGCAGGAAGAGCCAGATGTGGGGTGAGGCTGTGGCTGAGGACGCAGGGCAGCTGCGCTGCGCCCGCCTCCCGGGTGGCATCCTTGGCCCTCACAAGCTCCTAGCAAAGGGACACCTCAGCTCAACCGCAGTTCATCCAGGCAGGCCTGGGGGAGTCAGTGGGCAGAGTGACACTGGTGTTGTTCCCCGGCATGGCCGGAGGCAGGAGTGGGTCACTTCTGCAGACCCCCAGCCCCCTCCCAGCTTCCCTCACGCTAGCAGGACAGCCTACAGCCCCAAGGCCACTGGCCACTCAGCCTCAAAGAAGGAAGAGCCAGCCCCTTCTCAGAGTTAGATTAAGATCCTGTTTAGAACACATTTCCTTGAAAAAGAAACATAGAGCAGGAACTCAGCCGGTCCTAGGAGACGGACAGAGCCCTCCACCAGGAATGAGACCATGAGACCCCTCCTGCCTCTGCCACGGGGCCCGCAGTTCCTTTCCAGCACTTCCTCCACGGGCCAGTGAAGGCGGAGACCCACACTCACACAAAGTCTCCAGGGAAGGTGATGTCTTAGCTGACTAAGCAATGTTCCATCAGAAATCAAGAAAGCTTGACTGGCCTCCTTTTCAGTATTTATTAGTTTCCCATTGCTGTTGCTGTTGGGGGTGGTCCCCGGGACCTCCCTCGGTTGACAATTCACCAGGACTCACAGAACTCAGAAAAGTTGTTCATACTTGTGGTTACGGGTTATTATGAGGAAAGGCTACTGGTTCAAATCAGCAAAGGAAAAGGGCGTCAAGGGTAGGTCCAGGAGAGACCGACCAGGAGCCTCCAGGTTCCTGTTCTCCAGCAGGGACGTGTGACTGCACGGTGCAGCATGGCCTCCAGGGTGTTCACTGTGGACCAGTCACACAGGCATGGAGCCCATTCTCCAACCCCTCAGTGGTCAAACTGAACACAGCATGGCCTAGGGCCCAGGCAGAGAAAAACAGCCATCCACTGTTATAGGATAAATGGTGCACCCCCTCCCAAAATTCATATGCTGAAACCCTAGCCCCCAGCACCTCAGAATGTGACTGTGTTTGGAGATAGGACCTTTAAAGATATGATTAAGTTAAAAAGAGGTTGGTAGACTGGCCCCTAATCCAATATGACTAATATCCTTATAAGAAGAGGAAACTGGCACACACAGACACACCAAGAAGGGTGTGCACAGGGGAAAGTCCATTTGAGGACATAGCAAGAAGGGGGCCTTCCAGAAGCCAAGGAGGGAAGCCTCAGGAGAAGCCAAGCTGCTCATATCATGATCATGCACTTCTGGACCCCAGAATGTGAGGCAATAACTTTCTGTTGCTGTCACTCAAGCCCCCTAGTCTGTGGTGTTTTGTTATGGCAGCCCTAGCAGATTAACACAGCCTTAAGTCACAGTGTCATGGCCAAAGTCTCAGACATACAAGAATATACAAAGGCCCTGTTATCAGGCAGGATATTCCAAGGGCTCAGAAGTTATCTCCCAGGAGCTGAGAAAGGATGCATCCTGGGACCTTTGCAAAGTGCAGGGTTGGGGCAATCCAGGCCCGCACACTGCTACAGTAAATCACCACAACTCAAGAGGCCTAAAACGACACAGACTCATGATCTTCCAGTTCTGGAGGTCAGAATCCCAAGTGGTCTGGTCTCACCAGACTAAAATCCAAGTGTTGGCAAAGCTGGTGTCTTACTGGAGGTCCAGGGGAGAATCTGTTTCCTTGTGGAGCTGATGTCACCATTTCCTTGCTGGCTGTCAATTTCTAGAGGCTGCCCACATCCCTGGGCTCACAGCCCCATTTCCTCTGTCTTCAAACTAACAATGGCAAGATGAGTCCTTTTCATGTCCCATCCCTCTGACCTTCCTCCACCATCTTCCTCTTCCACTTTTTAAGGGACTCAGGAGATAGACTGAACCCTCTGGAGAAGCTCTGCATCTCATGGTCCTTAACATAATCACATCTGCAAAGTCCCTTTGCCAGGTGAAATAGTATATTCACAGATTCCTGGAATTAGGGGCTGAACGTTTGGAGGTGGAGCATTATTCTGCTTGTCTGTAGGTAAAATTGCAATATTTCCAGAGTCTTCCACCTGGCCTTAGTGCCCCTCCATATCAATAGGTGTTTCTAAGGGGTGGAGAGAAGTAGTCCATCTCCATATCAATAGAGAATTAGGAGGGGGAGTGAGGGCATGCCTGGACCAGAGAGGTGTGGTGGGGTCCCTTTGGCAGCAGGGTCATGAGAGACAAGGGTGAGCAGAAGTAGATGCCCACTTGTAAGCAATAAAAGGGTTTCTCCAACTTTATTTCTCTCTTTGACTGACTTTGGCTTCAAAGGCTATCTGCTCCAGGCTGGGAACATATTTCCCCCCGTAGAGTTACACAGTCACTCAATATCTAGCTGAAAGCAATCTGCTTGAACAGAAGGGCATTTCAGGAGCTGGAGCCATGAGCTCAGGGCTGCCTGACATTTAAGTCTACAGAAGATCGGCTTGACCCACGCCTGCTCCGTGCTGAAGGTCCACAGCCTTCCTCAATATTCCCAGGAAACTCTAAGGGGCTTTCTGATTCCTGGTCTCCAATAACGCTGACTGCTTCCTCCCACTAAATTCTTGGTTTCCTCATTTCTGGGTTTTGTGTCTGTCCACAACCACCACCTGGTAACAACCGCACCATCCAGCTGAGCCGTGTCCGTGACTGAGGCTCACAGGGACAGGCACATGCCATGGACACCCAGGCCCCTCCGTGCAACAGGATTTCCTCTAGGTCTGGGAAGACAGGCCCATCACCACACGGAACCCCTTGCTGAGTGTGACGCAGGGTATGGAAACTGGTGATCATCACGGTCTAGTGCATTTATGCATTTATTGTGTTTCTGGCGAGAAGTCTGGAATTGACTGTTCTGAGACCCATTCTGGGGCTCCAACACATCAGGACTATGAGCCACTTGCCCTTTTCCTCAGGAGACGAAATGGCTGTATTACCTCCTCACATCACAGGAAGCAGGAAGGAAGGCAGACAGAAGCAGAATGGTTCTGTCGGGGAAAGAGAGCCTTTCTCCCAGAAGCCCCCAGCCAACGTGCCCTCACACCTCATTCACCAAGTTACTCACCAACACTGACCAGTCCCAATAAGTGGGAATATTGTGACTGGTCCGAACCACGTGTGAAGCCCCCGCCAGTATGTAGCCCACCTTCCCTGAGCACATCGCTGAAGCTGACACCTGAACAAGCGGGAGTTCTTGTAGCAAGACATGGTGGCTGTTAGGTAAGTGGCCAGCAGTTCTGCCCATCGGGAAGTAAGGGTGCCGCAGCCACTCACCAAATAAATATCACAGTGCCCCTTCCACGGGTCCACAGATCTAAGGGCTAGAGGCACCATGGTGAGCATATCTGTCCCTTCCCGGCAGAGGCCCAGGGCACATGCAGCAGATACATAAGTAAAGTGCTACGAAGAGCCACAGAAGACACGTTGAGGATTCCCTGAATGAGCAATGGGGAAGCAGGACTCGTTAGGACCTAGTTAGGAAGTTACTGTGTCCAGATAAGTGGTGGTGGAAGTAGATGGAAGGTAGACTAGGGTGTTAGAGGGGAAGGAGACAGAGCAGGTGGAATTCTGGACACAATGTCAGAGGAGAGCCTGTAAAATGTGCTGATAGATTGGGTGTAAAGTGAGAGAGAGAGAGGCAGGGAGGGGTGTCTAGATCTCCCTGAGCAGCTGTGAGGACTTGCCCTTTGCTGGGTTGGAAGGCTTGTAGGAGGGCAGGTGAAGTCTGAGATGCCCATTAGACAACCAAGTGGAGATTTGACAGGCTGCAAGGCGCCGAGTCTGGGGTCCTGGCAAGAGCTCCAGGATGGAGACACACTTTGGAGGTATTAGCACATACTCGTCTCTCAAAACCATGAGTTTGAGGGAGAACCTGGAGAGAGCATGAGTGAAGATGCAGGAGAGAAGAGGACCAGGACACGCCCTGGGGCCTCCAAACTCAGGGTCAGGAAAATGGAGGCCCAGAAGAAGGTGGAGGGCAGTGACTGGGAGGTGACCAGAAGTGTCACAAGCTGCTGAGAACCAGGGGCCAGGTTGGCACCCCACACCAGCCTCATGGCTCTGACATGCCCTAGAATAATGCCCAAAGGGGTTCCTAATTGTGACTTGCAATTCCCAAAAGCCTGAGCGTCAGACCTGTGTGCCTGGCTCTCAGACAGGAGTGACCCAGGATCACCACGCATGAAGGAAGCCCAGAAGGGAAAGAAGGGTGAAAAGAGAGGCAGCAGTCCCAGACGAAACAGCTATCATTTGGTGATCTCCAAAACAAGCAGATCTCCACAAACACCAGTGAGAGAGAGACATCCAGTTAGCATTCTAGGGAGATCTGAGAAGACAAGGAAGGCATCCATAGAACAGGCTGTCATTTAAAAAAAAATAAAATCAAGAAACAAGAAAATACTCTCGAATACTACACACACTTTGCCAAAATGAACAATGTAATAGAAAGATTTTTTTTTTAATGTCCCAGAATGTAGAAGGAAACTTTAGCAAAATAACTGTAGGGGAATCAATCTAGAAGCCTCAACAACTAACCAATAAATGTTCCGAAAGGCAGAACAAACAAAATGAAGGAGTAAAAAATTATCCAAAAAGAAATAGATGGGAATTTGCTGGAACAAATACGATTCTCTTGGACAAAAGAACTCATAAAGATTCAAATGTCGTTGTGACATCGGCCAGCAGAGACACACAGTATCCCAAAGGCAACGGAGGTTCCCCCAAGTTCTGAGCAGAAATGCATGTGCCACTGTACAGTTCTTTACCTAGCCAAACTATCCGCAAATGTGAGGGAAAAATAAAAACATTTTTAGAAAGGCAGTGATTTAAAACTTTTAACTCTAAAACGCACTTTCTTGGGAAGTTGTTTTTAAAAGATTCCAGCCAAGTGAGAGTAAAGATCGAGAAACAGGAAGACATAGGATCAGATGACAATGGCTCCACCTCCAAGAAAGAGGAAAAGGTTATCCAGGCAGGCAGCTGTCAGGCCAGGAACAGGCCCCAGGGTGCAGGGAGGGCGCTGGGAGCGGGGCCTCTGTAGACGGAGGCGGCTCTTAGAGGGATGCTGAACCCTCCAAACACCTCAGGAAATCGTGAGGATGAAACCAAGATGCAAAGCAAAACTAAAAAATGACAACACAACAATAATGAAAAAGCACCCAGAGCTGCAAGAAAAAGAAAGCTCAGAAGAGAGGCTTGGTGCAAATATGAAACAGCCCCGGGCCTGGCGAGATCTGACCACAGGGGACTGGAGAGGGGTCTCGGCACACACTGCATGGAGCTGCACAGGCAGACCCCCACCCCCACCCCGCCCCATGACAGAGGCAAAGGGAGGCACAACTGGGTATTTGCTGTCCATTTAGAAGCCACTTCTGGGTCAAATCACAAGAGCTCCAGCCCTGGGTCCGGGACAGAGTCCGTAACACAGGTTCAGTCTTGATAGCATGCGTGTCACTCTGGGCCACCCTGGCAGGCCTGAGTCGGCAATGCCCCCACTTTGCCCACTGTCACAGCCCCCCTAGACACCCAGCCATACACATGCCCCCCCAGCCCATACCCTTGCCGTCCACCTCCTCCCAGCTCTGCTCTCCAAACACCGTATACCCAGGTCCCAGCCCTTCTCTGAACCTGCCCTGCCCCCATCCTGGCCCAAGCCCACCCTCTCCTCTCGCCTGCCTGCATTTTCCTGCTTCCCCCCCTTGACAGAGACTCCCTGCAGTGAAGCCCCCTACAGAGGGACCCCGCTGCAGGTCAGACCACAGCCCCCTTGGCTGGGCTGCCCTGGCCACATCTCAGAGTGATGCAGAGTAGCCACAGGGCTGCCTACAGGATTGGCCCCTGCTGCCCAGGGCCATGAGCAGGCCGTGAACACATCCCTGACCTCACTTGGCTCTGGATGTCTTGCTGCTCCTCAAACAAGCCAGAAGCATGTCCCCTCGGGGCCTTTGCACTTGCTGTTCTTGGCCAGATAGCAACTGACCCTAATGACTCTTTGGCCCTAAGGTCAATGGAAACTGTGGCTCCATTTCCAAGGCAACATGCAGAGCTGCCAGGTGGCAGCCTCTCACACTTGGCTGCCTGCCTCCGCCAGCAAAGCCTGACCCCAAGGCACCCGAGAGCCCACTGCCATCAGTTCCTCTGAAGGGCTGGGAGCCCTGCCGCCCCCCACGACAAGCATCCCCACAGGCCTGCCGCCCACGAGAGGCTCTGGGAGGGAAGCGCTGGGTGGGGCGGGGGGGGCGGGGGCACTCCTGGAGGCGGTGCTGAGCAGGTCAGGCTGATGGCTCTGCACCCCAGGGCCAGCGGGCCTCCTTGCCCCGCCCGGACATGACCCCAGCCCCTGCCCCTGCCCCTGCGGAGGCCTGAGCGTCATCAGGTCCTCCTCACAGCACCAACAGCAAAGATACTCCCAGCAAGACTCACCCCCCCTCAAGAAGGGCCCCCAAGGCACAGGTTTCAGGGGCTCTCGCCTGCCCCACTCCTCCCGCCTTTGGGGTGCCCTCACGTCTTCCTAGTCCTCCCTTTTGTTTCCCACCCTCTTCTGCTTAATTTCCTAAAATAGAAGAATTTTGAGAAACAAATTACAGACTAATGACTGTCAATTCCTCTGAGCTAAGGAAAATGCAGAATTTAATTTTAAGTCTGAGAGAGCGCCCTTACAGTCTTTTCCTTCAGCCCCCAGAGGCATCAAGAAGCTTGCAGGGCCTGAGAAGCTGTGCAGCCCCCGGGCCGCTGATGCACCCGGCTCTGAAAGCCGTTTCTCCTTCCTGGGTGGGCCGGGGGGCCACAGCCCCCACCCTTAGCATGTTGGACTCAGCTCAGGCCATGTGGCTCCTTTTCCAGTGAGCTGGGAGCCTGAAGGAGGAGTGAGGTAGGATGTGAGGCAGGAATCCCTGTCCAGAACTTTCTTTCCCAACTCACTAATGTTGGACTCCGTGTTTTGGGAGCTTTTCACCAAAGTGTATGATATTTGTTCATTCATTCATTCTATATTACCAAGTCTTGCACTGTTTCAGGCACTGCGGATATAAAGCCTCTATCCTCAGGAGCTTGTAGTCTCCTGGGTGACAGAAGCAAAACAAATCACCAAATAAATGTCTGTTGGTTGCAGTGAAGTGTAGACAAGAAAAACAAAGCAGAGTAAGAGTGGAGGTGGGGATGGTTTGGGGAGGTCAGTCAGGGAGACCCGTACCACGTGGACTCCAGCCAACACTTGAAGGAGGAGGGACATCTCTGGGGAGGGAGCTGTGCATGCAGAGGCCACGGGCAGGACGGGCTTGTGATACTCAGGAACGTGCAAGTAGCCAGTTGGGCAAAAGCAGGTGTGAGCTGGGGCCTGGGGGGCTCCTCAGAGAGATGGGGGCCCCTGGGGGGTTGGAGCCGAGAGGGAGAGTCCAATTCAGCATTCAGTGTGGGGAAGCAGAGGACAGGGTATGGTCCCCCAGCGCCTTCAGGGAGTCCTGAGCATGCTCTCTTGTCCACTCCAGGCCCAACTACCTTTTTGTCCCACAGGTCCCTAAGGGAGGGTGCACTTGGCCCCTCAGAGCCTCTGCACTGCTGGTTTAGCCCGCTTGATGGCCCTGGTGGACGGGGGCAGCTGCAGCCACAGACACCCTGTGGCCACAGGCTGTTCCATTTGGCGGTGCAGCCTCTGCTGTGCCAGGGGCCCGGCCACAGAGTGGAGCCACCCTCCCTCAAATCCCCACAGTGGAAGGCTCTGGATGTCCGGGCAAACAGCTCACTCAGACAGCAGACGGCCCCCACACACCACACCGGCTCTGACATGCTCATTGCCTTTCAAATGCTTCCTGGACTGGTTAGAGGGTCCTCTGGTCCTCCTTAGCTGTGTCTCCAGCTCCAGTCCTTATCTGTGTGCATGTGCGGTGTGTGTGTGTGTGTGTGTGCGTGTGTGTGTGTGTGTGTGTGCATCCACACAGGCATCCATGCACCCATCCATGCTGGGATAACGAATTGACCCCAGGCATCCACATCGAGCACAGGGCATGTCCCTCCATGTGCCGGAGTACCCAGCCTCATGCAGCTGAGAAGGGCCACCTACCAGAGCACCTGCCAGCTGCCTCCTGCAGCAACCTTCCCTTAACCTGACACACACCCTGACATTCTGATCTCTACTTTGAAGACAAGGGGACTGAAGCACAGTTTTTCCTTCCTCTCCCCTTGCATTCTACAGGGTGTGCTTTACTAAAGTAATTAAAATATATTCAAACTCCTTAGCTGGTTTCTCTCAAATGTCAATGACTAATCCTCCAACTCAAGCCATTTCTGCTGACCAACCCCGGGGCCTAGGCCCAGCAGTGAGGCACCCATCTGGGCACCTGAGCAAAAGCCGCAAGGACCGTGGCCTCTGCTGGCATCACTGCAGCCACGGGCCACACTCATTTCTCCCCACCTTTGCCTTTGGGAGGTGATGCAGCAGCTACTGGTCAGGGCATGCCCCTCACACAGGTTAAGCACCCCCTTGGCCAGGCCACAGACATGGAGATGTGCTTCTTGGTGCTTGTTTCACAGGCCACATGTCCATGAGCTTCCCAGCACCTTGCCCATCATATAGGAGCATCCCCAAAATGTCTTTGGACTTTGTATGCTTAACAGGGCTCAATATGCCTCACCCAACCCCTGGGCAAGGCCATAGCACAGCTGTTCTTCACCACCAAAGACACAGGCAGGAAGAAGCTCCATGCAAGGAGACGTGCCTCGTGCCAGCAGTGTACAAGCCCCACTGTATTTAATGCCCACAGTGACTCTCAACCCAGGCGACACTGGTGCTGTCAGGCAGAACCATTCTGCCACTCACCGGCTCTTGGTCAACTTAAGCCTAATTAATTATGCCTCAGTTTCCTCGACTGTGTGATGAGACAAATAGACAACAATCTATAAAGATACATTTGTTTTGAGAAATAGATCAGATTATGTGTGGGACACATGGCAGGTAGTCAACATGATGAAAGTGATTGTGGTGGTGATGGTGTGATGGTGATGGTGGTGGTCATGGTGATGGTGTGATGGTGATGGTGGTGGTGGTGGTGTGATGGTGATGGTGGTGGTCATGGTGATGGTGTGATGGTGATGGTGGTGGTGGTGGTGATGGTGGTGGTGGTCGTGGTGATGGTGATGGTGATGGTGGTGATGGTGGTGGTCATGGTGATGGTGTGATGGTGATGGTGGTGGTGATGGTGGTGGTGGTCGTGGTGATGGTGGTGATGGTGATGGTGGTGGTGGTGGTGATGGTGGTGGTGGTCGTGGTGATGGTGTGATGGTGATGGTGGTGGTCATGGTGATGGTGTGATGGTGATGGTGGTGGTGATGGTGGTGGTGGTCGTGGTGATGGTGATGGTGGTGGTGGTGGTGATGGTGGTGGTGGTCGTGGTGATGGTGATGGTGATGGTGGTGATGGTGGTGGTCATGGTGATGGTGTGATGGTGATGGTGGTGGTCATGGTGATGGTGTGATGGTGATGGTGGTGGTGATGGTGTGATGGTGATGGTGGTGGTGATGGTGTGATGGTGATGGTGGTGGTGATGGTGTGATGGTGATGGTGGTGGTGGTCGTGGTGGTAGTTGTGGTGGTGGTGATGGTGGTGATGGTGGTGGTCATGGTGATGGTGTGATGGTGATGGTGGTGGTCATGGTGATGGTGTGATGGTGATGGTGGTGGTGATGGTGGTGGTGGTGATGGTGGTGGTGGTCGTGGTGGTGGTGGTGATGGTGATGGTGGTGATGGTGATGATGGTGATGGTGATGGTGGTGGTGGTCGTGGTGATGGTGGTGATGGTGATGGTGGTGGTGATGGTGGTGGTGGTCGTGGTGATGGTGGTGATGGTGATGGTGGTGATGGTGATGGTGATGGTGATGGTGGTGGTGATGGTGGTGGTGGTGATGGTGGTGGTGGTCGTGGTGATGGTGGTGATGGTGATGGTGGTGATGGTGATGGTGATGTGGTGATGGTGGTGGTGATGGTGGTGGTGGTGATGGTGGTGGTGGTGGTGGTGATGGTGGTGGTGGTGATGGTGGTAGTGGTCGTGGTGATGGTGGTGATGGTGATGATGGTGATGGTGATGGTGATGATGGTGATGGTGGTGGTGGTGATGGTGGTGGTGGTCGTGGTGATGGTGGTGATGGTGATGGTGGTGGGTGATGGTGATGATGGTGATGGTGGTGGTGGTGATGGTGGTGGTGGTGGTGGTGATGGTGGTGATGGTGATGGTGGTGATGGTGATGGTGGTGATGGTGATGGTGATGATGGTGATGGTGGTGGTGGTGATGGTGGTGGTGGTCGTGGTGATGGTGGTGATGGTGATGGTGGTGATGGTGATGGTGATGATGGTGATGGTGATGGTGGTGGTGGTCGTGGTGATGGTGGTGATGGTGATGATGGTGATGGTGATGGTGGTGGTGGTGGTGATGGTGGTGGTGGTGGTGATGGTGGTGATGATCAAGGGGATGTCAGGGTGATGTGGATGGTGATGATGGTGATGGTGGTGATGGTGGTGGTCGTGATGATGGTGATGATGGTGATGATGATCATGGGGATGGTCATGATGGGGATGGTGATGATGATAATCATGGCCATGCTGGTAGTCATGATGGGGTTGATAATAGTAATGATGTTGGTGATTGTGGTCATGGTGGGGCTGGCAGTGATGCAGATGGTAGTGTTGCTGATGATAATGGTTATGCTGATAGTGATGGCAATGATGGTTGTATATTATACTATTCGAACTTCACCGAGTCCAGAGACATTACCATATTGTCTCAAGTTTCTCAATAAGGTAAAAGGAGGAAGATCTGGCTGATTCCACAGACAGTGCTCTTTCCAAACACCCGTTTGCCTTTTCCTGGCATTCATTTCAACTGTCAACTCACTTCTCTTATCTATTATTCCTTCAGCAACATGACATAAGTCCTCCCCCATCCATCATGATTTCATTCACTCTTCCTTTTCTCGAGCATCTTTGCACCCGATCTTCCTCACACAGACCCAGAACAATGAGAGGCCCTCAAGAGGAGCACCAGAATGTGAAGAGCCGGACCTCCTTGCACCCTAAATGCCTGGTCCCTCAGCACTCAGAGGAGTTAATGAGATATGCAGAGGCCTGGAGCTACAAACTAGGATTCAGACGTCCCACCCTCCCTTTCCTTTCAGCTTCCTTTTTAGAGAGTTTAGTTCTCCATCGTAAATTTCTGTCTGTAATAAATATTTAAGCACTTGGCCTGCCAGACCTGCAACATGAGAATGCTCCATGCTGGCAGCCCTAGAGCCTCTTGCTGCCCCACTGGGCCACCCTGGGCCCCACCCAGGGAAGACTCCGTCGGAGGGCTCAGTTGGGGCACTTCTGGTGTCCTCAATTCTCTTTGGCTTCTCTTCTGTGTCCCATCAGGGACCACATCCCGTCTGCTGAGAGCGGTGCCACAGCCTCCCTTTTGGCTTCTGTGTTTCCCGCCATCCCTTGCGCCCCCATCCACATTCATCTGCTACGTCAAATCCAAATCCAATCTTGTTCTTGGAACCCTACAAGGGCCCCTCTTTGTCTGCAAGGTAAAGTCAAAACTCATTAACACCCTAATCCTGCTCCTAGGTGTCCCCCATCTCCCAGTCTGTTCTGCCCTCCCTCGTTGCTGTCATTGCTGACTCACACACACAGATTGCGCTCCCCGGCTTTGCTCCATCCTCCCTCTGCCTGGGCCTCTGCATTCTACCACAGGCCACCCTGGGCTGACTACTCATGCTCATGCCCCAGACTACCCTCACCTGTCAACTCCTCAGGGAAGCTCCCTGCCCTGCCTCTCCTATATCCCCCTAAGACTGGACTGGTACCCCTCCCCTGTCTTGCTGCACCCCTCTACCCAATCTTTCATCTCACAGCACATCACCTGCCCTCTGTTTCTCTGTCTCCTTCACTGCCTGTGGACTTGCCCAGGCCAGCAGAACAGGCAGGACCAGAGTGTGAGAAGACACCCTAGGAGCTCAGCCCTCATAAAGCCTGGAGCCCAGTTATATGCCCCCCACCTCTCTGCTCCCTTGGCTACTCAGGGCCCCAAGCCTGAACCTGCCCCTTTAGCCCCTCTCTAGTCTCTCTAAAACATGTCTGTAAGGACCGAATATTCAGAAGATGCTCCTGGGTGTCACAGGGCTCCAAGGAGCAGAGCCTGTGGGTCTAGAGGCTGACACTGAATGGGTGTTTAATGGGGAAGTGTATGCATCCATGCCCGACACCCTGGACCTCCAGGCCCGGCTGCCTTCCAATAAGAACCTCCTGTTCTGAACAAAAGAGCCAAAAAGCCATACTTATCACAGCTGCATGATCCCAGAACAGCCTCTGCAAAGCTTGGACCATCGCCCTCAGAGGTGAAGGCCTCATCGGCCCCACAGACAGAATGGGGTCATGCTTTTTTTTTAGAGAAGTACAGCTGACCTACAGGTGTACAACATTTACATACACTGCAGAGTGACCACCACACTGAGGCTAGCCACCCTCTGTCCTCATAACTCTGCAGTGCTTATGACATTACTGACTGTGTTCCCTAAAAACTGGGGTCCCTTCCAACGTGGATGAGGAGGTGGTCAGCCTGCCTAGAGAACACCACCCAACCACACTTGCTGGCCTGGTTGTGGACTGTCCCATCACCCATGTGCAAGGTCCATGGTGGCATTTTAAAGAGCAGCTGTGCCCTGCCCATGTGGAGAGCTCTTGGTGGGTGCTCCCACAGGCTGACAGAGGACCCCAGCCCTTCTCAGGCAGCTGCCAATCCCACAGACACTCTGACCTGTCCTGCTGAGCTGCCAGCAGATCAGACCTCTCCAAGATTCAGCAGCCTGCAGGTGCCACTCAGTGACAGGAGAGATACAGGTTGGAAAGGCCAGACTCTGCATGCCTCAGGCCACTCCTGAGAAGGGGGCTATAGCTCTGACCTGCCCAGGAAGCAGGATGGAGAAGGCGGTCCAGCCCAGAAGGCAGTGGCCTGGACCCCTCTCCCCAGCGGGAGGGACGACTTGTCCCTGGTCTCTGGCAAGTGGAAAGGCCAGTCAGCCTCACAGAGCACATGTGGAGATGTCAGGTCTCACTTCCACGGCCCCACCAGCCAGGAGCTGGAGAGACATAGGTCAGCTAGGAGCCTGCAGGAAATTGACTTTGCACATCCCACTCACCTCAGCTGTATTTACAAACGGATATGTTCAGGGTTACTGATAAACCAGAGTGTTAAGCAGTCCAGGGCCCAGGGCCCAGGGCTCAGGGAAATGTTCCCCTAGAATCCCAAAGAGAAACCTCACAGGACAGTAGTGCTTGGGGACAGAAGTAGAAACGCTGGTCCCACTGCCCCCTCCACCTTGGAGACCTGTCCATCAAGCACTACTGCTACTGAGAGAGGTGTGGTGTCCCCACTGTACAGAAGAGAATGCGGAGGCTCAGAGAGCTCACATAACTTGGCCCAGGAACCAGAAGCTGAGCTTGAATCGGGAAAGGTGGCAAGTGGGGTGGCGAGGCCCTGGGTCTGCCTTCCTGTTGCGTGCCCATGGCCCCACAACTGGGCCTGCCGCGACCCCGACAGCCCAAGCTGCAAGCTGCAGGTGACCTCACAGGGTGGCGTGTGACTGGTGTGGGAGCCTGCGTGACTGTCCGCAGCACACGCTGGCCAGTGGCTGCCATGTGCCAGGCCGGGACTCAGGCCCAGCACGCGCCGGGGTCTGAGCACTGGGGACAGAGTAGCCCACCACACTAACAAAAGCCTTGTTCACATGCTGTTCACATCCCAGTGGGGGAGACTTAAAATGAACAAATGAACAAATAGCATGTTTATTTGCCAATGATCAAATAAATATAGACTACACCAGCTAATAACAAGTGCGGCGGAGAAGAACGGAAAGGGAGCCAGGAGTGCAGCCCACTCGGCGCCCAGGCTCGCCACTCAGATCCCACAGGGAGCAGACATGCAGGTGTCCCCAGAGGACGGACACGGGCCGAGGCCCTGGGGCAGGGTCAGTGAGGCAGCAAAGGGAATGGGGGGAGGGGGACCTGGCATGGGGGTGCAGCTGGGGGTAGGGCACTCTCCTCCAGCCTGGCCCTGGCCCAGGAGAGCGCGCTGCAGGAAGGTCCAGGGCGGCTGCGAGGACATGTGTTTGAGGACATTGTCTTTCACTCTGGACGGGATGGGGGCCTCTAGGGGGTTGAGCTGGGGACGGATCTCACATACCGCAGGTGTGACAGGGTCCCCTGTACCCCAGGCACAGACACAGGGGAGGAAGGGAACATGGCAAGGCCAGGTAGGCGGCCATGGCAGTCACCACCCAGGTGCCTGGGCCAGGACAATTTGGGAGACGGCAGGAGGGGTCACATCCTGGAGATACTTGCTGATGTGGGAGAACGGAGAAGAGGGAGGCCCACAAGCCCAACTTCTGCCCTGAGAAGCCAAAGGACGGGAGAGTGCTCTCTGGGAGGGGAGGCCTGGGATGCGCTGCTAACCCCTGAGAGCCTGTTCGCATCTCTCTGGAAACACCATCCGTGGGGGTCACATGGGGCATGCAGAGATCCCCCACTGGAAATGGGAACCAGGGTCTGCTTGTCAGCCCAGAGCCCCCTGCAGCTTCCCTGCAGGATGCAGCCAAGACAGAGTTCTCCCAGGCCCATTCCCTGGGCCCCCCAGGTCCTGGTGGAGCGCTTTTGGAGAACTGGCTCACCTCTCTGAGTCTTCCAAAACGGCAGCTAGCCAGGTGAGCTGCGATCGGCCAGCCAAGTGTCCTCTCTTTCACTAGGCCCACATTGCCCACCTCACTGTCTTACACGAGAGGATGCTTGGAGTGGGTGGGTGCCAATCCACGCTGCTGGGGTGGCACCTAGCACACACAGTCCCAGGTTCCGCCTGGCAGGGCCATAGAGGAACAGGGTCAGAGGGCCACAGCCGCAGTAAGGCTGAGAGGATACTGATTCACACCATGACCAACCTTGGCAAGACCTTATCTCAACTGAAAATTCTGCAAGAACATTTACATTCTGCGCTTTTCCATAATCAGCTTAGCACTTGGCAGCTGCAGCCAGGGAAGCTGAAATGCTCTGGCGATTAGCTGCCCGCCCGGGTTAAAGGTGATGGTTCACCCATGTCCAACCCCTCTCAGTAAAGCCATCTCAGCCCAGCAGAAGTGTGGGCCTTGGCGAGCAGCTGCGTGCTCGGGGAGCACCCAGAGGCAGAGCGCCACCTGCCACAGGGCTGCCCTGGGCACTCTCCTCCAGCCTGCCCCTGGTCCGGTTGTTAGCCGCTTACCAGGAAAAACTGTCACCACCACATGGCTGACCAGGGCGGGGCCACAGCCAGGCCTGATGGCAGGGCTCTGTCCTCTGCTGCATGACGTCACCATGTCCCAGCAGCAGAGGCACAGCCAGGCCACAGTGCCAGCATGGTGGTCGGAGCCTGCATGAGGGCAGCTTGCCTCAAAGCATTATCCAACCCTCTCATTTCTGGAGACAGACCCTCACCCACATACCACTCTTTCTATTTAGAGCCTCTCTGGAGTTTAAAACAGTGGCAGATGGTTAGCACTGAGCTTTCTCCTATATGCAAAGTCGCTTAGTACTAACCTGTCTACTTCCAAAGGGTTCTGAGCTTCTCTTCTAATACAACATCTTCCCAAGCTATCTAGTAATGAGTCTGTGCTCTTTTTACTCCTTTCCTGTCATTTAAGTGACATTTTCACAGAAGAAAGAGCACTGCACATGTCCAATCTTGCTTTTTTAAGGAGGCCCCTTCTTGCCTTTTGGAAAGGTCCCCCCTATGGCATTTCACTGCTGATCCACTCAGCGCACACAGGCCAGATACCGGCACAAGGGGGGCTGGAGGCAGGGCAGACAGAACAGGATTCACAGCCAGGGGCAAAGCAGACAACGATGGGGTGGGGTGGGGTGGGAGCACCCATGGGGTCTGGGAAGAGATGGCATCACTCCTGCGGGGGGAAGCCCGAGACGGGGCCAGGAATGGGCAGCACAGGCAGATCCCTGACTGCAGGGACGTGAGCCCCCTCCCCTGCCAACCTGCCTGTCCTCTCCACGGACCCTCCAACCACACCGACTGTGGTTTCTCACCTCTTCACCTGCCTCTCCAGGGTCTGGACACCTTCCTTGCCACCTGCACTTCCTGTCCTGCTGGGAGGAGGCTGCAGCTCTGCCCTGTGCACCTGGGCGCCCTTCCCTCGGCCTCCTCGGGTCCCTGGGCTTCATTCTGCCAGACCGCCAGCCAGCGGCGCCAGCCTCATCCATCCGTGCCGTCTCCACCATCCAAGCTCACCCATGGCCGGGCCCCCCCGGGAGCACCCAGGGCTACACAGATGACAAGGTGTGGCTGGTCTCCCGAGCACAGGTGACTGGGGAACCGTGGGGGCCAGAAGCCGGGCCAACCAGCCGGACGAGGGGCTGGACCCGTCTCCACACATGACAGCAGCCGTGAGGGCGTCCAGCCCGCCCCTACTCCCCCGCTGCCACAGGGGTCGGTGGGCAGGGGTGCGAACAGTCAGTCTGGACACGCGGCAGCCCCAGTCCCGGGCGTGTCAGGGTGCCCTGGAAAGCCTGCCCTACCATGGGTGCTGTGCCGAGCACTTAGTAGGCTACTTTCATTAATCCTCCAAATGTGGGATATAGGCCACATTTCCCTCATCTTTGATTCAAAGCCCACCAAGGAGGCAGGCTGTTTTTGTTGCGACAATACAGTGCCCTCATGTGCTTCCCAGCTCCAGGCCCTGCCTGCCCCCTGTGACCACCTCCATGAAGGAAACGCTTCAGCCCTGGGCTGCCCACATCCTGCAGATGGAGAAGCCCACAGGGGGCCCCACTGGGGTCAGTGCCCACCTGGCCTGGAGGTCACCCAGACCCGGACCAGTGAGAACAGTGAGGTCGTGGCTACCTCTGTCCTCGTGTCCCAGATGAAAACTACAGAGGGCAAAAGGGACCGTGCAGGGCCTCCCTAGCTCTGCTGTCTGGACCATCCAGTGGGGGCAGAAAGGGTCCACACTACCTCCTCTCCCAGATGGGGAAACGGAAGGTGGCAGTGGCTGCTGCAGGCCCGGCCCCTGCTCCCTGGCTTGCCAGCCTCCCTATTGTCTCTGACTCACCCTCCCTCCACCCTGACTAGTCCTCTCTACCTCTCCCTTCCTCCCCCTGGCTGTCACATTGACCTTGTCCCACAGTGATGTGAAGCATAGGGGCTGCACCTCATGGGCTCCCGGGACTCCACAAACTCACTGCCCAGACCAGGGTTCTGTGGGTATAGGGCCAGGCTGAGCTGGTACCTCAGCATCGAGGGCTCTGCACGCCCACCTGGGAATGCACTGGCTTCAGGGCCCTGGGCCTGGTTCCCCTGCTCGCTGTTCCCTGCCTCCCCTTCCAAATTCACCCACTTGCACATCCCCCTCCTCTCTCCCACTTTCTTTTAAACCAGCAGAACGTTACCCCCGTCTTCCTTTGGAAGGAGAACTATCTGTAGGCAAGGAAGCCAGCTCCTCCAGACCGCCCAGGCAAAACGCCCGGGCTGCCTGTCAAATTTGATTTAGAAAGATATTTCTATTTTGAGCAAAAGAATAATGAAAAGACATCCCCAGCTGTCCCGAAAATAACTCGGGTCTTTTCTCCCATCAGCCCGAGGTGCCGGCCTGGGCCCCCCCCACCCCGTTGGTGTCCCCTCTCCCAAGTCAGCGGCCTGTTCCCTACCCAGCAGCCACGTGCTCTCCTGCCTGCCGGGCTCATCTGCTCCTTCCCCATCTCCTCCTTGTGCAGCACGGAGGCGCCTGCACAGAGACTGGCACCCGCGTGAGCACCTGCTGGATAGCTGAGTTGGCCTCTGTACAGAAGCTGGGGAGCATGGTGGGATTTCCACAGAGGGGCATGAGGGTTATTTGAGGGCTGAAGTGACAGAGCAGTGGCAGGGGAGGCCTGGAACCCAGTCTCTGATGATGCTGAGAAGCCAGGAGAGCCGTGACCTACCCCAGCTCCCCTCTGCGGATGTGACAGGAGCTCAGGGGAGGGGACGCTTCATGAAGGGGAGACTTTGCCTGGGAGGTGTTCCTGTGGGAGCCCAGCGCCTCCTGCTCTTCCCCTTCCTCCACCCCCAGCAGCACCTGAGCCCCTTCCTCTTCTTGCCTGTCTGCTCACCGGCCCCAGGGCAGAGCCAAGAGCATCCTGTACAGGGCCTGGGAACACAAAGACACTGTGGAAAAGGTCTGGAGCAGGAAGGAGGGACAGTCGGCCCCCAGAGTGGCAGGAGCTGAGTCGGGCAGGATCTGACCCCCCGAGCCCTGTCCTGGATATTTTCTCCAGCACGCCCACCCCTTCCTAATACACCACACAATCGGTGGCATTGTTTGTGTGTGTCTGCCTCCCTGTAGTGGAGGCACAGGGTCCCTTGTCTCCTTTGTCACTGCCATCTCCCCAAGGCCTAGAATAGTGACCTTGAATCTGCAGAAAGAGACCTTCAGTGCAGTCTTGTTGGGGAGGGCACAGATGCCCACATGGCCTGGTGAGAGCCAGAGCTGGAGAAAGTTATGGTTCTGCTCATCAAATGGAGCCCCAACTTTTTGCCAGGCTTTACCCCAGGCGCTTCCCACACATGTCCCTCAAGTGAGCTCTGAGAGGGAGGAATTCTTGCACGGATCTGCAGACCAGCACACTGAGGATGCGAGTCACTGAACCTCTCCCCCGGGCATACCATAGTCAGCCAGGGGAGGAGGCAGCTAAAGCACCTGATCCCCAGGGGTTACCAGCAGGGTGGGCGCTACCTCAGAGGGAGCCCCCAACCCATCTGTCTACATGGACCATGAGAGTCAGGAGCTCTCTGCACTGGCAGGGAAGGAGGACAAGGGAAGGAAGCCATCCCAGCCATTTTCCTTGCCCCAGTGCAAATGAACGTTTCCTCCAGGAAGGCATGAGGCTGCCAAAAGATGAACAGCGGTAAACATGGCCAGCGTGCCTCCAACTCACCCCGTCTTGTGGGACCCATTATGCCGGGCAGCCCATTTCATGGGCTGCCAACGCAGGGCGGGGTTGTCTGTGCCCCACCTTCTCTTTCAACACACAACACTACCTGGCCCTTCTCCTACCCCAGGATTCTCCACTTCGTGCAGCACTAGTCAGTAGCAACCTCACTGAAACATACGTGTTATCACCCTGGCACGTAAAGAAGGAGTATACTAGAAGAAACTGAGAGTAGGAAGGAGGAAAAGCAAGATGGGAAGGAGAGGGGCTCTCATTTCCCGCCCTGTGTGACGGAGGAATTGTAAGATACTCCCAGAGAGGAGGCCGATGAAATAGAGGGGTGAGTTCAAAATTCAGTTGTCAGAATAATGAGATCTCAGACATAAACGTTAAGTATTTAAAATTGGGGGAGAAAAGGGTGAGGGGAAGGGCTGGATACTTTAAGTGAGCTAAATTCCTCAATTTCATATTGAGGACCGAATACATGGCTTTTAGTTGATAAATCAAGAATAGAGTCATGCTTGATCCCATGTTTATTATAAAGCCTTTATAAAAATAATTGTAGTGGCTATATAATACCTATCTGGGCGATTGATTAGGGTACTTATTTAGATAGACCTATAACTTTTGGGTAACTGAACACTAGAACTAAAATTACTAGAAAAAGGTTTAGAATGTCTGACAACTCTTACTTACAGCTGGAGAGGCAGTTTCCAGAAAAGCAAGAGGTCTAAGTGCTTAACGGAGGATGGCAGGCTGCCAGGTGGGTGCTACACGTGGCAAGGTGCTTTTAATTTTGTTTTTTATTTTCTGTTCTCTCGGACACAGGATTGTTTTCTTTGTACATGGCTTTACAATGTTCATGTATCACTTGATATTGAGAACGATATGTTAGCAAATACTCTAGATCTTTTATTAGTAATTTCAGCTCTAGAATTCAGTTATTATGGTAAAAGTTATATGTCCAAGAATGAAATACCCTAATATAGTGCCTGGATAGGATATTCCACAGTGACTAAAACTATTTTTTTAAAGAATTTATAATAACTAGGGAAAAAATTTCTGTTGTAATAAAATAGGATAAAAACTGCAGGATATGAAGTTGTATATGGAATATGATCAAAGCTGTGTAAAAAAGAACAAAAAACAACCATTTGACCCAAGAATTCCACTCCTAGAAATTTACCCTAAGAATGCAGCAGCCCAGTTTCAAAAAGACATATGCACCCCTATGTTTATCGCAGCACTATTTACAAGAGGCACGAAATGGAAGCAACCTAAGTGTCCATCAATAGATGAATGGATAAAGAAGATGTGGTACATGTACACAATGGAATATTATTCAGCCATAAGAAGAAAACAAATCCTACCATTTGCAACAACATGGACGGAGCTAGAGGGTATTATGCTCAGTGAAATAAGCCAGGTGGAGAAAGACAAGTATCAAATGATTTCACTCATCTGTGGAGTATAAGAATAAAGAAAAAACTGAAGGAACAAAACAGCAACAGACTCACAGAACCCAAGAATGGACTAACAGTTACCAAAGGGAAAGGGACTGGGGAGGAGGGGTTGGAAGGGAGGGATAAGGGGAAAAAGGAGTATTATGATTAGCTCACATAAGGTATGAGTGGGGCAGTGGGAAGGCAGTATATAACAGAGAAGACAAGTGATTCTATAGCATCTTACTACACTGATGGACGGTGACTGTAATGGGGTATGTGGTGGGGACTTGATAATGGGGGGAATCTAGTAACCACAATGTTGTTCATGTAAATGTATATTAATGATACCAAAAAAAATTAAAATTAAAAAAAAGAAAAAACAGAAAGCAAAAAATCATACCTAGATTTATTTTAAAATGGGGGAAAGTATCCCAAAATGTTAACAGTGGTTGTCTTTGTCAGGAAACACTATGACTTTTCAGAATTCCTCTTTCTAGTTCTCTGGCTTTCACATTTTTATTAATAGAGAAATTGTGTGATTTTTTTTTTTTAATGAAGGAGAAAAATGAGATAATGAACTACACATTCCAAGCAGCAGAGGCTAAGGGCGTAACTTGGCAGGCTTTGTCTTACACATGAGAAGAGAATGGATTTGGTCAAGTGATTCTGCTTATCCTCTTTGCTGCCACCAGAACTGAGATGACGCTAAAAGCACTGGAGCCCCCACCAATTGAGTCACAGTCCAGACCACCCCCAGGTGATTCTAGTGATCCCTTGTCACATGTGAACCGCATCTCTGTGAGGGCAGAACTCTTCAGGAGTGAGAACCAGCACAGCAGCAGGAACCAAGACAGATGAGCTCTCCATCCAGCCTGACCACAGCTAGTCCTGTCACCCCATTTGTCACCCTCCCTCCCCAAGCTCTGCCGGCCTCTAACTGGGAGCCAACGCTGCACTTTCTCTCGAGTCCCTCAAGATCTTTGCTCCCCTGAGGAGCTCTGACTCCATAAATGTCCTGGTGACTCATATCTACCACTAGAGAAAGTGATTTCCTGAAGCAAAACAACACCATATGGCGAAAGGCTGCTCAAAAACCTGACTGCAAGACACTGTTCATCCACCCACCCAAAACACAGCCCAAAAAGGGATTTCAACATATGTATGTCAGAAATAACCCTGAGGTCCTATTGTTCATGGCTTATCTCAGCCAAAAGAAATAACATAAAATGGGGGAAAAGAAGTGGGTTCCAGTGGGGATCAGGAGAGGTGGGGTGAATGGGAGCTATTGCCACCTACTAAGTGTTCTAGAACTTCACACATCCCATGTAATGCTTACAAAATACGGATTGAGGGGAAAGGGAAGTGTGGTTGACAATGGCTGGTTTCAAAGAAGCCAAATCTGTCCTATTTAAAATCAAGTGCACAATCCATTCTGTCTGTCAACATCCCTAAACATGACATAGGTGTATGTGCTAGAAGTAAGCAGGTAAATGTATTTATAGTTGGCAAATAAAACATTAACAAAAGTGATCATTTTTACTCACAAATTGGAATTTGTAGTTACTCATCAACAAACTACATCTGATTTTCAAGCAAAATTAGAATTTAAAGTGTTTTTGAAAGTGAGAGCGTATTTCTGATGGGACAGATTGAGGAGGATGTGAATTTGAAGAGGTGGTATGTATGCTTACCACTGGACTTTACTAAGGGTAGAAGAGGGACTCCTGCTTACCCCAAGAAGGGGTAACAAGGACTGGATTTACTCTCCCACCAAAGCAAACAACAACAGAAACTGGCAAAATAGGTGAAACAAAGATTTGCAAGACACTGTACTTAAGGCAATAAAAGATAATGATTCCTGAGAGACGGGGTTGAGGTGGAGGAGGGTGAGGTGAGCCTTAAAATCACCCCAGTTTAACATCCTGGGAAAGTTTCCAGGCCAAAGCACAGAGAAGGCAGTTTCAGGAGGAGCCCTGCAGACTCCCTAAGTTGAAGACATGGAACTGAAAGCCCAGGAAGAACATGTGTACTAGAGTCCACAGAAGAGTGCTGAGAAAGAAAATTCTAGAACATTACAGAGGACCGACCTTGGCTCTTCAGCTGAGAACTAACCAGGACACACTCATGAGGAAACTACTCAAGGCTGAGGAAAGAAAGACCCCAAAGGAGAGGTGACAGTGCTTGACACTAAAACAAGCCTGAAAATAGTTCCCATTCACAAACTTCAAGATTTATGGGGTCTCAATAATAGTAAACACCAGACTGAGGATGAGTACCACTTCTAAAAACACTTCAAAGCAAGACCCCAAAGGTTCAAACTGTTTCCAAGTATTTAACTGTATCACCAACAAAGCTGAAGAATATTTAAGGGAACACAAAAATATCCATCTAAAAGCCTAACAATATCAAAAATCACATTCAATATAAATGGGTAAATACTCCCACTTAAATGGCAGATATTGTCAGATTGGATGAAAAAGCCATACCCAAGTATATTCTGCCTACAAAAAATACATGTTAAACACACACAAATAAGTTAAAAATAGAAGGTTGGGAAAAGGATGTGCCATGTTAACACTAAGCAAAAGAAAGATGGAGGGGCTGTATTAATACTAGATAAAGTAGATTTCAGAGCAAAAAACTGTTACCATGAGACCAAAGTTTACTTCTTAATAATAAAGCCATCATTTAATCACAAGAACAAAAAAAATCTTATCTATTTATGCCCCAAATAGCAGAACTTCAAATTACATGAATAAAAACTGATAGAACTTCAAAGAGCAAATAACCCTTTCTCAATAATTGATAAGTAGACAAACTATCACTAAGAATAAATTTTAATCACACTCTCAACCAACCTAACCCAAAAGACATTTATAGAACACTCCACCCAACAAAAGCAGAGTACACATTCTTTTCAAGTCCACACAGAACACTGATGTGGATAAACCATATTCTGTATCATAAAATAAATCTGTATAAATATTAAATGCTTCAAGGGATACCCAATCTGTTCTCTGTCACAAAGGCATTATATTAGAAATCAATAACAAAAAGATAACTGAAAATTTCCCAAATATCTAGAAACTAAATAACATGCTTCTAAGTAACACATGAAACAAAGAAGAAATTAAAAGTTAAATTAGAAAGTTAACCATCAAAAAAATGGTTGGAACTAATAAACAAATTCAGTAAAGTTGCAGAATATAAATCAACATAAAAAAATCTGTGGTGTTTCTATATACTAATAATGAACTATTAGAGAAATCAAGAAAAAACAGTCCCATTTACAAATGCATCAAAAAGAATAAAGTACCAAAGAATAAATTTAACCAAGGAGGTGGAAAAACTGTACTCTGAAAACTGTAAGACACTGATGAAAGAAATTAAAGAAAAAAATAAATGGAAAGATGCCCCATGCTAATGGATTGGAAGCATTAGCATTGTTAAAATGTTCATACCACTCAAAGTCATCCAGAAATTCAATATAATCTCCATCAAAACTCCATTGGCACTTTTTACAGAACTAGAACAAATAATCCTAAAGTTTGTATGGGAACCACAAAAGACCCTTAACAGCCAAAGCAATCTTAAGAAAGAACAAAGCTGGAGGCATAACTCTCCCTGATTTCAAACTATGCCAAGAGGTTATAGTAATCAAAAATGTATGGAATTAACATAAAAACATATACATAGATCAGTGAAACAGAATAGAAAGCCCAGAAATGAACTCACACAGATATGGTCAATTAATTTGTGACAAAAGAGACAAGAATATACAATGGGGAAAGGACAGTCTTCTCGATAAATGGTGTTGGGAAAAACAGAAAGCCACATTCTTTTAATAAAACTGGACCACTGTCTTACACCATACACAAAAATTAACTCAGAGTGGATCTTAGCCATGATTTCTTAGTTTTGACACCAAAAGCAAAGGCAACAAAAGCAAACATAAATGAGTGGGACCGCATCAAACTAAAAAGCTCTGCACAGCAAAGGACACCAACAAAATGAGACACAACCTACCAAACAGGAAAAAAATTATACATCTGATAAGCAGTGAATATCCAAAAACATAAGGAACTCATACAACTCAACACCAAAAAAACAAGCAATCTGATTTAAAAAGTGGCTAGAGGATCTGAATAGACATTTTCCCAAAAAAGACATATGGATGGCCAACACACATGAAAAGGTTCTCAACATCACTAATCAGCAGGGAAATGCAAATCAAAACCACAATGAGATACCACCTCACACCTGTTACAATGGCTAGTATCAAAAAGACAAGAAAAAAGTGTGTTAGTGAGGATGTAGAGAAAAAGGAACCCTTGGATGCTATTGGCAGGAATATAAACTAGTACAATTACTGGAGAAACCACTATGGAGGTTCCTCAAAAAATTAATAATAGAACTACCATATGATTCAGCAATTCCACTTCTGCATATTTATCTGAAGGAAACGGATTTATCAAGAAAATTTGGAAAAGATATATGCACCCCCATGTTCAATACAGCATTGTTTGCAGTGGCCAAGATATGGAAGCAACCTAAGTGTCCACTGATGGATAAATGGATAAAGAAAATGTGGTATGTGTACACACACATATACAATGGAACATTACTCAGCCATAAAAAAGAATGAAATTCTGCCATTTGTGACAACATGGATAGATCTTAAGGGCATCATGTTAAGTGAGATAAGTCAGACAGAAGAAGGAACAAATACTGTCTGATCTCACTTACATGTAGAATCTTAAAAAATAGTGAGCTCATAGACACAAAGAACAGACTGGTGGTTGCCAGAGGACAGGGATTTTGCCAGGGCAGAGGGGGGAGAGCAAAATAGGTGAAGAGGGCCAAAGGTACAAACTTTCAGTTATAAAATAAATTAGTCATGGGGATGTAATACACCGCATGGTGACTATAGGTGATAATATTGTATTGCATATTTGAAGGTTGCTAGGAGTAGATCTTAAAAATTCTCATCACAAAAAAAAATATGTATCTATGTGTGGTGACAGATGTTAACTAGACTTATTGTGATGATCATTTCACAGTACACACAAATATCAAATCATTATGTTGTATACCTGAAACTAATAGAATTTATTTCAATCATACCTAAATAAAAATAAATTAATTAAATAGGACTGGAAAACCTGGAAAAAAATTTATTTTTAACTGAATGAAAATGAAAACACAGCATGCTGAAATTTGTGGGATGCCATTAAAGGGGTACTTAGAGAAAATAAAAGCTCTAAACATCTACATTTAAACAGAACAAAAGTCTCAAAGCCGTTTTCTCAGCTTCTAGGAATTAGGAAACAAGAAAAAATTAAATTCAAAGTAAGTAGAAGAAAGGCAGTACTAGAAACAGAGGGACGGAAAGCAGAAAAGCAATGGAAATAAATCAATGAGACCAAAAGCCAATTCCTTGGAAAGATTATTAATATTGTTAAACCTCTAACCAGACATTAGGAAAAAGAGAGAGAGAAAGAGATTACCAATATCATGAATGAGAAATGTGACATTTTTACAGATTCTACAGATATTAAAAAGATAGTACAGAAATACTGTGGTGATTGAATAGCTTTCAAAAAAATTCATGTCTATCTGAAACCTCTTGATGTGACCTTATTGAAAACAGTGTTTTCACAGATATAGTCAAGTTAAGATAAGGTCTTACTGAATTGGGCTGGACCCTAAATCCAGTGATCACTGACCTTATAAGAAGAGGGGAATCGAGGCAGACAGTGGAATAAAGAGCCTATAAATCAAGGAAGGCCAAAAACTGCCAGCAGTCACTGGCAGCTGGAAAGAGGCAGGGAACAGATTTTCCTCCAGGGCCTCTAGGAGCCAGCCTTGCCAACAGCTTGATTTTGGACTTCTAGCCTCCAGAACTGGGAGATAATAATTTTACACTGGAAATCCTAGGAGAGTAATACAATTATAAAAATATTTATGCCAATAAATTTGAAAATTTAGGTGAAATGGACAAATTTCTTGCAGGAAACAAATTACCGAAAACTAACTCAAAAAAAATAGCTTAGTTATTCCTACACTATTCATTAAGAAACAGAATTATAGTCAAAACTTTTCCACAAAGAAAACTCCAGACCCAGATGGATTCACTAATTTATGCTACCAAATGCTTAAGGGAGAAATAATAACAGTTCTACACAAATTTTTCCAGAAAACTGAATAGGAGGGAACATATCCTGATTGCATACAGCCAGCACTACCCTGCTGCCAAAACCAAAAAAAGATGTTACAAGAAAATAAAACTACAGATTGATACACCTGATGAATATAGATGCAAAAATTCTTGACAAAATTTTAGTAAAGAAAATCTAATAATATATAAAAAGAATAACGTATCACAACCAAGTGGGATTTATCCCAGAAATGCAAGATTGGTCTAGCATTCAAAGCACTGATGCCAATATTAACAAATTAAAACAAAAAAACTATATACTCATCTCAGTAGATGCAGAAAAGGCATTCGAAATAATCCAACATCCATTTCTGGTTAAAAAAAAAACACTCAGCAAAGTACAAATAGAAAGGAGCTTCTACCTACAATCCCCAAGAAAACCCACAAAAACTTCACATTCGGTGGATAAAAGCCTGAACATATTCCCTCTGAATGAGGAGCAAGACAAGGAAGCCTGCTGTCACCTCTTCTGTCGGGGTTTCCCTGGAGGTCTGAGTCAGCACAATAGGCAAGAAAAGAAAGAAAAGTCACCCAGGTTGAAAAGAAGTAAAACTATGTCCACTCACAGATGACACAGTCATCTGTATAGAAAATCCAAAGGGATTTTTTTTTAATTACTAGAACTAATCAATAAGTTTAACAAGTTTGCAGGTCACAAGAGTGAGATACAAAAACCTAACTGTACTTCTATATGCTAGCAATAACTCCTAAATTGGAAATTTTTTAATACCACTTATAAGAGCACCAGAAAGTATGAAACATCTGATGACAAATTGGACAAAAATATTTGCAAATTATAAAACACTGCTGAGAGAAAGTAAAGGAGACATAGATCATGTCATGGGTGAGTAGGCACAAGTTGTTAGGATGTCAATTCGCTCCAAATTGATCACAGATTTGATATAATCCCCATAAAAATCACACAAAAAATTTTTTACACAGGGAAAAACTGATTATAAAATTCATACATAAAAGGAGACTTCCGGGAAGATGGCGGCATGAGCAGGGCAGCGGAAATCTCCTCCCAAACCATATGTATTTATGAAAATACAACAAATACAACCATTCCTAAAGAGAGACCAGAAGATACAGGACAACAGCGAGACTACAGCTACACCTGCAAGAACTCAGCGCCTCACGAAGCAGGTAAAACACAAAGCTGCGACCCAGCAGGACCTGAGCACGCCCCGACCCCAGCTCATGGGTGGGAGGAAAAGATTCAGAGCTGGGAGGGAGTGGGAGCACAGGACTGCTAAACAACCAGCCCTGGTGATCTGCGCCGGGAGCGCTGACACACATCGCGTGGTGTATTGGAGATTAGAGAAACAGTAAGGGCAGGATCCGAGATGAGACCACAACCGAGTCCTCTCAGCCGGCTCCCTGGGACAAAAGAAAAGTGCGTGCTTTTCTTTTTCAAGTCTTAAAGAGACAAGGGCCCAACAGGGGAACAAAATCGGCCCAGCACACTCAGCCCAGTGGGCTGGGGGACTTGGGGAATTTCAGACTACCTTGGCTGGCAGCTGGGCAAAGCAGCCATGCCGAGGCTTCCCACAGAGATCAGCAGCCTGCCATTCATTCCCTCCCCGGCTGGCGCCACAAGGGGTCTGGCGGATCCGCCACAGCTGTGGAACAGCGGAGGAGCGGCTATGCCCACAGCAACCTCACGGAATCTACTCCCAGTGGGCATGCAGCTAAGCAGGAAGAGCCCCTGAACCAGGTCCAGAAGGCACCAAAGGGACCAGAATGCACACAGCATAACTGCAAACCCCCGCAGTGCTCTAGGCTACGCTAAGGGTGACCCCGCACATGACAGCTCAGGGGATTATCCCAGAGACTGCCTCCCGGTGTGCAGGAAAACAGCTCAGGCCCGGGAGAAGGGCAAGGAGAAGAAAAAGCAGGAAGGGACTTTGTTCTCCCAGCTGACACACGTGGCACCTACCAGTGACCACTTCTATGGACATGAAAAGACAGAGGAATATGGTCCAGACTAAGATCACCCAGACAACCCCAGAGAGGAAGCCTGAAGGGATGGACATGCACAACCTCCCTGAAAAAGAATTCAGAATAAAAGTCATAACCATAATGATGGATCTACAGACAAATATGCAAGAGCTAAGGGAGGAAGTGAGGGAAGTCAGGAAAGACAATGCAGAAATGAGACAAGCCATCGACAGGCTTAGCAGCAGACTGGATGAGATGCAAGAGACTGTTAATAGAATAGAAATCAGAGAATAGGAATACAGAGAAGCTGAAGCAGAGAGAGATAAAAGGATCTCTAGGAATGAAAGAATATTAAGAGAACTGTGTGACCAATCCAAATGGAACAATATTCACATTATAGGAGTACCAGAGGAAGAAGAGAGAGAAAAAGGGATAGAAAGTGTCTGAAGAAATAATTGCTGGAAAATTCCCCAAGCTGGGGAAGGAAATAGTCTATCAGACCATGGAAGCACACAGATCTCCCAACACTAGGGACCCAAGGAAGACAACACCAAGACACATAATAATTAAGATGGCAAAGATCAAAGATAAGGACCGAGTATTAAAGGCAACTAGAGAGAGAAAAAAGATCACCTACACAGGAAAACCCATCAGACTATCATCAGACTTCTCAACAGAAACCTTACAGGACAGAAGAGAATGGCATGATATATTTAACATAATGAAACAGAAGGGCCTCGAACCAAGAATACTGTATCCAGAACGATTATCATTTAAATTTGAAGGAGCGATTAAACAATTCCTAGACAAGCGAAAGCTGAGTGACTTTGCCTCCCATAAACCACCTCTACAGGATATCTTAAAGGGACTGCTCTAGATAGAAGCACTCCTAAGCTAAAAAGATGTCACCAGAGAAAATAAAATCATAGCAAAGAAAGCAGACCATCCAAATACTAAATAAAGGCAAAGAATAAAACACCTAGTATATAAAGAATGGAGGAGGAAGAATAAGAAGGGAGAGAAATAAACATCAGACGGTGTGTACAATAACTTAACAACAAAGTTAAGTTAGATTGTTAGATAGTAAAGAAGCAACCCTTGAACCTTTGGTAACCACAAATCTAAAGCCAGCAATGGCAATAAGTACATATCTATCAATAATCACTCTAAATGTAAACGGACTGAATGCACCAATCAAAAGACACAGAGTAACAGAATGGATAAAAAAGCAAGACCCATCTATATGCTGCTTACAAGAGACTCACCTCAAATCCAAAGATATACACAGACTAAAAGTGAAGGGATGGAAAAAGATATTTCATGCAAACAACAAAGAGAAAAAAGCAGGTGTTGCAGTACTTGTATCAGACAAAATAGACTTCAAAACGAAGAAAGTAGCAAGAGATAAAGAAGGACATTACATAATGATAAAGGGGTCAGTCCAACAAGAAGATATAACCATTATAAATATATATGCACCCAACACAGGAGCGCCAGCATATGTGAAACAAATACTAACAGAATTAAAGGAGGAAATAGACAGCAATGCATTCATTTTAGGAGACTTCAACACACCACTCACTCCAAAGGACAGATCAACCAGACAGAAAATAAGTAAAGACACAGAGGCACTGAACAACACACTAGAACAGATGGACCTAACAGACATCTACAGAACTCTACACCCAAAAGCAACAGGATACACATTCTTCTCAAGTGCACATGGAACATTTTCCAGAATAGACCACATACTAGGCCACAAAAAGAACCTCAGTAAATTCAAAAATATTGAAATTCTACCAACCAACTTCTCAGATCACAAAGGTGTAAAACTAGAAATAAATTGTACAAAGAAAACAAAAAGGCTCACAAATACATGGAGGCTTAATAACATGCTCCTAAATAATCAATGGATAAATGACCAAATAAAAACAGAGATCAAACAATATATGGAGACTAATGATAACAATAACACAAAGCCGCAACTTCTGTGGGATGCAGCAAAGGCAGTTCTAAGAGGACAGTATATTGCAATCCAGGCCTATTTAAAGAAGGAAGAACATTTCCAAATGAATAGTCTAAAGACACAATTACTGAAATTGGAAAAAGAAGAACAAATGAGGCCCAAAGTCACCAGAAGGAGGGACATAATAAAGATTAGAGAAGAAATAAATAAAATTGAGAAGAATAAAACAATAGAAAAAATCAGTGAAACCAAGAGCTGGTTCTTTGAAAAAATAAACAAAATAGATAAACCCCTAGCCAGACTTATTAAGAGAAAAAAAGAATCTACACACATAAACAGAATCAGAAATGAGAAAGGAAAAATCACAACGGACCCCACAGAAATACAAAGAATTATAAGAGAATATTACGAGAATCTATATTCTAACAAGCTGGAAAACCTAGAAGAAATGACAACTTCTTAGAAAAATACAACCTTCCAAGACTGACCAAGCAAGAAACAGAAAAACTAAACAGACCAATCACCAGCAATGAAATTGAATCAGTAATCAAAAAACTACCCAAGAACAAAATCCCCGGGCCAGATGGATTCACCTCTCAATTCTACCAGACATATAGAAAAGAAATAACACCCATTCTCCTTAAAGTTTTCCAAAAAATAGAAGAGGAGGGAATACTTCCAAATTCATTCTATGAAGCCAGCACCACTCTAATACCAAAACCGGGCAAAGACATCACCAAAAAAGAAAATTACAGACCAATATCCCTGATGAACATAGAGGCAGAAATACTCAACAAAATATTTGCAAACCGAATTCAAAAATACATCAGGATCATACACCATGATCAAGTGCGATTCATCTCAGGGATGCAAGGATGGTACAACACTCGAAAATCCATCAACATCATCCACCACATCAACAAAAAGAAGAACAAAAAACACATGATCATCTCCATAAATGCTGAAAAAGCATTTGACAAAATTCAACATCCATTCATGATAAAAACTCTCAACAAAATGGGTATAGACGGCAAGTACCTCAACATCATAAAGGCCATATATGACAAACCCACAGCCAACATCGTACTTAACAGCAAGAAGCTGAAAGCTTTTCATCTAAGATCGGGAACAAGACAGGGATGCCCACTCTCTCCTCTGTTATTTAACATAGTACTGGAGGTCCTAGCCACGGCAATCAGAGAAAACAAAGAAATACAAGGCATCCAGATTGGTAAAGAAGAAGTTAAATTGTCATTATTTGCAGGTGACATGATACTGTACATAAAAAACCCTAAAGACTCCACTCCAAAACTACTAGAACTAATACCTGAATTCAGCAAAGTTGCAGGATACAAAATTAACACACAGAAGTCTGTTGCTTTCCTATACACTAATGATGAGCTAACCAAAAGAGAAATCAGGAAAACAATTCCATTCACAATTACATCAAAAAGAATAAAATACCTAGGAATAAACCTAACGAAGGAAGTGAAAGACCTATACCCTGAAAACTACAAGACACTCCTAGGAGAAATTAAAGAGGACACTAACAAATGAAAATTCATCCCATGCTCTTGGCTAGGAAGAATAAATATTGTCAAAATGGCTATACTACCCAAAGAAATCTACAGATTCAATTCAGTCCCTATCAAAATACCAACAGCATTCTTCAATGAACTGGAATAAATAGCTCTAAAATTCATATGGAACCACAAAAGACCCCGAATAGCCAAAGCAATCCTGAGAAGGAAGAATAAAATAGGGGGAATTACACTCCCTGACTTCAAGCTCTACTACAAAGCCACAGTAATCAAGACAATTCGGTATTGGCACAAGAACAGACCCACAGACCAGTGGAACAGAATAGAAAATCCAAACATTAACCCAGACATATACGGTCAATTAATATATGATAAAGGAACCTTGTATATACAATGGGGAGATAACAGCCTCTTCAGCAGCTGGTGTTGGAAAAACTGGACAGCTACATGTAAGACAATGAAACTGGACTACTGTCTAACCCCATACACAAAAATAAACTCAAAATGGATCAAAGACCTGAATATAAGTCATGAAACCATAAAACTCTTAGAAAAAAACATAGGCAAAAATCTCTTGGACATAAACATGAGCAACTTCTTCATGAACATATCTCCCGGGCAAGGGAAACAAAAGCAAAAATGAACAAGTGGGACTATATCAAGCTGAAAAGCTTCTGTACAGCAAAGGACACCATCAGTAGAACAAAAAGACATCCTACAGTATGGGAGAATATATTCATAAATGATATATCTGATAAGGGGTTGACATCCAAAATATATAAAGAACTCATGCACCTCAACAAACAAAAAGCAAATAATCCAGTTAAGAAATGGGCAGAGGACATGAATAGACACTTCTCCAAAGAAGAAATTCAGATGGCCAACAGGCACATGAAAAGATGCTCCACATCGCTAATCATCAGAGAAATGCAGATTAAAACCACAATGAGATATCACCTCACACCAGTGAGGATGGCCAACATCCAAAACACAAACAACAACAAATGTTGGCGAGGATGTGGAGAAAAGGGAACCCTCCTACACTGCTGGCGGGAATGCAAATTAGTTCAACCATTGTGGAAAGCAGTATGGAGGTTCCTCAAAAAACTCAAAATAGAAATACCATTTGACCCAGGAATTCCACTCCTAGGAATTTACCCTAAGAATGCAGCAGCACAGTTTGAAAAAGACATTGCACCCCTATGTTTATCACAGCACTATTTACAATAGCCAAGAAATGGAAGCAACCTAAGTGTCCATCAGTAGATGAATGGATAAAGAAGATGTGGTACATATACACAATGGAATATTATTCAGCCATAAGAAGAAAACAAATCCTACCATTTGCAACAACATGGATGGAGCTAGAGGGTATTATGCTCAGTGAAATAAGCCAAGCCGAAAAAGACAAGTATCAAATGATTTCACTCATATGTGGAGTATAAGAACAAAGAAAAAAACTGAAGGAACAAAACAGCAGCAGACTCACAGAACCCAAGAACGGACTAATAGTTACCAAAGGGAAAGGGACTGGGGAAAATGGGCGGGAAGGGAGGGATAAGAGGGAAATAGGGGCATTACGATTAGCAGATGTAATGTTGGGGGGGCACGGGGAGGGCAGTACAACTCAGAGAAGACAAGTAGTGATTCTATAGCATCTCACTACGCTGATGGACAGTGACTGTAATGGGGTTGGTGGGGGGGACCTGATGAAGTGGGTAGTTTAATCACCATAATGTTGCACATGTAATTGTAGATTAATGATACCAAAATAAATTACAATTAATTGCAAAAAAAAATTCATACATAAAAAAAACACGAAGAAAAAAAACATAAAATTCATACATAAATGGGAAGGACCTAGAATACCCAAAACAGCTGAAAAGCGGGAGGAAGTCAGAGGACCAACATGTGTGATTTCAAGACATTATTAACAGCAGTAATTTTAAGTCAGTGTGGTACCGTGGTAAAGACCGGCGAATAAATCAGCGGGACAGACAGAGGCAGAGCCCCATCTGAAGCAGCACTGACTACCTTAGCAATGGGTCCTGGGGCAGATGCGAAGCCCTGCATGGGCCCAGCCTGCTCCAGTCAGCCCTGAGCCAGGCGTGGCTCAAACACCGCAGCCTCCTCCTCACCAGGATGCGTGCCTTGAACCCAGGGCCTCCCCAGAGGCCAAGGGCAGGAACTGAACTCCCCCTCCCTCCCATATTTAACAATCAGCTCCGCAGGGTCCCGGGGACTTGACTTCCCAGTGTCACTGCCCAGCTGTTGGTCCTAAAGTCCTCTGTATTCACGGGGCCAAGTGACATCCTGGGTGCACATGAGTTGTACGACTCCCTGCAGGCTGGCCTGGCCTGGAGGAGTGAAAAGCATGAGGGTAAGCAGCCAGCCCCTTCCCCGCAGAGCCCAGTTTGTGCGGTGATGCACAGGAAGGAAACACTGACAGATGGTGATCAGGGGCCCTGATTTGGGGCTAGAAGCAGGTCCCAACCTTGCAGAGCCTATGGTTTGGTAGGGGGGACAAGTGATTCAACAGGCTATTGCAAGGCTGACGTGTGAAGCATCACAGTAGAGGTGTGCAGTGCTGACACAGCCCATGGCCAGCATGCCTCACCTGGGCCAGGTGAGCCCTGAAGGTAGCCCGGGTGAGGTGGCATTAAATTGGCATGAAGGACAAGCCCACGTCAGCTCAAACTGTACTCAGGTCTTGAGGGCGCAGGGCTGCTTTATGGGGTTAATAACCAGGATACACCTGAGCAGAGGGAGAGGCAGTGGTGCGAGGTGCTGTAGGTCCAAAGTGAAAGGCATCTCCATGTCAGGCCAAGGGACACATGGCTTCAAAGCAGAAAAGTGCCCAGAGAAAGAGCCAGCAGCCTGCCGTGCTGCCCAAAGGCTCTCCGTGGCCGCTCTGTGACCCACGTGCTGGCTGCTGCCCACGCCGTGGCAGCCATTCCCCACGGCCACCCTGTGTCCCCTGCAACGGGCATCCGGGCCAAGGCTGGAGTCGGAGGTTGACTTAGAGGGGCCTCGTGGCCTCGGGCAGCGCTTCTCTGGCCTTCCAAACCGAAGGAGGCTGCAGCTGACCCCCGAGCCTTTGAAAGCCGCTGCCCCCCTCACTCCTTGCTTGGACTTTGGGGGAGCCAAGCAGCATAAAGAGAACTCCCTGAATTGAGGCCACCCTTAGATTCCAGGTGCAGGACATTCCCTGGGGGCCTGGGGACAGTTCCTCGGGTGCAGCAGGGTCCTTGATTCACTCTCTCCTTGGTCAGACACAATCCGGCTCTGGTGGGAGCCTCAGACCAAGGAGCAAGGATGAGAGAATGCCTAGGAATAAAAATAGATGCCTTTGCCTGGCATTGCCACCAGCCTCAATCATTCATTTACAGCCTTTTCCCTCAAAGTCGTACACAGATGCTCTGAGGCCCCGAACATGCTGGTTTCCCAAACCCCATCTATTTTCTTGGGCTTGATGAACGGCTGCAGTTAATTGCTTTACTGGATCTTCATTAAATTTGGGGCCTGAGCCTACCAATTCGGTCAGAAATAGTATTTTTCATATTTCTAAAGTTCCTTAAGATAATGGTCCAGGGCTGGCATCTGGGATTTCCTCCCAGCCTCTCCCCATGTTGGATTTAAGTTTTGGGGCAGTGAGTTTGTTTGTCTGCCTTAGAGCCTCAGACATTCTTCACTATGAGGTGCAGACGGTCCTGGCTTAACGCTGGTTCAACTTAGGATTTCTGACTTTACGATGGTGTGAAAGCAATATGCATTTAATGAGAACTGTACTTGGGACTTTGAATCTTGCTCTTCCTGGGCTAGCAACGTGTGGCACCTTCCTCTCTGGAGCTGCAGGGCAGAGCAGCGAGCCCAGCCCCCGGTCAGCCACGCCATCGTGAAGGTCTGATGATTCCCTGATGAACAATGATACCCTGACAACCCCTTCAGTACTGCATTCAGTAGACACATGAGGTCTTCAGCACTTCATTATAAAATAGGTTGGGGTTAGATGATTTGCCCAACTGCAGGCTAATGTAATTGTTCTAAGCACATTCAAGGTAGACTAGACTAAGCTATGATGCTCAGTAGGTCAAGTGCAACTTGTGATCTTTTCGACTTACAGTGGGCTTATTGGGACATAACCCCATCATTAAGTGGAGGAAGACCTGCTATTATGGATGAGTGGGGAGGCTTCTCTGCCCCAGTGATTATGTTATTTATGACTATCACCCTTGGTGTATTATTTGAATATAATATGTCTTTTTATAGACAGATTTTGTGTAGCATCTTTGTGATCATTGTTTTCTGTTAATTGGTGGAATTATTGTTTCTCACTTTGCAAGCGTCTAGAATAGATTACGCCCCCACTATAAATTACAGAGCCAGCTTGGGATTTTTGCTTGCCAGTTACTGCTGGCACAGAGCATACAGGGACACCATGATGGAGATGAACTCCACCCACCATCTTTATCTGTTTGCCAACCCAAACTGAGATGGCGGCGGTCAGGTGGGCACCTGAGCCTGGCTTTCCCTGAGGCCGTGGCTGAAACAGAACCGCTAGAGTCTCTGCTTGGCTCCAGGAACCAGGCGTCTGGCAGCCAGCATCACCCAGACTAGTCCTGCCTGGACCCCGTCGCTGAGTCCCAGGGAGAGAACAGGCTGGAAGTAATTTGGTGGGCTATGGCGTGGGACTGAGTCAGAGAACGCTCGTTCAGTCCAGAGTCAGTAATGACTCTAGGTTTCTAGACCGGACAATGGACAACAGGGAGACAGGACTCATACCATTTTAAGACAGAAGACACGGGCTTCGAATTCAGACCACCTTGGGTCTGGATTCTTCATGGCACTTCCCAAGGATGCAGCTAGTGTATGAACCAGCAGGAAGAAGAGGTCCGATTTAGGAATATAGATTTGTGGGCCAGTTGTGCACATTCACTGAACAGAGGCTCACTGAAGGCCAGCAGAGCATGAAATAAGGAAAAGAACTTCCAGCATAGGAATGAACCTTGAAAAAGAAGTCAGTCCCGGGCCAGCCTGAGCTCACAGTGGGCTGGGGTGCCCATGCAGAAGGGGTAGGTGTTAAACGCACACCACAGCATCCGGCACCAAGACAAGAAATGTGGCCTTGAGGGGCGGCGGGTAGCCCCACCCTCAGCCAGGTGCAGGGAGAGGCTGAGTGTGGTGGTGAAGGGGCCAGCAGGTGAGGGAGGGCTCCTGGTACTGTCAGTGCGCATGGTGAGGAGGGACACAGCACCGTCAGGGACACCAAAGGGCTTGGAAGATGAGTAACGTCCTGAGAAGTAGAGGGACATGGCTGGGAAGTGAGCAAGGACACCTGAGCACATGACAACCTCGCTGAGACAGGAGGTCATTAAACGGCCGGCACCACGTCACGCAGGGCATTGATTTCCCGAGCTGTGCCCGGCGGCCTCATACCGGGGATGAGCAGCCCCCGGCCCTGTGCCCGAGGAGGAACCCACCAGAAGGCACTGGCGGAGAGAGGAGGGGGCCAGCAGCAGCCTCTGGGCAAGTGACAACCGCACAGCCTCCTGGGGGGCCGCTTTGCCTTGGGGGATCCCTCGGGTGGGAGGACAAGGGGGAGGAAGGGAGAGGCAAGCTCCCCGTCCAGCATATGCAGCCCGCAAGGGTTTTGCTCTCTGGTGACTGAATGTCTTACTTTCTATGTGCAGGTCACCACATCCCCTCAGCACAGGCTTCATCCCTTAGCCAACATCCCTAAGTTAGGTCTGTTCTTGTATGTTTAACTAGTGGTCAAAAACCTTCAGGTTATTAAATATCAAAATGTTTGCTGGGTGAACCCAGTTTAAGTGAATCAGGACAGGTAACATATCTCATCAGGCCACTTTTCCCCCCGCTTCTTATCCCTGGTTGCAAAAACTAATTGATGGAGGGGGCTTGTGAAGAAACACGATGGGCTTTGGTCTCTGGGACTCCATCATCACCACGACGACAGTGAGAGCCCCCAAACTCCTATGCAACCGGAAGGGGCCCCCGGCCTGCCCCTGGGGAGGAAGGATGGGCAAGGGTCTTCACGTGGCCTCAGCTAACCGCAGTCCCTCACCCGCGTGCAGCCACCCGCAGAGGCAGGAGCCCAGAGCCCAGGGAAGAGCAGGCCGCTGGGCAGAGGCGAGTCCCTGGCAGTGCCCCCCACGGAGCTGCTTAGAAATGACCAGACTAGGTGTATATCCCAAAACAAAGCACCTGTAACTCAAGGCTCCCAAGAGAACACTAGTCGTAGAACTTAAACCGAGTTCTCAGCAGCGCTCGACAGTAACCCGAGTCCAGATGAGCGACGCCGGCGGATGCTAAGCTGGTGCGCCGCCCAGCCCTCCGCATGCATGGCACACCACCCGCAGCCCCAGGAGCTGACTACAGGACTACGGCCCTTAGTCCGGGTAGGAATTGGAGGCTCCCAGGAGGTAAGGAATTGCTACATTCACCCAGCTTACAAGGGGCGAACTTTATTTGTGTAAGTCCGTGATAAGCTCAGCGGCTCTCTTGAACAACACCAGACCATGCAGTTAAAGGCTGAATAAATTTTGCTGCAACCATAAAATGGAATAATATTCAGTATTCAAAAACTGTTTTTTAAGAATTGTCAATGAAACAAGGGAATTTTCATCATATTTCCTGAAAAATAAGTATAATGTGGAAACATCCATAATGCATATACATTTTTATGAACTCAAATGCCTACCACTCACAGAATGGATAAATAGGGCATGGAATATTCATTCCACAAAATGCTATCCAGCCTTTAGATACAAACTGGATTGCCATGTATCAACACAGACATTTGTCAAAAATATAATGTTCAATCCCAGAGAGAGTTGCAAAATACTTTTAGTATATCACACACATTTTTAGAAGCACACAAAACAATATTCTAAATCACCTGTGGATGCCAGTATATAACATAAAACTCCCAAAAATCAGACTGAAAAGACACACTTGGAATCATGATAGGTGGTTGGAAGGGGTCTGGCATACGAAACCAAGAAGATCTCAACTGGATGCTTTGTTTTAATTCTTTAGAAACAGAGTGGGAGAAACGTGATCTACATCTACATTTGTTAATTCTACAGGGCAGATAAATGGCTGCTTGTTCTATTTCTGGTTTTCTACGATTCTAAAATTTCTATATTTGAATGTGTATGCCAAGAGAAGCTTAAAAAGGAGCACATAAAATATTAGCAATGTTGTCCTCCGGGTGGTAATGTTATGGGCATTTGTTTTCTTCTGATTTGTCTGTACTTTTAAATTTTACCCTATTAGAGGATATCACTTGTACAATCAATAGAAAATAGACTCGCCTCCCAATTTTCCAGGAGCTAGTCCATTTCACACCTCTGGGCTTTGGGTGCAACACAGAGCATATCACTGAAGTCAGGCAGGGTGGAAAATCAAGAAGTGAGTAATGTTGGGATTTGACAGTGAATTTTCTTTAAAAAAAAATCAGAAGTTCAAGAGATTAAAGATTTCAGTATCCCATTTCTATTCCTATTTCAGTCTGTGTTTATGTTGTTCTTTATGTCAAGGCTATGGCAAAATGCAGGGATGCCATTCTGCACCCGGGTGCTTCTTGCATGTGGCATATTGCATCTTTGAACACTAAATCAGCCACACCTTAGAGATTACCTTGTGCAGCCCCATCATTTTACCACCGGGGAAACTGAGGCTGAGAAAGATGAAGAGTCCTGCCCAAGGTGGGACAGCAGGACTAGAAATTGAGTCTGCATCCTGCCCGATGAGCTCACATTCCATTGCCCTGCCTCGGGGGATTCTGTGGACAACAGTGGTGCCCAAATAGGGGACAAGATAAAAATATCAACACAGAAAAAACTGACATTATCTTTTCCAAAGTAAATGCAAATTGTGTCATATATAAAAGCTAACATAATTATCTTCACTTAGGCCCAGATTTGTATTTCCGTCCTCAAAATGTAATTACTTCTTTGAGTCAGAGCGTCTTCCTGAATTGAACTCACTCTGCCCGGATTCCGGCATGTGCCCCCGTGAGCTGTTCTGCTGTTCTTTTCCTTTTCCACTGAGTACTGACTTCCCAGCACTTCAGAAGCTGAGCCCTTGCGAAGTGAAAGGCCTCACGAGAGCTAAAACAGTACGTATCCCTCTTAGCAGGGATCTCACAAGAGACCTGGCTCATTGACTGTTTATTTTCCCTGCTGGGCCACCCCATGCCCTGTGATCCCCTGGGAGGGGCCGGCAGTCCACAGCAAGTAAAGCGGGTTTGCTGAGCACAACCTGGGGGCAGTCTTTGCGGCTCAGTCTAAGTAGTCCCTTCCCTTCCCCCTGCGCCTCTGCTCTGTCCGGCTTCCAGAGGCTGGAGGGGGGCCAGCCCCACCATCACAAACTGGATAGCCTACATGCCCAGGCATGAGTTTCAACCTGCTCGGCACTGAGGGGGCAGCCTGTGTCACGTCCCACCTGAGGATCAGTGCACAGGCCTCACACTTACACGCACACACATACACACACACGCACACACACCACCTCTACCCCAGACAGCCTGACCTGGCCCGCCTCCCCCTCTCCTGTCCTCCCTGACTGTCCCCACCCCACAGGAGACAAGGCCAGCCTCGTTGCCTAGGACCAAATGTCCTTCAGACTTTGCTCTCTGTCATCCTCCAGCCTCACCTCCTGCTTGCACACCCCTCCCAAATACACCCACACTCCCACACGCAAGCATGCTTATATGCAGTGCCCACCAGCGCTCTGCTCGCACACATACGTGTACGTGCACGCGCACCCACTCCAAAAGCTCCCAGCTCCCTGAACGCCTACCCTCTCTCAGGCCTCCTGGCCTTGGCACCCAGCTGCTCAAGAAACTGCCCAGGATCTCCTCCCTCCCATCTCCATCCAGAGCTTTCTAACTTGTCTTCCAACTCCCAGCTCAGACATCCCAGCAGGAATCCAGCCAGATTCACACACAGAAGGAGGGAGAGTTGAGAAGGCAAGGCCCCCCAAGATTCTTTCCAGCCCTCCCAGCACGGGGCCCGGCACAAAGTCCACGTGGAATAGATTCCTCCTTGGTGGGTTAATGAGCGATAAGACTCATGACTATTTTAAAAAGCAGAACCCATAAATGCAAGCAGAGCCGAGACACATGGGCCTTCACCCCAGTCTTCCCAGCCACCTGAGCTGTCCTGTCCACATACCTGTCAACACCCTTCCCCAGAGGCTCTTGGACAAAGGCTCAGATATTTTTACCTCCAAATTTCACATAAAGGCATCTTGACTAGCGAACAATATCAGCTACCTGACAGAGATGCCAGGTAGCTTAACTTGTGAGGGTTTTGCATCCAAAATTCCAGGTCTCGTGGTGGTGCCTGCAGCTGTCGCTCTGCTGTGAGCCCTCCTCGCGAGTCCAAGCCCAGGGCAGGCCCAGGGAGCATCTGGAGCTCTGCTCCTGCACCCCTGGGGCAGGCAGGAGATGAGGACTCAGGCCAGGAGAGCGCCCCGTTCAAGGCGTGTCACGGAGACCTGGCAGGGCAGAAGCAGACACCCCTCCCCGATCCTCCAGGCTGGCGCCCACCCCTTCCCTGGGCAGGCCTTCCTTGGCTGCACCCAAAAGGAAGGCCTGCCCTTTGCGGGAAACTGCCCCAACCCTGTACCTCCCAGCCTGGCCATTCAGTAAGCACTCAGGGTGGCCCTCTGAGCCAGATCCCCAGGGGACAAGGGCAGACAGGCATGGGGAGGAGCCGTCCCTGCCCCAGGACACAGGTGGGTGGAAGGCCACTCACTCACTGTAAACAGGCGATGGGACAGCTGTCACTGCCTGGGCCAGGCCGGGAATCAGAAGTGAGTTACCCCGGCCCTGGGCTCCCAGACTCATTCCCACAGGGCCTGGCTGCAGGGCCACCCAGCAAGTCGGCCAGCTCTGCGCATTCCCACCTTCCCCTCCCACCAGGAGCTCCAGGGCCTTTTTATCGACATGAGAGAGGGGAAAGCATACTTAAGTACTTCAAGAATATAAAAACTTACAAAGACAACTCTAACAGCCTGTGTACCCACCACCCAGAATGAACAGATGTTAATGTTTCCCTAAGTGCCTAGGGGATTTCTGAAGAAATAAAATAGCGCAGCTATGATTGAGTCTGCTCTATACGCTCCCCAGGCCCAGCCACCTCCTTGGTCCAACAGGCAAACCCCACTGAGGCTGGTACACGCCCCTCCCAGCCTGAGAGTCAGATTTCACCCTGCGGATATGCGTCCACAGGACGGAAGAGCAATGCCTTGTTTATTTTTACTGTTTACATAAAGTTGTACTGAATTTTTAATTCTGAAACATGCTTTCTTCACTCACCACATTCAGATTACAGCTTTAAGCTCTCTTGCAGTCAATTCATATAAATCTAGCTCATTTATTTTAATTGCTTCTAGAATGTGTGCATGTGAATATCGCATGATTTATTTAACCAGTCCCTTCCTGGTGGGCATCCTGCGTCCTCACTGCTGTAAGCTCCAGCTAAGCTCCCTGTTCACATCTTCACACAGAGGGGTTTCCTGGGGAGAGTGCCTTGCAGGAGAATTTCTGGGTTATAGGCTTTGTGCTTATTCCGTTGTTTTATTTCTGCCTCCGAAAGCCAAGGGGAGATGCAGTCCTCCCAGCAGAGAGTGAGATCTGGATCGCTGGCCTGGTCACTCCTGTCATTGTCATGCCCTTTCTAGCAGTGCCTCCTGGTTGGCCCACCAGCGCCTTCCCAGATGCAGCCCATGAGCATGCGTCCTGCACCCACTGACACCCCAGGGTTTGTCTTCGGAGAAGCACAGTCAGTCCTGCTGGTGACCACTTCTCTCCAGGGCTGCTTGTCTCCAGTCTTCGGTGCTCCTCACACCTGATGGAGGACAAACGGCTCCTTCTCTCCTCATCTGCCTTCTCCGGCACGTCCCCAGTGACATGACAGCCCTCATTACACTGAGTGGCCGGCAAAGCACCTTCCTTCGGGACGGGGGAGGACAGCTCAGTCAGCGTTTGTGCTCTGGGGGCTCCAGGTTGGTCTCCCTGGCTCCTGGCTCTTCAGATGAAGCTGGACTGTGGGCCACCATCTCCCCCAAGGGGTCCTGAGGCATGGACCAGGCAGGGTGAGTAGGAGCCCTTCAGCTACCACAGCCTCATGGCTGTAGACCATGCACAACGTGTCGCATCTAATAGTATTAAGTGAACAAGACGTGGTTTAACTTACTGTGAGTTGGAGATACCCTCAACAGAAATTTCAGGAAGCAATGATAAAAAGGAAAGGGCCCAGGTGCTGGAGTGGCATGGTGCCCAGCTCTAGTGGGCCCTTACTTGTAAGAAACTGGCAAACAATGGGTGGCGAGGGGATGCCGGAGTGCTGGGTGCTGAAGCAATGCCCTCTCCGGAGCCAGGAGGAAAGACCGTGGCCTCAGCAGTCTGCAGGGGAGCCACGGAATGGCTGTTCTCACCAAGGGGGGCTCTCACAGAGGGCCGATGCTCTCCAGTAAATAAACTGTCAGCAGAGCAGAGGGGATCTCAGGGGGCAGCAGGAACCTGGGGGATGGGCCCAGGACAGCAAAGGGCAGGGCACCCCAAGACTTGGCCTGGGGCTCCACTCTGTGCCCCCAGAGAGTGGCTGGGAGTGATGGGTAGCAGGAAGAGGGAGGTCTGCAGCTGAGCCTTGGGAGTGAAGGTTCTGAATTAAAGCCAGCGGAGCCTCCTTCAGGGCTCGGGGTGCATCCTCCAGAGAGGAAGATGTGTAACAAGCCCCTTCATGAAACACAGGGCACAGCCCAGCACCCACTTGCCTCACCACCACCCCATGTCCCGCGACAGGAGTCGCAGAGCACACGGTGAAATACACCCAGCCCTCCAGCTGAAACTCTGGGTGGGGAAGAGGCCAACACAAGGACACATCTCCCACACCAGGCTGAAACAGAGGCAGTCTTCACTGAGCTACACATTCACATGAAAAGAGATGACATCGTAGCTACAGAAAATAAGAGATAAAGAAATGAATTTAAGGGGAAAACATACTAGGCAAAAAGAGATGAGCAATCCACTCTAGGCAGGGATGGGAAGAAACAGGAGAAAATCCCCCAGGAGTGCATCATGTTAAAGCTTTGCACACATGCAAAGGCCAGGGGTTAACTCAAAAAATGATGACTCTGCTGAAAAACTTGGAGGAAGTACCCTGAGGTCTGCAACTTTGAAATGCATCGAAAATAAGGATTGATGGATGGAAAGCAGGGAGGGACAAACAGTGGTAAAGCAAATCAACAAAACATGAGTGGATTTAGGTGGTAGAAAGTGCAGGTTCTCTGTGAAACTCTCTCATCTTTTCTGTATGTGAAAATTTGCATAATAAAATGTTAGGGGGAAAAGATAATACCTACTCTTCAAAATTGTCATAAGGATTACGTGAGATAATGAATGTGGAAGGGCTCTGTACACTATAGAGGATTTACAGATTGTAAAAGTGATTAAAATAGTATAACAGCATAAGAAGGAGGAGATTAAAGAGGCAAGGAAGCAAACAGTGCCTTTCAGAGCCAATCAATAAATTAGAAATAGCAAAGGAAAGACATTTCTGGCAAAGAGGAAATATTGAATATAATCAAAGTGAACACAAAATGAAAAAAACAAATTGATTCAAGTAATTTAAAAGAAATCAGTGGACATGTGGAGCAAACACATATCCAACTTATGGATAATTGGTATCCCTAGAATAGAGAACCTATCAAATGGGAATAAAAATATTCACAGTAAATGAAGAGGAAAAAATATTTCTAAAAGTAGGGGAGAACTATATGTCCAGACTGAAAGGGCACACCATATCTCAGAAGAAAATGATACAGGAAAATCTACACTAATGCATATCTTAACCCATTTTATCGAGGATAAAGAAGAAATTCTTTAGGCATCTAGGCCAAAACATTTTTTTCTATTAATTCCTTCAGGCTGCATCCAGATTTCTCCCAGCATTACAAAATTCCAGAAGACCACAGAGGAATGTATTCAACATTTGTGGGAAATAAGCTGTGACCTAAAAAATTCATGCTAAGCCAAGTTGAGCAATAGACAGTTTCAAACATGCAACTACCCAAAATACGGCGCCCGGGAAGGTCTTTTGAAAGCCCTACTGGCTGAGAACCGCCAGGCAGCAAAGGTACACACGGAGATGCCTGGTGCAAGGACTGGGATGGTCAGGAAGTGGGCTGCTTACAGAACAATGGCCAAAAGCACTCAAACTATGATTTTAGCGTGTCAATATTCTAACGTTAGCCACGTGAGAATGATGCAAACCCCCCAAACTTCAGGAAAAGGATTTGGAAGAAAGGCTAATCTTTTCTTTTTCTCATGTTTCCTAGTGGGCTGTTTAATACTGTCTGAAAATTGATGAATCAAGAAATGGAGTTTTAAGTGTATTATATAAACATAGGAACTAAAAATAAGACAATCAACCTCCATATGACTGAAACAAAATGTACAGACTACAAACACACACACGCACAGGGAAAACATTAAAATTCACTAATGTAACATAAAAAAGATGATAGAACGAAGACCAAACTTGACAGATATATCAGTAACTAGATAAACTCACATTTTAAAGATTGTATGTGAAAAATGTACTTGCTGAAGAGAGAGATGCATCAAAACAAAGTCCCTCAGAGGGCTGAAAGGTCGTGGATGGGAAAGACGTCTGGGCACACAGACAAAGCAGAGCTGGAATGGGAAAGTAATATCGGTCAGGACAATTCAAGGGAGAAGCCTTATGGAGAAGAAGAAAGGCACTTTATAATGATAAAGTGTATAATATACAATAAAGCTCTAACTGTCAGTAAAATTTATGTACCAAATAATGCAGCACCAAATTATAAAAGGAAAAACTACAGTAAATCCAAAGAGAAACAGAAACACAACAGTAGCAAAACGATCTAACTCCCCCTCTGGTCCTGTGCCAGTCACCAAAACGTGAAGACAAGAGATGAAGGTGGGGGTGCTGTGTAACTGAATGAATCAGGATGTCTGAAACTATGCCAGCAAGCAGAATACCCCCTCCTTTTCAATGCCCATGGGACAGTTCCAAACAGTGGCACTTGCCTGGCCCCCAGGCCTCAGCCCCGACCAGGTGTGGATGAGGGAGGGAAGTGGGGAAACCCAGGGGCCGGGGAGCAGGTGGAGCACCCCCACCTAGGAGTGGACACGGGTGGAGGACCCCCCGGGATGGAGCCAGGTGAGAACAGGAACCGCAGTGCCAGCTGGGCGGCAGTGCCCCCTCCTGCCCTCCCGGCCCCCCAGATGCCAGCCCGCCCACAAGGTGGCTCAAGTGACAGCCTTACAGGTCAGCCTCGTGGGGACCCAGCAGGGCAGAACAGGGCCAAAAATAAATCGGGGGGCCGCAAAGGGAGGGCTCGCAGCAAACTGGTTCAATCCAGGAAAAAGATACCAAAACGTCCTGACCTGAAGTGACCATGGAAAGTGAACCCAGGGGAAAATGCACGAGACATAGTAAAAGCCTTTTTGCTCAAATCCATGCAAATACACATGAAACCTGGAAGAAATGGATGACTTTCCAGAAAAATATGAGTTACCAAATTTGAATATAGGGAAAAAATAGGTAGAATATAGAAAAAATAGCAAAGGAATTATGATAGGAAAATATCTTGTATGTCAAATCCATCATCAGATGCTTGACTGAATTCCCTTATTTTTCAAAAAGTTTTCACTAGATTCTCCTGCTTATTTCAGGTACACAATTACATCACCTGAAAGAGGTGATAATTTTGCTCCCCTGTTCCCAATTTTTATATCATATTCCTTTTTATTTTCCAGCTCTATTAACTAGTCCTTTTAGCACGGGGTCCAGGAATAGTGGGAAAAAAGATCATCTTTACCTCGTTTTTGTCTTCAACGGGCATGTCTCCGCATGTCCCTATTCCACGGGAAGCTGGTTTCTCTTTTGAGTTTGTTTCTAACCACATGGAGGAAGTGCTCGTTTATTTCTGTATTAGGTGTGACTACACACTTTGCCACTTTCATCAAAGGCAATTTTGACTCTAATGGAGATAATCAGAGGTGGTTTTTTGGTCCTTGTGACTCTTTAATAGGGGAAATTACTTCCCAATTATTTTTTCCTAATATTATTATTTCCTGACAGTAAAATATCCTTGCATTCCTAGAATGGGCCTCTACTGGTCGTATTGTTTTTTTTTTTAATTTGTTCATGGTCTTGATTTGCTAAAACTTCTTTTCAAGTTTTTGCATCGATCAATACGAATTTTTATTTGTATGTTCTCTGTCAGATTTTGGTGTGCATTTTATGCTAGCTCCATAAAATGATTTTGAAGTTGTCTTTGTAACTTCTAGAATAGCTTACACATGCACTCAAATTCTATGCTTTGATGGTACAGAATTCAATCAGGGGCTGGTAGTTTGATACAAAAATTGGAAAGAAGGAAGCAAAATTATACTGTCTGTATACCTGGAGGAGCCAGGAGAATCCACTGAAAGCTACTTGAAAAATAAGAGAATTCAGTTAAGTGTCTAAATATGGAATTGATATTCAAAATAATTAGCTTTTGTCTATGTAGAAAACTCCCAGTTAGAAAATCCAATGGGAGGAGAAAGCCTTTCCCATCTAACTTCCTACCACCCCCACACTGCCCACTACTCAGAGCCTCCCCAGCCCAGCAAAGGCACACACACAGGGGCATCTTGGTAGGTAAGTGATAACCGTGTGCCTCTCCGTTAATCCATGGGACCTTACAGGCACAACTGAGAATATCATTTTGATTAGTGAGAGTAACATTACATAAACAACTATTTTACGTTTTATTTTTTAATCTATTTTTGATTATATAATTTTTTTAAGTTTTATTAATGACACAAACTCATAAACTGCAACCCGCTCAGCAGTGTTTTCGCATCACAGTGTGGAAGCCAGGAATGCAGGGCCAATTCTGCCCCCGCTCTCATCATTAGGACTAATGCCCACCCATGCTTTATTAGAAGCAATCGTTTCGGTCCACTTGTCAATTTCATGAGGAAACTTTATTAAACGTAGATAAAATCATCCACAGAGTCCTACCTCCCAAATCGCACATGGCTGCCTCTCCCCAGGCCATGGGGAAGGGGATGCTGGGAAATGTGGTTCCAGGCAGTGTCGCAGAGAATGTGGGCATGACCCAGAGCCCTCAACACAGCTGGCAGTCTTGGCCTTTGCCAGCTCGGCCATCTGCAAACAAGAAGGGTAACAATGCCGTGTGTCCATTGCTCAATCCACACAGCCGGACAGAGACGCAGTGCCTTCCCAGGCCTGCCCTATAAGCCACGGTCCGTCTCTGGAGGACCTTCATCCCATTTCCAACTCAGTCCCAATTCCCACTGGAGATCCTGTAATGTGTACTTTGCTTTAGTGAGTAGTGCACAGACAGAAGGAAAGAAACGGGTAAACAGATACATAATAAAGCAAAGACCTCACGGACGTCTCTTACAGCCCTGGCTGGCCTTCACAACTGCCCTCCATCCAGGCCTGTTCCCTTCGCCCCCAGCCAGCACCTCAGCCGGTGCGGCTTCTTCCCCTGCCGGGAAACCCACACCTTCATTCCTAAAGGATCGACATCACTACGAGCACAGCCTGTATTGGATTGCTGAATTCTTCCATAAATTTTTACCATGCGTGGAGCTCACGTGAGTCCCCGAGGCTCCCCCAGGGCGTACCCTCTCCCTCACAGCAAGGCGGTTGCTCTCTCCTGCTCACCTCACCCCACTCAACACCTCCTGCCATCCTCACTCTCAGCTGTGTGCGGAGCCGCAGGAGCCGCAGCAGAGAGCCTGCCCGGATGCCCTCTGTGCACCAGCCTCGGCCAGCAGCCCGCCCTCCCGCCTGTTCCCACCCATCATCCAGGCTTCCTAGGTGTCTGGGGAACAAGGGTCAAGGACAGCCAAGTGCCCAAGCCTGACCTGTGGTCAGTCCCACCTCTTGCCCCAGTCCCACGCCGCCCACAGCCTTTGCATCCCTGCTGATGGCACCACCATAGTGGTGCAAAGCCAACACCCTCCTCTCCTTCAGGTCTTTGCTCCAATGCCAGCAGCTCCTCAAGGCTTGCCGGGTCACCTAGTGAGCTACAGTCGGCCCTGGAGCCCACTCACCGTTCTCCTGCATCCGGTACCATCGCCTCCACCACGCTGCACAACTCACAGAAGGCTGTTTACTGTTAACTCCTTTCTCTCCTCCAAGAATGGAGGCTCCTGGGGGCAGTGATGCCAAGCACCCAGAACCCTGCCCACAGCCGGGGCTCCTTAACTATTTGGTGAATGAGGTTCCTTAATAATGAGCACTTCTGCATTGACGGACTGAACCGCAAGGGAAGGAGCAGCGTCACCAGGCATGGCCCACGCTTTCCCGGAGCTCACAGTCCTCGCAGGGAGAAGGCCCTGGAAAGGAGGACTCGGCCTGCTTCTGCAGAGTGACCCCATGGGCCTTGAGAATCCCCATCCGCCAGGCCCACTTTGTTGCTGCTAACGGCTGGGGTCCCCAGTGAAAGGAAGGTGGGAGTGGGTGGGAGGTGGGGTGTTTTGTCCCCAAAGGGCCACCTGCCACCTGCCTCCATCTCCTCAAATGTTGCCTCAGCTCCCACCAACTTTCTAAGCTTTCCCTTGGAAAATGACTGCTTAGAGAAACTGTAGCAAAAAAGCCCTGCTGCAGGCAAGCAAGAGGAGGAGGGGCATGGGCAATCAGAGATGCCCGCACCGGACCCTTTATCAGCAGCGCCAGCCGACGGCAGGGGCTCTGGAGGTGGGGGTGGCAGATCTAAGCACGGGGGGATGAGGCACCATCAGTGCAAGGTCCTGTGTGGACCACTACACCCCAAAACACCGCCCAGTGCTGCCCGGACTCCCCCAGGACACAGGCAGGCCCTCACTGCCTTCCCTGGAGAAGCTCATGGACACGTGACCAAGAGGCGTGGTGGAGCTGGCGATTAGAGATGACACACTGCGGGGCGGGTGGGGCTGGGGACTGATTTCAACTCTCTGTGCAAAGTCAGTTGTGATTTACAGTGATTGGCAATGACTTCTGGGGTGAAGTGTTGAGATTTCTGAGGAGGAACCCAGGTCCAAAAAATATATATTGAGAAGCCTGTCCTGGGCAAGGGAGGGGACGGGATGGTGGCCAGGCTGCAAGCTGTCTCTGCACACCCCCCGCTCCACCCCGGGAAGTAGCATCAGCCCTCCACTCCCCAGTGGGCACGAGCATGTGTGCGTCCAGGCCTCCCAGGGCCCCAACAGGAGCTAGGATGACGCCAGGAGGGGGACTCAGTGCTGCCCCCTCCTCCCAGGCTCTGTGGCTGGACCTGAGCCATGCGGAGCATGGAAAACTTTTAACATATCAAAAGAAAGATTAAAATAATAACTCCTCTAAGTGACTGGGCGGAAATATACCAAAATGTAGAAGCCATTCCTACCTAAAATTGTCTGGCAATAAATTACCAATGGATCTTTTAACGTGAAGTCTATTACAAATAACAGGCTTAAAGGCGAGTATGAGGGGCTTAATATGCATAAAGGTGAGCTTTATTCCCCGTTTCACAGACCACATATTCCCTTAATAGAGGCTGAGCATCCCCAGGGCTCACCTTCTTGGAGAAATTGGCTGCTCCCATGTTCTTTCTGCCTCGATTTAGTATGAAGGGTCGTTTTACAACTGAGGGCTCTTAGCACCTCTCTGAGGTCAAATGTCAACTTATAAGGGCAGGAAGATGAGTTGCACAAGTTTTCAGGGAAGCAACTTGGCAATTTGTATTAAAAAGTCTTTGTAATAACCCACAGGTATTTTTTCTATACATGGTCTCACAGAGATGCAGATGAAGATTTGCCGAGATAGCCATTAAGCATTCTTATCATAACAAGAAATTGAAAACAACCCAAACTTGAGAAGTAGGAAAGCAATAAATTACCATATTGGTAGGCTATTATACAACTATGAAAAATGTGTTTACAAAAAGCTGCTTTTAATGATGTTGGAGAAATGTTTGTCATTTAATACAGAAACAAAATCAGAATGCAGGATTTTATTTACAGTACAAATTCACTTAGGAAAGAGAAAATAAGCTTAAAAAATACTAGAAAGAAAAACGTGATAATGTTCGAAGCGAATGGGAGAATTATGGGTAAATTTTCTGCATCATTACACTTTTGATTTTTCCAAATCTACCACGATGAACATAGTATGAGATAAAATTTAATTGAAAACTTCTTTTTAAAAATGAAGAAGCAGGAAGGGCATTTCTCTTCAGAGGTAGGAGCCCAAATTAGAAAGGGGAACTAAGGCAACCGACTCTTTACCTGGATGACAGCTCAGTGCATGGTGGGACCCCAGAACCAGGCGTACAGGAAAAGGAGAGCTCAGGCCTGAAGGGCAGCGATGGGAGCCAGCCCCAGCTCTGCGCTAGCCACGCAGCCTGCGTCCCTGGAGCCGGAGCCCGAGGGGGAAGGGGCCATCCGAGCACACTCAGCTGGGCCCGCAGACCTTGGAATGCATGTGCAGCTCCTGCTGTCACCCCTGGGGCCCCACGACACCCTGTTCTATAGAAGGCAATCTAGAGTGTTGTGCAGTCTGCAGGCCAGGTTCCAACACTGGCATTGCCACCCCCAAGCCCTGGCATCTCGAACCAGTCACTCAAGCTTCCCTGTGCCTCAACACTGTCATCTGTAAAATGGGGCAATGACAGTGCCTAACTCACAAGGCTGCAGAGGTCTCCCACATAGCAAGTACTCCGTCCACATCAGCTCTGCTTTTAGTCAGCAAGGCCTCTAGCTGAGGGAAGGAGGGGACAAGGTCAAACATCACGGATGTCTCTGAGGGTCGATCTGTGGGAGCATTCGCCTGTCCTGGCATTAGATCCCAAATGTCACTCTGCAGGCTGTGCTGAGCCAGTGGCATGAGTGTCACCTGGAAACCTTCTAAAAACTATAAATGACCCAGGTCCTCACCCAGAGGCCCAGTTCAGTGGGTCTCAGCAGAGCCAGAGGACCTGCACAGGTGGCTCTGACTTGCATCCTGCCCTGGGAGCCCCTCACTGCCCAGGTGTCCACCCTTCTGGGAAGCCCACCTTGGGATAAGCCCATCCAGGTGGAAGTAGGAGGTGATCCCCTCTCCTACTCTCGTTCAATGCCTGAGGTTCTGGGTTGAAAGAGTTCATCCTTTCCTCCAGGACAGAGAAGAAAGCTGGCCCTAGGAATCCCTGCATTTCTTCAACACAAGGAAAACACCCACAACACTTAATTACTTCAAGAAGGGCCCAGTGTTTCCTGTGCACTGCTGTTCTGAGCATATCCATGCAAACCATCCCCATTAGACCTATACATGGGGTCTCCAGGCTGGGTCTCACACATTCCAGCCCAGAAACCCCCACCCTCACCCTGCATTTCCTCCCACCCCGTGATAGTTCACACACCCTTTCATTAAGCCGTCTGGGCTGTCATCATCCCAACACAACTCTAAACCCTGCATTTGCCACTCTATCAAGAAGATTAGAAGGTTAGTGTTCCGATCTGGAGGCTTGAAAAGTCACTTGTCCTAGATTTCAAGTAATTTACAGTCTCTGTATTCAGAAGATCATGCAACATAAATGACCTACACACTTACCCAGAGCCCGATTCAAAAAGGTACAGGACATAGAGCTGCTGTCCAGCAGCCAGGCTGCTGGGGAGAGGGACTGACGATGTCTGTTTGGGTGGCTACAACAAAACCCACGGACCGCGTGGCTTAGAAACAGTGAAGCCTGGTGCTCACAGCTCTGGAGACTGGAAGCCCGACATCAGGGGCCAGCATGGCCGGTCACAGACTCTCCCAGCTTCACATAGGGGTGGGGCTCGGGAGCTCTGGGGGATCGGCCACTAATCCCTTTCTTAAGGGCCCCATTCTCATGACCTAAGCATCTCCCAAAGGCCCCAGGTACTAATACTATCACTTTTGGGGGAGTTAGGGTTTCATCATGAATTTGGGGAAGACACAGACATTAGCCCATAGTGTACACTCACCAGCAAACACTCTTCTGCAATCTGGCTGCAAGAGCTTGTGGGGTGTGGACATGGCCAGACTCCACCAGCAAACCAGAGGCCGTGGGTGAAGTGCTCCGCCAGCAGAGCCGGGCACACGGAGAAGCTACCTAGGGGCTCTGGGACTAGGCAGAAGAGAAAGGCATCCCGGGCATGAGGCCACCTCATGCAAAGGGGTGGGGCAAGCAGGGAATAAAAAACAGGTGTTTGCAGGGCTGTGATGCACCACCTGGGTCCTCCTTCAGGAATGAAGGCTCCGCCCCCCAGCTGCTAGGAGTGCAGCCCCCTAGGGGCTGCCCTGGGCCACAGCCCTCCCCAGGTGGCCACACGCATGACTGGTGGGCACTTGGCATACAGGTCTGCTCCCTCCTCGCCCCAAGGCCATTGTGCTCTGCTGGTCACCCCAGCTCCAGAGCTCCCAGTGGGGACAACGGAGCCAGTGCCACTCAGCTGGGCCCTCTGTCCAGGCCTGCATAGACCCAACACCTCCTAAACTGATCTGCATCCCAGGAGGAACCCACCCTGCAGTGAACTGCAGTCACTGGGCAATGCCTGGCAAATGACTTTAAACAGTGGTGGTCAAATGTGCACTCCTCAGACCTCTGGAACCAACATGGGGGTTAATCAGCAGTGACTGAGCTTGGGCTGAGAAATAAAGGCTGCAGCACCATTTCACACCTCATTTTCTGCTGCCTTAACCCAACCCTTGTCTTTTTCCCAGCCTGTAACAAAGACACTCAGTTGTTTGATCTGCAGTCACCAGGCTGTATGAGGCACTGCCTGCGCCTCGGGACGCTGGATGCCGAGACCCGCTCCAGACAGCTGGGCCCAGAGGGTCTCACCCGTCCAAGTCACACATGCAGGGAAGCCACAGTCCCACCGCAACACCTGAATTCCAGCTGGTACTCTTTCTACTCTGCTCTCTCAACACGGGGTGCGTTTTGAAAATGGTGAAGACCTCGTGCATCTAAGGAACGCCCCACCCCCCTAAGATGTCCACATGCGGATCCCTGGGAGCTGTGAATGCCTCTTTATATGGCAAACAAAACTTTGCAAATGTGATCAAATTATGGGCCTTGAGATGGGAACATTACGGTGGATTGCCCAAGGGAGCCACCGCTCATCACAAGGGTCCCTGTAGAAAGGGGCAGGAGAGTCAGACAGGGAGAAGCTCTGAGATGATGAAAGCAGAGACTGGAGTGAGTGGTGTGGTCAGGAGCCAGGAATGCTGGCAGTTTCGAGAAGAAGCTGGAAGAGAAGGAGCCAGAAACTGGAGTACCCACACACTGCTTAGGAAGAGCACAGGGGCCAGATCGCCAGAAGCAGACCTTAACCACAGAAGACCAGGGACACAACGGCATGCCAGGCAGCGTGTCGGCAGTGAGGCCGTGCGTGAGTTCACTGGGCGCTCCTTGTGCACAGTGGGCAGGCCTGGCTCCCGTGCACCCAGAGGGCAGCCAGGCTCCTGAGGGCAAGGAGCCAGCCGTGCCATCCCCAGGAGGAGGAACCCGGTCAGGCTGACTGCCGCGAGCTGAGGCCCCCTCTGCAGACCAGTGAGGCGGAGGGGAGCCCCCACCTACTTCCTGACTGAGAAGCCGCCCCAGGAGGTGGCGTCTGCCTGGATTTTTGCAAAAATACAGAGTGAGGGATTGCCGGCCAGGCAGGAGCCTGGGAAAAGGCTCAGCAGTTTGGGGTTATCTTGCTACTTTGTTTCTCACCGAAAAGTTCTTTGGTGCCAAATCTGTGCATGTATGTAGCAAGTATTCACTGCGCCCCCACCACATGGTCTGGGAACTGGGGACCCTAAAGTGAGCCAACGGGCTGGGGCCCCGACCAGGGTCAGCTCGGCCCGCAGGCTGTTCTCCCTCCACCTCGCAGCACTGCCACTCCAGGCTGAGCCAGAGGCAGCAAGGACAAAAGCGGCAGATTGGGTAAGAAGACTGCAGCCCCAGCACCAAGGGCCTTCCAGCAGGAGGGCAGACGGAGGCAGCGGGGCGCTGCCCAGATGCCTGACCGGGGACAGAGGCCCCACCCACCCCCTCTGAGGAGACGTGCTTTTATTCCCCCAGGTTTGATCTGGGAAAGCCAAGGAGACCAGCCACCCAGGTGAGTGACCTCCGAAGGCTCAGGTCCTCGAGCTGCAGCCCGACCCCCGGCCCTTCTCAGGCGGCTGTAAGGCGGCATCTCACCTGGCCATGAGGACACTCCTGCCCTATCTTAAGGGGGTTGCAAGTCCCCCGTGAGGCTCTGCGAAGGCACATACATAACAAACGGGAAGGGTGTCCCAGCCAGCCTGTGCCGGTGCCCAGGGAAATGGGGCCAGGCCCTCAGGGTGCGGCCCCACCCCCACCCCGGCAGCCAGCATGGGTGGACCTGCATCCCGCTCCTGGAGAAACCCGGTGGGGAGAAGGGAGCCCAAAGCCGGCCAACATCAACTGGGCCTAACACCGGCACCCTCGGCCCTGGAACAAGGAGGAAATCAGGACGCTGGGGAGGAGATCGCAAGAGACCGCCTCGGGTGGGTCCTGGGAATTGTCCCCCCAGCCAGCCACGTGCAGACGCTAGGCCCTCTGCCCAGCCACTTATGCACGAATGGTCCTCAAGACACTACGGTTTAGGAAAGGAAGGAGGGGGTTCCTTCCTGAATCCTAGAAGAAGAAAAAATAATAATAATGACAGAAACCCAGATGTTGAAGGAAAAGAGCTTCCTCTAAAAAGGAATGAGAATGGTGTTCTTAAGAGATGTAGAAAGAAACAGAGAGTGGGGTCCTCAGAGTGGAGCTGGAGGGCCAGGGCCCGGCGTGCCTGGTCGCGCTGTGCGCCAGCAGCGGCAGGAACGCGGGGAGCTGACAAAGGCGGTCCGCCCCCCTCCCCCCGTCAGGTCCTCAGGGACTGGTGGTCCGGAAGGGGTACCAAGTGATGGAGCCTAGGCGCCATCCCAGGCCTGAGGCGGATGCCACCTTCTCCCCCTGAGTCTGTGGGCCCAGACTCAAAGGTGGAGTCCCAGGAGAGTCCCGTGAGAAGGGCTCAGGTGCCAGACAAGTCTTCCCTAACAAGGGGCGCCTGAGGCAGTTTTAGCACTCCTCTTCCCGGGGAAATCCAGCACCCTAAACCACCTGCTTCTGTTAACTGAGCCCGATGCTCTGAATTTCCCCCGAGTTGGTCAGCTTGTGAGAGCCTGACCCTGGGGCCATGGCCTGATGACAGCCCAGGGGCCCAGCCTGTGAGGGTCCCTCTGCCCTCTGTCCCTGAGTGCATCGTCTCCACTCTTCCCACGCTCATGTGGCTGGGCCCAGTCTTCCCAGTGGGATGGGCCCCTTCCAGGCACAGCCTCTGTCTGCCCTCAGCCACACTCACAGCTGACGTGTGCATGGCCCCGGCCGTTAGCACCAGTAGCCCCCAGCACACACGTGTGCCCCTGCACCGATGCCTCCGCTATTTGGGTGCTGGTGTAATGTGAGCAGAGCCCAGGAGTAGAGCTTCTCAGATTGAGAACAGGACACAAGGGGCCACGAGGGAGGTCCTTAGACACAGCGGAAAGGCCCACGTTTCTCACCATCACAGAGCTTCTGGAAGGTGGGCGCCCAAGGCCCAGCATGGCACCCACCACACAGAGCTAGATGCCAAAGAGGTGCAGGAGACGCCAGGAGGTTGGAGCCAAGTGATGGCCTGCATTCTTCTTCCCAAACAGGCCCAGGCCACCTCCAGGGCTCTGCAGTCAGCTTGGTGGTGATGTGCTCACCTGTGAAGTAGGGCAGCCCAGACCAGACAGAGAACAGCCCAGCCCTCTGGAGACGGAGATAAGGATGGGTGGGCTCCAGCCTGCACCCCAGGCTGGACCTGCCCACCCAGTGCAGGACCCAGGTTATGCAGATGAGGACGGCCTCACCTGCCCAGGCCTCAGAGCTCCAACCCCAGGGCTCTGCAGGAGGAGGCCTTGGGGAGCACAGAGCCCAGTCCCTGCAAAAACGGGTGACTTCACTGGCCTCCACCCACTTTGAGAACAAACCCATCCATGGAAGAAACAAGATAGCAAAGAGCCCTTCCCAGGCACTCAGGCAATGGGCACAAGAGGCCCAGGCCGGGGTTTGAGCAGCTCTGGGCCTGCGGGACAGACGCTCATTGCCTCTTCGTGTGCATGTCAGAGAGAATCACCGGGCCAGCAGGCCTGGCTCGGGCCCAGCATGGCAGCAACACGCTGGACTCGATCCCGATGTGTGGCCGGGGCAGGTCTCTCCACTGCAGTCAGAGAGGAGCAGCAGCTCCTGGCCTTCCTGCTGACGACGATGCACTCTCCTGGACCAAAACCCAGTCAGGCTCCCCGGGGCCCTCCTCAGCAAGGCCTTGTCCTTGGCCTGAGAACTGCCACTGTAACGTCATTTCCTCCACCCACCCACACCCACTCTAAGAGACTTAACAAACTCTAAGGTGGCTTCTAGAAGCCTACAGCCACATCTCCGGGACAGCCCAGCCCTCTTGAAAAGCCTGCTGAGGAAAGCTCAAGGCTGCCAAAAAATCTGCCATTTGTTTTAGCCAATGCCTCACTCCAGCCCCCAGCCCCCAGGCCCCAGTTACAGCAGCTCCTTGGGGAAGCCTACAGCTGCAAACCTCTGCTGTGCCCTCTTTCTGTGGAATTGTATCTGGGTCCCCCACCACTTGGGAGTACCTTTCTCAAGGACCTGGGAGCCAGCGTTCTGAGATGTCATCTTCAGGGAGGATGGGCCCCTTGTCCCCTTCTCTGTGGGAGGGCAGAGGCCTGACCTCCTAAATACCAGCTGGCAGGCACAGGACTGCCACCCCCCAGCCTCCACCTGCTCTCTGTGGTGTCCCCTTGCCTGGCTCTGCTCAAGCCCCCCACCCATTCCCTCATCCTCCCTTTCAGAGCCTAGACACCTGCTCAAGTGGGACGCAGCTCTACCACAGTGCTTACAAAATAAAAGCGGGTTTCAGTGCTATAGCCAATGTCCTGCTGTGTTTATTTTGGGCACGACCTCTGACTTGATAGACTATTTCCTAATGGCTATGTGCTGCCCAAAAGAGGGGGTGTGTGTGAGCGCTCTGCACACGCTAGAGAGGCTGCAGAGACCCCCGAGCCAGCGCGATGCTGTGCCTTTAGTGCTGGGCACTATGTGTGCGCATGTCTCCAGTATATGAAGAGGAAGGTCTGGGAACATAAGCCAGGCCCGTCTGACTCCAGAAACCAAAAGATTCTCAGCCAGGACCAAGAGTCAGCATGTAAAGAGGCCACCAAGATTAGGTGTGCCATCTCAGGGACCGAACGCTTCACACCAACAAGACACCATGCAACCCTCTGGCAGAGGGTGTGACTGTAGAGTTTAAGGTTTTTAAACAGTAACAGCAGGGCAGCCACAGACCCTATAGTGGGAGGGAGGGAGGGGGAGGCCAAGCCTGAAACCTTCAGTGGCATCTCCTGCCCTCTTCCTCCCTCAGCTCCCCCCACATCCCTGCCCGAAAGGAAACCAGGGCGGAGGACAGCCCTGGAAGCTGATTTCATGCTGACTTCAGGAAGAAACGCCTTTCTGAGCAGAGCTCCCCAGCACAGAGCTTTTGTCTGCAAGGACTTTTCCTATGAATTTATTAGAGGCTGAAGAAATGCTGACAGAGCAGTTTTGCGCACCCCAGCAGGCCGCCAAGTGCGCCTAATTAGACCAGCTTCCTCTAGGCGACAACAGAGCAGGACTCAGGGCAGCGGGGAGGGAGAGCCGCCAGCCCTGGTTGGGGGGAGCGCCCACAGAGCCCAGCTCCCGGAACAGCACACGGGGCCACCGGACCCCCGCACAGCCCCCTGCCCCTCAGCTCACACCAGACCCGGGACGTGGGAGGACAGACAGACGGCAGGAAGTATTGTGAAGAGGCTGCAGGCCCATGGGGAGCTTGGCTCTGAGATTCTTTCCCTCCTCCCTGGTGCAGTTCATTTTACCCCAAAGTAAAACAGAGATTCCACAGGGTAGAGGACCCCCTTTCCCCTCCAGATCCCAAGTTTTCTGTAATTTTCCTGATTCATGAAAAATGACATTTCCTCCATCATCCAACTTTCACAGGTTTTAATGCCCCTTTAAAATGAATAATCCCTACAGTTCCCTGACGGCTCGGAAGCTCACCTGAGCAAAGCATGTGGTTGTGCGGTCAGTCAGCCCTGCTGCCCCCTCATCAGAACAGCCGCATGGGAGGTATCCCAAGATCAGAGACACTGGGCCACACAGCTAGTCAGTGGGGCGGAAGCCAGGGACCCTGGGGGCCCACGGTGAGTCACTGCTCTGGAGTGTGTTTAACTTAGCAGAGTGTGTTTACATGCATTCCCTCATGTGGTTCCCAAACCTGGCAATGCGTGAATCGCCCCATTTAACAAAAGTGGGCACTGAGACCCAAAGAGCTGCAGAGCCACGGGGGCAAAGCCAGCTAGAATGCAGACATTCCACGTGCTGGCCTATACGTCATTCTGCTCTGCCAGGTAAACATCCCTGGGGAAGCAATAACAAAAAGATTAAAAATTAAGATTGGCAATGTGATATTGTGACCAGTCAAGCTCAGGGTCGCAGAGAAATCCCTTGGATTGGGCGGGGTGTTCGGGAGAGGTGAGGAGATGGTGGAGGGAGCTTGGAGATGAGGTTGGAACCTGGGGAGGGTCAGAGGACCCGAGAGGAAGGACAGGAGCGGGCTGCGTGGGAGTGGGCCGGGGGAGCTGCCTGTACCACTGCAGGCATGGATGGCGACCACCTTCCCCACACACATGGCTGGATGTGAGGCCTGCCGTGCCTCACAAGGAGGAGGACGGGCAGAGGGGCCTGAGTGCTGAGCGGGGCTGCACTTTGCACATTTGCCCTGTTCTCACACACCCAAGACGCAGGTGTGCCCCCGCATCCAGCCTCTTTCCTAAGAAGGAACCTGGAGCGCCTCCTTATGAAGCCCAGGAGGCTTCACAGACAAACCGGCTACCCTCCAGCCATAAGGGGCACACTCTTTTAACCCCCAACACTGTGCAGTAACAGTAAACGTGTGCACGTGTGTGTGCAGTGCCTGCACGTGTGCCCATGTGTGTGGCCATGCCCCACACTGGAGCGCTGGGGTGTGAGGGGTGGGGGCAGGGGGGCAGCCAACCCCACACGGCCCAGCAACAGACCCGCTCAACAGCCCTTCTAGGAGGACAGAGATCACCACGCCTAGGTTTTGCCCACAGAGTTTGATACCAAATAATATTTCCAGTGAAAGTCATACAAATTGATTTGTAGAAAAGGCAGGAAGTGGAGAAAAATGGGAGGCTGCAGACATTGAATTCAATACCAAATAATCTAATATGCCCAATTTCATTTTCTTTTCCTACCTTTGATGTTTGCAAGCAAATCATTGGCACTTTAAGTTTGCACATACATCTCAATGCAGCAATAAATAAATGTATCATCCAGATAAATGGCTGCAGCCAGTGTGAAACTGCAAAGAATAGTCTGAGCTCTCAGGTGATTTACAAGCAGGAAATTCACTTATTCTCCCCTGACCCTTGGCAGTTGTCAGCTCTCATAATTCTAGAACCAGGAAGCGTGAGGCAGGGGAAGCAAGGGTGGTAGGAGGAGGAGGAACTGAAGGGCACCAGCTGGGGAAGGAGAGAACACCACTCACCAGGCCAGCACCATGCCTTGGCCTTCAGAGCCCAGGGCCTCAGCCTGATCTCTGCCTCCACACCTTAAGATAACCATCCAGTCAGAAACATCAGACATCCTAGACCCCAGCCTGACATTGCCCCAGGGCTTTCCTTGACCCTTCTCCTCCTAGTCCCTAGGGCTACGTCATCCCTCAGGGAGACTGTGAGAACCTGCCACCCACGCGGCTTCTCCTCTCCCTGAAATCCATCCCGCCCAGAGCTGCCAGAAAGATTGTCTTAAAGTGTAAATCCTGCTTAGCTCCTCAGTGGATTTCCTTTGCCACCCTTCACTTTCCTCCAAAAACCCCAGCCTTCCTTCCCTCTCATGATGATGGCCCCTCCGACGTGCCCTCCCATAGATAGGCTGGGAGGGCTTTAAAAGTAGGAGCTGCATCTAGTTCCCCTATCAGCTCTCCAGCCCCTGGACAGTGCCTGAGGCCAAGAAGGCACCTGCTGGATGCTGTCTCCTGGAGGATGCTCTGTGGTTGGTTTGATGTGGATATTGACTCGATGAGTCGGTGGGTAAACGGGTATCCAGTAAATGGGTGTTTGGGTAGATGGATGGGTAGCTGCACAGATGGGTGGTGAGCAGGTAGATTTGATGCCAATTGATGGATAGATGGCAAAGGGGCACACGTGAGTGGGATGCAGATGGGCAGTGGGTGTGAAAGAAGGAAGACCCACGGGCTCTCACGGTTGACTCTGCTGCAACCCTGACAGGCTGGCTGTGGTCTCAATAGCGGGGCTGAGTATTAAACACCGTGAACCATCTGTGAAAGCTTACGTTTCACATCACAACCCCTGTGTTCAAGCCCCATGACAAACCACAGCTTGGCTTCCAAGGCCTACAGCTGTGTCTTTGAGGCCCATCACCCTGGTTTAGTTACCATTCCAATACTGCTGGGAAGCTCTCGTCCAACCCGGCAGCTGCCCAGCCCCTTCCCTCTGCACAGGGTAGGGGAACCTGCCATGATCTAGGTCACGGCCACAGAGCCTGCAGCCACAGTATAGGAAATGAATCTGGACCAAACAAGGCTCCTTCCTCAAGCTGAGGGCATGAAGCTCAGCCTACACTGTGTCCATCTAATTGCAGACCCGAATTCAGGCCCATGTTCCCATTTTGTCCACAGTAACAAAATTAGAAATGTCAAATATTTTTCAGAACTCACAATGCACTTATTTAAAGCCCCGGGTCTTATGGCTCCACGCACCTGCCCCGTGAAACTGGATGTCACAAAGCCATGACTTGTGTTTAATGAGCCCTCACAGGCTCCCGGCATTGACTGCTTCTTTTCAAAACTATTGCCCTTTCTAAGTGTTTCCTTCACCAGAGAATAAATATTGACCACAGGATGAACAGAGGAGAATTGGGTGTAGTGTTTAAAATCAGATAGATAACTCAGTTTCCAATCATGAACACCCACACCCAGCTGCTCTGTGTGGCCTGTACCCCTCACTTGTTCCCCACAGGCTTCAAAGACTCGGAATGTGGCATTAGGATTCAAGGCACTTCCCACGTCCTGGCTCTGCAACGTTAGACTCACGCTGGCCCCCATCTGGGCCTGAAAGTCCTCATTTTAAATGAGAGTAATAGCAGCAACTTCCAAGGTCACTGTGAAAAACACATGAGAAATCATGACCACACATGTGTAACTGAGAGGCACCAGCAAGCATGTGTGGAAAGGCCATCCCTAGGCACGAGGCATTCGATCACTACCTCACCTCCTACAGCCCCTCCCCAGGGTCCTGGGCGCCAGCCTACCTGCTGGAGCAGATGCTCACCCACCTCCCCCAGCCTAGACAGATACATCTTCACAGGTCCACCACAGACACCATCAGAAAGGCCCCTACGCAGCTCGGTGCCCTGTCCAGGCCCCTTGAAAGCCAGGCTGAGGCCTGCTTGCTTGGCCCACAGCAGGAGAGCAGCCTCATGGAACTGAGCCACCCCCGAGGCCCAGGGCACATACCCTCCTGCTCTTCTGGGGCCAAGCGGCCTCAGGATGATAGAGACACAGAGACTTCTGACTCAGGATGGCTAACTGACCATGCACCCCTCATCTCACCACGACCCGCCTCCAAAGAGGGGAAGAAATCTGTGAAAGGGCATCACTCCACAAGGACAGGGAGAACAGCGAAGATGCAGGGACAACACACTTTTAAAAGGTGGGAAGTAAGCCGGAGGGAGGCAAACGGGAAACCGGCAGCAGGGAAAGCGGAGGCCCCACCGCATTTGCACAGCGGCATCCGCACAACGCTCGAGCGGCGCACGGGGACTCTCAGAAGTAGGCGTGACGACAGGGCCAAGGTAGGGCGGAGGCGCCAGACTCTCGACGAAGCCGTTGGGGGCCTGAGTCCCCGCCTCCCCTGGGCACCCTGTACGGAGGGCGGCCCTCCGCACCCGACACCCCCGCCGCCCCGCGGGAGCCGGGGTTCACTCTCTGCCGGCGGCAGAGCAAAGACTCAGCCCAGGCCCGGCCCCGCGAGGTCCCGAGCGCCAGTGCCCCTGCCCGCGGCGCGCCCGGCCGGCCCTCCCTGGCTCCCAGAGCACCGCAGTCCGCATTTCCCCTCCAGGCAGGAGACGGGGCGGGTGTTCAGGCTCGAGGACACCCACAGTTCCCAGGGGAAGACCCCCTTAAGGACAAGGACACAGGGACCCCCCCCCCCCACCAGGCCCCTCCCAGGCTGCACAGGCCCCGCCCTGCGCTTGCACCGCCCAGCCCCGCCCCTCAGGCCTGGGCGGGGCAGACGTCCGCGGAAAGCCTCCATCAGGAAAGACCCTGAGCAAGTGGGGGAAGCCCACGGCACTGAGAAATTCCAATGAAACCGTCACGGACCGCCGCTGAGGGGTCAGAGCAGACCCCGCGTCCAGGAAGGATGCTCCCGGGAAAGCGCACCCTAAAAAGAACCGCTAGAGCACGAAGAACCAGAGGACGTGTCCGGCAGAGCAGGCAGTGGCCCGGGTCATTCTACGCTGCAGGCTCTCCCTCCCGCCTTCGCGGGCCCCGCCTTCAGCCCCGGAGCGCCTTTGCGGGGATCCCCAGGGGCCAGGAGTCGCAGGATGGCCTGGCCACGGAGCAAAAGCGTGGGAGCCAGCCCCCTTGCCTCGGGCGTGGAAGGGCAGACATGTGACTTGCACCCCGCACTCCTGCTGGACAGCGGAGGATCCCCTCCCGGGACCGTGCCTGAGGCCTCACCTGCTGGCCGGCGCCCTCCCTCCCGCTCCGGCTTTCACTGGGTCCGCCTGGAAGCACTTCTTCAAGGAGTCACTTGCACACAGACCTCATCTCAGGGTCTGCTTCTTGGGGACCTGACCTAAGACAACGTGCATAATAAAAATATCTGAAGAAAAGAACATAGAAAACAGAATGGAAGAAATCAAATAAACCAGAAAATCCCTAAACTGAAAGGCACACATTTCCAGATGTCTAGAGCACCTGGCAAAATGGTTGCAGACAGACCCACCTAAGTCAGTTTCCTGTGAAAGTTTAGAATCCAGAGAGAAAATCAGACTCCCCAGGTTTCAGAAAGGAAAAACTAGGTCACACACAGTGGACTGAAACTAAGAATGCCCTTGGCCTTCTCAGAAACACACAGGATGCTAGAAACAAGGGAGCACCGCCTTCTTGAGGAATAATCTCCAATCATAGTTCTGTACCCAGGCACCTATTAATCAACCTCCAGAGTAGAATGAATATAATTTCAGATAAGTAACGTCTCAAAACATTTATCCACACGTCCTTTATCTGGAGGATATGCAGCAATACAAGGGAGTAGGCCAGGAGCCAGGAAGCCACAGGGTCCAGGACAGAGGATCCCACACAGGAGGGGAGTGAGGGCAGTCTCCGGGGTGACAGCGAATAAGACCCTGGCAGGCAAGCCCTCGGAGAGGAGCAGGATGGTGAAGGGCTGAAACGGTGCGGTGGTCATCACCTTGTGCCCACCCTGCATCAGGCCCTGAGCCTGGAGCTTTCCCGAGGGATTTTCCCATCTGGTTTCCCAGGTCCTCGTAGGCACCCAAGTGAATATTACAGCCTATCCAACAGAGAAGGGGATGACTCAGGAAAGCCAAATGGCCCCCAAGTCACAATGCCAGTGAGAGGCCAGGCAGGGCGTGAGGCCAAATCTGCCTGCCTGCCTGCCACCGTGGGCTGCTTTCCCCAGCACACGGCAGCCTGCAGAGCAGGGCACGCCTGTGGCGTCTCAGAACGTGGGGGCAGTCTCTGCCGTGGGAGGCCCCTCGGCGACAAGGGGAGCCCCAGCCCTCCTCACCTCAGCACAGGACTCCTGGGAGAGCTTGCCTTCCACCCCAAATGGCCTGAACTCAAAATGCGGTCATTCCATTTAATTAAAAATTTCCTACTAATTCCAATGGCAAACATTTGATAATTATCCTTGATGAGAGTTTAAAAGTTCAAACTAACCAATCATTGTATCACATTTCACCAGGAAATAGAAGAACAAAGGGGCAGTAGCCATAGGGAATTAGATATAAATGCTTTCTAAAAACGTAATTTTATTATCTGCGAATGTACACACCCAATGTAATCCACCGCCCACCCCCACCCCCACCACCGCCCACCCGGCCCGCCCCGCCCCTGGCTGCGATTCCCTGCAGCAGTCCTCAGCCCCTGCACCACCACCCCGCCTAGCTGTGACAGCTGTGATTCAGTGACTTCATGCCTCAGCCTGATCCTCCTGAGAGGAGCTCTGGACCACAGGCATCCTCCGAAGTGGCCCAGGACAGCCCCGGCCAGCAGAGCATGCGGGACACGGCAGTCTTGTGGGGGCCTCGGGATGCCCGCAGGGCAGGGCCCACCTGGGTCCTTCCATCCATGCCCTCGCACGGTGGCCTCCTGCCTGCCAGCAGCCTGCCTGCTGGCGCCCTCACTGCCCGTCCTCTGCAGACGAGGAGGCCCATATGGCACCCTAACCGCTGCCTGGCATCCCCACGCCACCCATCACCAGCACTCGGAGAGGGCTTGTTGCTGTGCGCCAGGCACGAAGCAGCGGTCTCCGGGAGGGTCTCTAGATAGGAATCACCATTTCTCCTTCACAGCCGGAGAGGTGGCCATGTAACACTGGCACATCCTGGCTCCGCCTAGAAAAGCAAGAATTCCCTCGCCCTCGAGCCCCCGCTGGACCCCAGCTATAGGCTTTCAGTACCTCATCTGCAAAGGGCCTGTCTCCAGACACGTGGACAGGTGAGAGCCAGGCACTCCTGAGTCCTCTGGCGGCATGTGTGACAGCACTCTCCGCCGGCCGAGATGGGATTCATAGAACTGCAGAGGCACGTGACTGAGGATGCCCCGACAGAAGGGCCAGGGGATGGGCTTTCTGAAACTGGAGCTTCTGCTTCCCAGCTGGGGGACCCCAAGGATTCCTGCCCCATTCTGGGGCTCTGCTTCCTCATCCAAGAAGGGAGTGCCCTCCATGGTCCCTTCCAGCACTAACTTCCACTGTTCAGACTGGGACCCCTCAGAAGCGGGCCCCAAGACAAGGATTCAGGTGAAAGTGCGGAAGTCCTTTATTTGAGAGGTGCCAGGATCCCAGCACAGGGAAGAAGGGTGAGACAGGAAAGGGAGGCAGGAAGATGCATGTCCCCCACTGCTCTGCCTTCAGCAGTGGCACTTGGGAGTCTTCACACCATGAAAATCAGCAAACACTACATATCAGACTCTTTCCCCTCAGAGAACTAGTTGCTAAACATATGCCAGCACACCACCAGCTCAATCCCATTGGGAAGGGTGTGAAACATAAGCCTCAGAACCAGCCCAGCCCAGCCTGAGAAGCTGGAGCATCTACCCAGAAGTCCTGAGACTCACTGGTTGAGGGCTGCCTTCGGGAGTGTTAATTCCCAGTATTCCCGCGGTCTCCCGCACATGGACGAACAGCCTGTGTGGCTCCAGACAAGCCCTCCAGTGCTCTTGAACCAGCGCTTGGAACCACAGCACTCGGAACCAAAAAGGTCTGAAGGATGTGGGTGGGACCTCATGACACCTGCCGCATCCTCCAGATGCTTCGTGAAACCAGAGGAGAACCGGGGTGTAGGAACCCTCACATTCAGAGGTTTGGAGGAGATAAGCAGATGGGAAAGCTCCCGTGCAGAGGGACATCCAGAGGTCTAATTAGCACGCCCTGGGATCAGGCTGCTCTGGTAAAGGAATGCTGTTGCGGGGACCAGTGCATCGTGAGCCTCCCGGCTGAGCACGCAGCCTGGGGGCTTCATGCAGGTGCGGGCCCTTTCCTCAGAGAAGGGTTTTCACAGCAGAAGAGAGATGGGGGCATCTCATCTCCGGACTTCTCTGAGTGAAGCACCATTCATGTCCACCCAAACAATGTACCAAGTGCCTTCAGACAGGAAGCTTTAAGGGGCAGCCAAGGAGCCAGTGAATTGTGGAAGGGAACCAGAGGTACAGCAGGGGAAGTGAGAGGAGGAGCAGATATTGGACGCTGGAAGGGAGTCATCAGAAGACAGTGAGCAGGAAAGGGACCACCCTGCCCAGGTTAAGAATGGAAAGCACCCTTAGGGCTGCCCAAAGCAGGAGCAGAAGCACAGAACCCCTACGGCGCCTCCTGCAGGGTCACAAAGAGATGCCTGAGCCCAGGACAAATGTTTTACTCCGGGAGAAACAGGGTCTGATCAACAAGAGATGGGGTCCCTGCATGAGCGACAGAATCGGGGAGGGGTACTGCCTCACCAGCTATCCCCCAACAGTGACGATAGGAGCCCCAGGGCCAGGGGAGGAGACTTGCCTGCCCCTTACTAGGCCCCAACCCCAGGTCAACTCCAAAGTGGGGATGAAAGAAACCTCAGACAACTCAGGGTACTCCCAAAGCTGTGAGAACCCCAAGAGGAAGCAGAGAAGCCTGAACCAGCCCCCACCCCACCCCACCACCACCAAACCCCACTGCCCATGCCCTGTGTCTGCCGGGAGCAACAACATGGCTGAAGGAGCCAGTGACCCCTTGTGGCCTCAGACTCCATACAGGGAGCCTCAGAGCAAGGGCCAGGCATCAGGGGAGCACAGAAAGGCAGGACTAAATGTCCCATGAGATACCAGTGGGGATAGAGGGTGATCACGAGGACCAGCCTGGGCCACACACACTGAGCAGAGGGGCCTGCTGCACTGCTCCAAAGCTCTACCTGAGCGCCTCAGAGCCTTGCGGACTAGGGGTGGGAAAAGACATTAGTGAAGAACTTAAACTTGCAACAGGGAAGCCTGAAGGAACTGAGAACACTTGTCACAGATGAGCTTGCCATCATCATGTTTCAAATTTCAGAATGCTGAAGGCAAACAGAACATCCTATAGGCTTCCAGAAAGGAGATAAAAATAAGTGGCCATGGGTTAGATACAATGGTCTAAGGGTCAGAATGCCCAAAGAGTCTTGTTAGTAATTTGGAAAACCAGAAGAAAATAGAGCCATCTCTTCACAATTGTAAAGGAAAATTATCTAGCTTAGAGAATTCTGTGCCAGCCAAGCTACCAGGAGTCAAAGCAAAAGGCATTTCAGACCTGCAAGCCCATAGATGGATCTCCCCTGCACCCAAAACAAGGTATCACCCTGCCAGGAACAGGCCCAACAGCACAGACAGATAATGGGGGTCCCCAGGCAGGCAATAAAGGGAGCCCCCAAAGATGGCTGAGCAGCAGAGCTGGAATAGCCAGAGCAGCTGGGAGGTCAGGCGATCCCAGGGATGTTTTGCAAGAAAATGAAATTGATAGAACAGCTAACGGATTCCAACACAGTGAGAGGAAAGGTAAACCAACAGGGAAGGGGCAATCCAGAGGACCTGGGAGATAAATTAGGGACAAGTACAAAAAAAAAATCAAACAGATGTGAACTACAGAACAATTATTAACTCCAAGTAAAACAAAATAGTCATGCAAGAAAGGAAAAGAAAAGTAAGCAAATGAAAAATATAGAGCAATCATTAACTCCAGGTAAAACAAAAACTTATGCAAGAAATAGTCACTCTGTAAACACTGAATGCTAATCTTGTCAGTGATGAAGCCATCCTTCAACTCAAAACACAACGTGAAACTGAGATGCAAAAGAGCTTTGCTGCTCAGGCAGGCTCCCAGAGCGCTGAGCAGGGAGTCCAGGGACTGGCCAGCCGGTCAGGACCAGGGGTGACATCACCAGTCACCTCTCGAAGGTGGCTGGACAAGAGCGAATGTGGTTGATTGGCTGGCACTGAGAGGCTGCTTATTCGCATGTGTCTGTCTCTGATTGGCCATGTTTCAACTAGGGGCCAACACCGACTGGTTGGCTGCAAAGCATGTTCTGATGGTGTCAGCTGGTGTCTATCCATTGAAAAGATTTAAAACTGGTTCTGCTGCTATTTGTTACCGTGACTACAGAACAATTGGTCTTTTCCTGGGAGTGTGGGAACTTTTGTATTCTCGGTCCCTGAAGAATGAGAATGTAACTATGTCGCTGTAGTGGGGGACGGGAAGCGATGGAACATCGGGGTGCTGTCCAGAATCAGTGTGAAGGTGGCGATGAAGCGCCATCGTCCACCTTCCATGGTAGGAAGGAAAAGGGCTGTGGAAATTTTCATACCTTGAAAATCAAATTAGCAATGTAAGCCTTTCACTTAGACTTGTCACAAGAACTGCTGAAAAGGAGACTAAGGGGTGGGTCGGGGATCTGCTGTTTTGCATAACAAAACTTGTTGCTGCACTGTTAGACTCTTTAAACCACGTATATTCACAACTTTGATAAAAGTGTCTTTTTGTAAGATCTTTTAGAACTTTTTCAAAATACATATCGGGATGTTTTTGTCAAAAAAGAGGGTTCTGTTTTAAGCACATCAGAGCAGATAGTGAGGATTTGTACCCAGCTCACAGTCTCTCAGTGTTAATAAATGAAGGATTTGCCCCAATTCCCCAGCCACAAAATGCCCTGTTCCTAATCCCTCACCTCACCATGACATCTCAAGAGGTGCAAGGCCTTTGGGTGCCTGCCTCAATCCCCCACAGGGAGAGAGAAAGAGAGCGAGCGAGCCATCCACAGGTCATAGTCCACAGAGGACTACGACTCATTGGGTTCATGTGGCTTCTCGAGCCCTCTCAGATCGTCCCAGTGCTGAGCTCAGTCAAAGCCACCCTGTAACTCCCTGCGCCTGTCTTATCCCCTTCCCCTCCCCCCAGGAGCCCCCGACTGAGCAGAAGGCCTCCCACAGGCACACACACTCACACGTGCTCCTGACACAGCTGTTCCCCTGCCGGGGCTCTAGCCCTCTCAATCCCTTCCGCACACCTGACCCCTGAGGACAAGGAAGGCATTTTAGGTACCAGCCTTTCCCAGTCCCCAGCACAGGGCCTGGCCTGTAAGGAAGTAAACCAAGTAATTCCTTCACTCAGGAGGTAATTCCATGATGGCTTTTCTCCCAAGAATGTGGAAGAGCTTCCTACACAACGGCCCCCAGGAGGTGTGGCTTCTCTCCCTGGAGGCTGCACCTGCTCTCTTCTGGTTGAGGCAGAAGCCATTTCACCCTGGGGTGCCCACTCTCCACCCCCTGCCAGCACTCTAGGGTCAGGGCCGCAAATGGCCTCACCACTGGCCCCCCTGACACCTCCCCAAGGAGCCCCTGGCCCTAGATCCCACTGCTGGTCAGGAAGAGCAAACGTGTGAGAGGGCCCAGGGGATGCACATGGCTTCAGGGTATGGAAGCCGTGGGAATGGTGGGTCAGCACGCAGAGGGGCAGGGACCAGGCTGCACTAGAGTTACCAGAACCCCATGCTAACCTGTGGATGGGCAAACCAAGATGCTTGTCGCCCTGACGGCCCTCGGAGGTCCCAGCCCCAGAGGGCCCCTCCACATCACTGTGTCCTGGATTGGACATCAACAGGTCTATGCAGGCCTGGCCAGGCCACTGTAACAGCCAAAAGGGGTGCAGAAATATTTGGGGATTCCTTTGAGACTCCCAATCACTGGCAAGAAAAGTCTTTGCATTCCTAACAGCCTTTGCCTTCCCACAAAGGAAGGTCTGCCCTTCTCAGTTCCCTCACTAAAGCTAATAAAAGGATACCCCGCCCCGATAAATCACGCACACTTGGCAGTTTGCCTTGAAATATGCTTCCACACAGGCCTCTGGCCTGGACCGCCCCACCCTGTCCCTACATTAGACTGCCTCGGGAAGGCTGTGCTCAAGCCCTCAGGCGAGTCTAATGGCCCATGTGCTTAGCCAGCAGTTCCACGACCATGGGGACTTCGGAGCCACAATTCTGCCACCAGCCTGGTGAGCCTCAGGCATAGCTGCTGGGAAGGAAGGAGCCGATGGCTTGGCACCCAGTGCCTCTTCCCTTTGTTCAGTCTCCTGCCTGGACTCCAGGCCTGGAGACTGCCTGGCCTCCTCCCCATCACTGTCTCAGATAGTGTGGTCCCCAGCACGAGCTGGCTTGAGTCCCCGCCACAGCCGCTCCCCTCCACTGTCCCTGACCCTCCCGTGCACCTGCCAGGCAAGTTCTGTCTTCCCCTGGTTATAGCCGAGCAAGCTGGAGCGAGGGAGGAAGAACTTGCCTGTCCTGACCCATGGGAGGACACAGGGTGTCTGACTTCAGAGCCCTTTCCGGAAGCCCAGATGACAGCTTTCAAAGTGTGCTCCCTCTCCAAGGAGCCTCTCGGGGCCACTGACTACTGAGCCAGGTGCAGGGCCCCTCCCAGGAGGGGTGGGGTCCCATGAGGAGGGCAAGCTTCCACAATTACTCACAGAAAAGGCCATGGACTAATGGAAGAAGACATGGCTCTTGATATTACCCCATCTGGTGTCAGCCTTGTGGGGGTGGAGGGTGGGGTGTCAACGTGACTAGGGAATCAATAAAGGGGTGCCTTTCCTGTTCACCCCAAATGAAATGTGCACTTAAGCTACCCCAGCCCCTTCTGTCTAGATTTTAGGTGGCTTTGGGGATGAATTAACTTACAGAAGCTTCTTCTAGCCCTGCATCCCTGCCAAAGCCCCTCAAGCCTCTTACTTCCACCTCTTCTCTGAAATCCCATTTCACTTCCCTGTTGAAAGAGCCAAGTCTTGGAGGGGTAATTCTGCAGTCTTAGCTGTATTTGTAAGTCTGCTCTGAGAGTGAGGTGAAATCCAAGGGAATTGGCACATCTGAATTCAGAATTTAGACGTGCCAGCTGTTAGCCCAGGCCCTAGGGATGGAGCTGCTAATGAGTCAGGCCTGCTCCCTGCTCTGGTAGCTGGGGGTACAGGGCCAGACAGGAGCCATGCTTTCTCAGGATGAGTGGTTACTGGTCCCCTACTCTGTCCCAGCGTGAGCAGAGTGGAAGAATAAAGGGCATGCTGGGTGGGGGAGGTGAAGTTTTTGCCAGGCTTCACTGAGGAGGAAGTGCACAGTGGAAGGGGCAGTGTGGACACCTGAGGGACAAACATTCCTGCAGAATAACAAGGGAAAGAACACTGGCCCCAAGGCAGGAGGGCCTGGGTGACAGGGGACCCTGGGCCTGCACGGAGCAGGGGGAGGGAGCAGGGGCAGGGGGACCCTGGGCAGGTCTGAGCAGAGAGGGGACGAGGCCGCCATGGGGCACCACTGCGCTGCCGGCCACAGGGAGGACTGGCAGCAGCAAGGACAGAAGCCGGGGCCTCCTGGTGAGCAGTCGGCTGGCTGGCATGCGGACACCACAGACAGGGTTCTTCCCGTGGCCGCCCCATTGTGTGTCTACATCCAACTCCCCTCTTCTCAAAAGGACATCGGCCACAGTAGGTTAGGGCCCACCTGTGACCTCATTTTACCTTAGCTACCTTTTTAAAGTCCCTCTCTCCACATTCTGAGGTCTTGGGGGTTGGGACTTCCACACATGAATTTGGCAGGGGTTGGGAGTGACACAGTGCAGCCCATAATAGTGATCGTAACAGAAATTCAGGTGAGAGATTGTGGCTGAGGCCACTGGGGTGACAAGGAAGATGGTGAGTAGACGGGTGCTAAGGTGCATGTGGGAGCAGTCCACCCCAAGTGAAGGCAGTCAGGGGTGCGTCATCCAGAGAGAAGGAGTCACCCACGAACGCACAGTTCTAAGTGCTGTCATTGATAAAATGCTCGTCCCTCAAAAAAATGCCTTGCTTATCTAATTTTTAAACAATTGCTGTAGCCACTACTGAGCTTTATTAACACAACCGGAAACTTCAAATTACCGCATACCGTGATGTGCCTTTTACTCAGCATTGTGTTCTACCAGGACATCAATTTGGAGAACTCTCAGTTGCACGGTTGACACCCCCTCAGGGACCCAGTCACACATAAGCTGTCTGGTCTCCAGGCCCTGCCTTTAAACAGTAGATTTGGAACAAATCCTGATAGCACCGTAAATACAAAGGTAAGGAAACAGAATGTGAGTTGCTTCAATTCTGTCACACCATGTGACCCCTCGAGATATTTATTTGCATTCAAAATCTGAAACAGGGCAAACTTCGAGGTGTAACATTCATATCTGACAAGTACTTATTTTAGTTCATACATGAGCTATTACTGATTGCAAATAATCTTTTTAATTGAAATATATCCCTTTATAATTGTTAAGTGATTGTTTTAAAACTAAAGAATTAATAAAGGAAATAAAATGTTATGTGAGCAATATCTTTTAGTGGTTGCCTAAACTGTACCTTCTGTGGCCAATTTTGTTTTATTAAAATTCACTTACTTTTTATTGGCATAAATATATACACAAAGTTCAGTTTTAGAAAAGCTGCATTTTGCATCTCTTTTCTGGACTTTATTGCTCGTTTTATTTCACAACTATTACTGCAAATGACATTGGCTCATAGAAAAGGGGTGTTGGTTCAGGCTTCCTGGACAAATTACCACAGACCAGGTGGATTAAAGAACAGACACCTACTTCACCATGTTCTGGAGGCTGAAGTCTCCCCTGCTGGCATGGGGCCGAGCATGGTGGGGGCTCTCTTCCTGGTTAGGGCTCTCTTCCTGGCTATGTCCTCACAGGGCCATTTTTGGTGAATGCGTGCAAAGAAAGATTTGTGTCTCTTCCTCTTTTAAAAATGGCACTAATCCTGCCCTGGGGGCCCCACCCTCATGACCTATCTATCACCTCCCAAAGGCTGCACCTGCTAATACCGTCGCACTGGGGGTTGGGGCTTCTGCATGTGAATTGGAGGGGACACAGACATTCAGTCCATAGCCAGGGGAGGTTAGAGCATATCATCTGTGGGTGTCCGATGTGCCTGGGAGGCCAGTGATTCGGAAGTACTTCCAGGTAGGGCCAACAGGTGAAAACCGAACACAAGAGCAGGAGCGAGCGGGAAGTCAAGGGTGGGCCGGAATTTCAGGGAGCAGCCTCCGGGCGGCACTGGGCGGCTGCAGGAAGATGGGTCTGGCCTTGTCTGGGGTTTGGTTCCCCACGGTCCCTGCTGAGGCCCCTGCTGGGCGTCCCGGGGTTTCAGCCACCCAGGTGGGCCCGGGCACCCGCCAGCCTGGAGGGGGTACTGGGAAGCACCTCCAGGGACTTAAACCTGGAGATGGGAGGGTGTCCCCCGGACCAGGAACAGAAGAGCGTGCACAGCGCTTGAACGCTCGCAGGACACGCTTCCGACAGGGGCCTTCCCGGAGCCCAGGCAGCCGCTAGTCCCGGGGGCGCAGCACGGTGTCCTGGGGCAGTGGCAGGAAGGTGTGATGGAGGCGGCGGCCCAGGCAGCCAGGTGGGAGCAGCCGGGACGCTGGAGGGGCAGGCGAGGACGGGGAGGCGCCAGCGCTCAGGAGTCAGGGGCACCTTGGAGATCTTGCCAGGACCTGGGCTTTGATCCCACAGCCGCGGGCCGAGATGAAAGAGTTCTTAGGAGCAAAGTGACGTGATCTGATTTGAGTTCTGAAAGGATCCCATAAGCTGCTTTGCCGAGAATGGATTAGCAAGGCAAGGTAATTCATCCAGGTGAGAAATGACACGTTGGGACTGGGGTGATACGTGCAGAGACGGGGAAAGTAGATAGCTCCAAGAGACAGGAAGCGGTGCAGGTTGCCGGGGTGGGGGGAGGGGGGCACGGCTAGGGGATCCTAGGGCCTGCGGTGGGGCGCCTGGGCTCCAGGGGACACAAAGGGGAGTCAGGTGCAGGGAAAAGTCCAGCTCAGTGTAAACACATTCAGTGCCTGCGCGGGCAGACCCATGAGGAGGCGTCAGTCATCCAGCCGCAGATACCTGGATGGGGAGCTCCGGGGAGCAGGCTGGGCAGGAGGAGAGAGTTGACTGGGACACGGTCACGGATGAATGGCCAGCCAGTGAGGCCTCCAGGCAGACAAGGTCTCCTAGAAGAGGCAGCCTGAGCAAGGGAGACTGAGAACCTTGAGGGCAGATGCCAGTTCTGGGATACAGCAGGAAAGAGGCGGCCAGCAAAGGGGAGAGATTCCAGAGGTGGAGGAAAACCAGGTGTCCCAGCCACCAGGAGATGTGCAGGCCTGGCACAGTAGGGAAAGTAGGTCTGTCTGGGGACCAGGTGAGGGCATGCTCCAGGCTCTCCTGCTTCTTTGCAGAACAAAGAGAGAAAACTAAACACCCAGTGTCAGCCTCAACACCCTCTCTGTCCTGCAGCTAATCCATCTGCAGCCCTGCCAGCGCCAGCTAGAAACATGCCCATCCCTGGCAGTATCTGGAGGAGGAAGGCTGTTGATGGGAGAAATGACAGCACATCTGTACACTCGTAAGAACGATCCAGCAGCAAGGGGAAATGATGATGTGGGAACAAAGGGGAGCCCTGGGAAGCCCTGTCCTAAAACCCCTAGCAAGTACGCTGTAGCGTCGTTCTCCTGCGTGGCAGAGAGCTGAGCCAGGGGAGGCGCACGCTGTGGTGCAGACTCTTCCCGCCTGTGGAATTCTTGAGGGGCCCTGAACAGCAGGTGTTTTCTGAGATGAAGAAACCCTACCTGAAAGGTGCAGTAGTAGCCCCGGGGACCCATGAAATGACTCATGGGAGCACAAGGCTTAACTTGGAGGAGAATGTATTTCTTCTCATTGAAAAATCTCTTCTTAATGAAGAAAAAAGTGGCAGCCATTCAGTAAAGACATAAAACAGTAATAACAAAGATGACTAAGGTGGGACATATAAAATAAATGGACTTTAGGATGAGTAACAACAATGTGCATACATTCAGCATTCTGCTGAGCTCCTGTCACATGCCAGGAGCTATTCTAGGCACTGCGACACAGCAGAGAACCAGAGATGCACCCACTACGAGGAAACCACTGGGTGACAGATAACAAGCAGTAAGTAAGTTAAGCAGATGGAGGAGGATCAGAGCCAAAGCACTTAATGTCCTTGTTGTGTCTGGGAACAGGGTGCAGGGCTGACTACTTTTAGACATGTTAAGTTGATATGTTGGAAGTTTATGTGTTTAATTTATTTCAGGTTAATTTTTGAGTGTTAGAAGATGGGGTCTAGTTTCATTCTATTACATGTCAATGTCTGATTTTCCCAGCACCATCTATTGAAGAGACTGTCTTTTCTTCATTAATTATTTGTAAATATAAGACCAGAAACCAAAAACTTGCTGGAATGAAACAGGAAAAAAGCCCCTTGACATGGTCTTGGCAATGATTGTTTGGATATGGGGACTAAAGTACAAGCAACAAAATCATAAACAAGTGGGATTGCATAAAACTAAAAGCTTCTGCCCAGCAAAGGAATAATCAACAAAATGAAGACAACATACAGAATGGAAGGAAATATTTCAAACCATGTATCTGATAAGGGGTTAATATCCACAATATGTAAAGAACTTATACAACTCAGCAGCAAATAGTAATAATAATCCAGTTTAAAAATGGGCAAAGGACCTGAATAAACCTGTTTCCAAAGGAGGCATACAGATGGCCAGTGGACACATGAAAAGATGCTCCACAACACTAATGATCAGGGAAATGCAAATCAAACCGCAGTGAGATATTACTTCACACCCGTTAGAGTGGCTAATATCAAAAAGACAAGAGTTAAATGCTTGCCAGAAGATGGATAAAAGGGAACTTTTGTGCACAGTTGGTAGGAATGTAAGTTGGTGCAGCCATTATGGAAAACAGTATCGAGAATCTTCCAGAAACTAAAAGTAGAAATACCATGTGATGCAGCAACCCCACTCCTGGGACTATGTGTGAAGGAAATGAAATAACTATCTTGAAGAGATCTCTGCACCCCATATTCACAGCAGCATTATTTACAATAGCCAAGCCATGCAAACAACCTCAGTGTCCATTGTCAAATGAGTAGATAGAGAAATTGTGGTACATAGACAGGATGGAATATTATTCAGCCTTAAAAAGAAGGAAACTTTGCCATTTGCTACAGCATGGATGGAACTTAAGAGCATTATGATAGTAAGTCAGACAAAGACAAATACTGTGTGAACTCACTTATATGTGGAATCTGAAAAAAAAATTCCCAGAAAAAGAGATTAGACTTGTGGTTATCAGAGGCAGGGAGTGGAGGGAAAGAAAATTGGATGAATGTGGTCAAAAGGTGCAAACTTCCAGTTATAAGATAAATAAGTACTGGGGATATACTATGTCACAACACGAGGGCTGTAGCTCACACTGCTATGTGGTGCATGAGAAAGCCCGTAAGAGAGTAGATCCTAAGAGATCTCACAAGGAAAAACACATTTTTTCCCTTTTTCTTTTTCTTCTTTTGTATCTATATGAGATCACGGATGTTAACTAAGCTTAAAGTGGTAATCAAATCATTATGCTGTACACCTTAAACTTACACACAGCTATAGGTCAGTTATATCTAAATAAAACTGGGAAAAAGTTCATGTGTTTAAAAAGTTTATGTGTGATCATGAGATGAATAGAAACAGTATGCATAATTTTCAAACAAGCAGAAGAGATAAATAGGCATAAGAACACTCAATCACTCCCATAAAAGACAAGAAAGAAATGGAAAAAGTCATAGAAAGAACCAAACATCTAGAAGGCACAAAAAAGGGTATAAGGGGCTGGAAAGAGACCTCAAGGCATCAGTAACCACAATACATGTACTTTGATGAGACTTTCCTGTTTAAAACGAAACAAAATAGATTATTGCATTGGATTAAAAGAATAATTCAGAAATAGGTTTTTACAGGGATTACACTTAAAACATAAGGATACAGAAAAATTAAAAGAATGTAAAAAATGTATTAGGGAAATGCTAACTAAAAGGCATTATTAAGAAAAGTAGAGACAACATTATATAATGGGAAAAAGAAGGAATTTATCAGGCTGATATGAACATTCTAAATTAATTACAACTAAATACATAGCTTCATATTTATAAACCAAAAATTGACCTTATAATGAGGGAAAAAAACCCAAAACTATATTTAGAGATTTTAAGTCACTTCTCAGTAATTAGTAGTCAGTCATTTTAAGCATACCAAGAAATTGTAAGGATAGAGAATTCGAAAAACAAATTAACAAGCTTGATTGATTGGACAATCCTAAATTACAACAATAAAATATGTGTATAATTCTCAGTAACATGGAACATTAACAAGAAATTGACTATATATTAGGCCTAATGCCAGTCTCAACAAATCTCAAGTATTCTTTGTCATGTGTAAATTAGAAATCAACAACAGCAAAGTAACTAGACACAAATAAACAAAAACATACATTTGAGTATGTAGAAACATACCTATGAATAACTCATGGGCTAAAAAAGAAATCAAAATGTTAATTAGAAGATAACTTAAAAATAAGCAATAATAAAAGTATTATGTATCAACACTTGTGGCACTATGTAAGCAGAAACTTACAGCCTTCAATGCTTATATCACATTAGGAGAAAGACATGAAGATTAATGAGCAAGACATCTGCTCAATGAGAAAAACTGTGTAACCCAATAACAGAAGGAAGATAGTGACAAAGAACAGACATTGATGAAAAATGAGACTGCAATTTTTAAATCAGATATTTAAAACTTCATGCAAACTTAGACAATTTAGGCAAAGTCCTAACAAATACTATTTACCTAAACTGACTCAAGAAGAAATGGAAAAGCTAAATAAACTCATATCCATCAAAGTTGTCAGTGTTTTAAAAAGCTACAGGAAGAGAGAGAGAAATAGTCTTACAGAGAGACACAAAAAGAGGATGAAGCCCAGATGCAAGGTGATTTTAGGGTGTGTTCTAAAAAATAGTGAAGGAATAGATATTCCAACATCATACAAACTATTCAAGTGAATGGGGAGAATATTCCTCAGCTCATTTTGTGAAAGTAGTGTAACCTTGATATCAAATCCAGACAAGGGTAATACAAAAAAGGGAAAATTACAGGTCAGTTATACTCATGAGCATAAATATCAGTATCATAAACAAAGTATAGCTAACCAAATCCAGAAATGAAGAAAAACAACAACATGTCATAACCAAGTTACCACTAGGGAAGCAAGATTAATTTAATATTAGAAAATATTTCAATGTAATTCATCACATTAAAAGATTGAAGTGGGGGAGGCGCAAATGATAATTTCCCTACAAATTTTTTAAATCAGTGAAAAAGCACCCCTTTATGTACTATAAATAGGAGGTAACTTCTTTAACCTGATAAAGGCATCCCTATAAAACTAGTGCAAACATAAGACTTATTAGCATAACTTATTTAAAGTCAAGTGCAAAAGTACTCACTGTAACTGCTTCACTCATCATTATGCCAGTATAATAAAGCTTTTCTTTAAATTAATGTAAGGATTAGAAAATAAGAAACAAGTATTTTATTATTTGCAGATATTATGGTTGTCTACACAGAAAAATCTAAAGGAATCTATAAGCTGTTAGAACTAATAAAAGAGTTCAGCAGGTTCACTGAATACAAGATGGTGTGTGTACATGTGTACTAGCAACATTAAATTAGAAAATATAAATTTTTGAAGAAACACTTTCAGTAGCAATGAAAACTATAGGGTACTCAGGAATAAATTTAACAGCAACTGTGAAGGACATGTACATGTGGTTGTCCTGGATGGCTAGCCATGAAGCTCGCATATTGCACAACTCCAGGGGCATCGTTAAGTAGCCTAAGATATATGTCCTGCCCAACTGTAGCCCTGCCTTTATAAAGTTCTATGGCGGCATAGAAAAAATTTAAATGAAAGTAAACAAATGGAGATTTTTGCCATTTTCATGGGTGAAAAGATTCAAGACAATAAAGATATCAATTCTCCCCCAAATTATGTTATAAATTCAATGTAATTCCAATTAAAATCCAACAGGCTATTTCATGGCACTTGACAAAGTGATGATTCTAAAATACATCTGACCAAAATATTTTTGGCCAAAATATCACCAAAATTTTTAATAAAAGACAGATAGGAGTATTTACCCTATCAAATATCAGGAGTTATAATAAAGCTATCATCACTAAAGCAGTGTAGTATTGGCCCAGACACTATCAAGTAAAAAAAATGAAGCTGTGTGAGAGAACCCAGAAACAGATCCTGATCTATATAAAACAATGTATTAGAGAGTTGGCATTAAATAAGTGGGGACAGACTTTTCCATAAATGATACAACGATAATGTTATCCACATAAGAAAATATAAAACTAGATCTTTACTTTGTAACATACACACATGTAGCATATTCAAAAACCACTTCTAAGTAAATTAAAAATCTAAACATGAAAAGTAAAACTTTTAAGAGAATAATTTGAGAAATACCTTGTATGATCTCATTACAGAGAGATTTCTCAAAAGACACAATAAAACATTAGAATTTAGGAAAAGATCATGAGTTTGACTATTAAAAAATTGTTTTTAAAGGTCCGTGAATGAAAGATATCAAAAAACAAAATGAAAAGACAGCCACTACTGGGAAAAGATGTTTGCAACTTCATAAAAGATTAGTAGCCAGCATATATAAAGAACTCCTACAGATCAAAAGACAAAAGGCAGACCACCCAATAGGGGGGGAAAATGGGCAACAAATACGAAGGAGCAACTCCCAAAAAGAGAAAAAACAGAAGAACAATAAACATGGAAAAGATGTTCAGGACTTCTCCAGTAAAGGCCAGGTGTCCCTGAGAGCTCTAGAGTTCCACAGCCCTCACCAAATTCTATTATAGCTCTAGTCAGAAATACCATCCAATGACTCTTAAATCATTGATTCCCTTTTAAAAGGGGGCTACTTCACATCCTAGCTTCATGTACTGGGGGTCAGGCTGTTGTGCTTCTCTGGTTGACATCAAACAGTCATTCATTGAGTGTCTGCTATTGGTCACCTCAAGAGCCAGGTGCAGAGAAGCCAGGGATGATCAGGTCTGGTCCTCCCTTCTAGAGCCTCACTGTCTACAGGGATGGTGGCAGCATCAACCATCACACCACTGCACATAGAATGCCAAAGGGGTGTTTACAGCACCATGGCGGGAGAAGCACCAGAAAAGGCCCTCTGGGATTGGGGGAATCCTGGCTTTCAAAGAAAATGTGCCATTTGCTGCACAAGTCCCTATTGTTTAGTGTCTAACACTACTGGAAGAGAGAAAATCATCTTATCATCATTGAACAGCAGAGAGGCTTGGAGAGAGAGACCTGGGAAATCTGAATTCCTCTACAGCCCCTCATATGCTCTGGGATCTTGGGTCACTGCCTACTCAACAGTCCCATGTGGTTATCTCAGACTCAGCCTTCCAGGGCTCAACTCCTGGTTCTTCCACCCACTCGCCTGACCTGCACCTCCCCAAGTCCATCCCCCAGTCACTCCATCCATCCAATACTTCTGGGGTCACTGTTGCCTCATCCACCCCATCGCCACCACTTGATGGCTCACTATTCAAAACATACCTGAATCTGACCACTTCCCCCTACTGCAGTTACCCTGGTGCCAGCAGCCAGCAGCTCTTACCAGGATTATCTCAGCCTCCCGCGGACTCCACTGCTCCACCCCTGCCTCCACACACAGTCACAGTGACCTTCTTAAAATTAAGGTCTGATCATTGTACTCCTCTACTCCAACCCTTCCAGGGCTCCCATTTCAAAGTAACAGCCCAAGTCTCCGCAGTGACCTGTGAGGCCGTACCTGCGGGGCCTCTCATGCCAGCCACCGCTTCCCCCATGTCCCCTCTGGCCCAGCACACCAGCCTCACAGCTGTTCCCCGAGCACTCCAGCATGTCCCATCTTAGGGCTCCAGAAGTGGCTATTCTCTCTGCCTGGAACGTACCTCACCCAGACACCCACAGGACTAATTTCCTTCCCTCCTGCAAATCAACGTCACCTTTTTCTTGTGGCTTGCTATGTCCACTTCACTTAAAGCCCTCACCCATTCCAGGCCCCTTAATACCACTGACTCAGCTCAAATCTGTTCAAGTACACTCTCTCCAGCATGCTACATAACATGCACGGTTTGCTACGTGTCTCCTCCCTGCTGGAATGCAGTTCTGCAGGGGCGGAGGCTTCCATTTATTTTGTCCAGTGCCTAGGGCAGCAGCTGGCACTTAGTAGGCACCCAGTGTACATTCAGGGTCCCCACCCTGTAAAGCATGAATCTTAAACCTGCCTCACAAGGGCTTATTGCTTCAAAGATCAAAGAACACTTTTAAAATATCGAACACTATGCAAGGAACAGGTGGGAAGAGCCCCAGTGCCTCATTTCAGACAGCTCTTTGAGGAAAGGACATGAGTAGCAACCGGGCCTGCCGGGATGGCGGGTGACGTAAGTGGGGCCTCCGACAGCTGTGGGGCCGGACAGCTCTCCCATCCTCGTGGACAGTGTCTGCTTCGCCAACAGGCATGGACTGCCTTCTGTTGACACCTCCCTGCTGTCGCAGCTCAGGCGGCTGTAACAAAAGAGCCCTGGCTGGGTGGCCTCACTGCTCACGGGGACTGGGAGGTCCGAGGTCAAGGTTCCAGCTGAGTCAGCATCTTCCTGGCATGTCGTTGGCCATTCCTTGCTCTGTCCTCACCCCCTGGCAGACAGAGAGCAAGCTCTGGTTCTTCCTCTTCTTACAGGGAATTCAATTCATCAGGGCGCCCACCCTCAGGAACCCACCTAAACCTAATCACCTCCCAAAGGCCCCACCTCCAAATGCCATCATGTGGGGGGTTAGGACTTCAACATACAGAGTCTAGGGGACACACACATTCAGGCCACAGCACTTGCTCAGTGGGGCTCTGCACAGAGGTAAGAAGGCCCCTCACTGGACAGAGGACCGCAGAGCTGTGACCAGGCTGTGGCCCTTCCCCTGCAGAGCTCAGGGCCTAGTGAGGCAGTATCTCCTCCAGGGTGACAGGAGATCCGGGCAGGGGGACAGGGCAGGGGCATGTTTGCAGCCACTCTGCCAGGGACTCGAATCCCTGCCACACCCTCTTGGCAATACGATGCAAACACCCAGGCTGCCGCAGGGCCAGGCTGGCTGCAGACCCTCGAGGTGTCATCCTCACATCAGTGCACAGTCCTCACCGGGGAGCCAGAGCCTCCGGTCCCCATAACCGTGCCCATGAGAAAGCTTATCTCTAACCCATTTCCCTCTCCTCTTGGTCATGACACACTCAGGGTGGGCTGTCGTTTCCAGCTGGAACATGGGGCTCTCACAGGGATGGGCTGAAAGGCGACCTGTGCTGCCAAGGGCTCCCCAAAGGTAGGTGGATTTCCATTTTCTCAGAGAGGGGTTTCCAAGAACACAGAGTGGGTGGTGCTGACCCAAGGGGAGGTGCAGAGGGCCTGCCTGGGCTGGGGCCTGATGTTTTCACCACCGTTCAAAACTAATTAGGTTCTCCAGAGACCATGAGGATGCCCCTAACCCCAGACACTGGAGGAAACCGCGGCCTAGAGCAAAACATAGCAGTCTCCGCAGCATGTTGGAGCCTGACAGTGACCTTGCAGCTGGCTTCCGCGGAGGCAACCTGCATTCAGGAAGCCCGTCTGCAAGCAAGCACTGTGTTAAGGGCATGTGGGGCATCTCCCAGACCTCTCAGTAACCATTTCCCACCTATCACAGAAGGACTCAGGTGCCCAGAGAGGTGAGGGGGCCGGCTCAGCCACCCAGCTGGTCAGCATTGGAGCTGAGATGCAGCCCAGCTCCCTCTGACTGCACAGCCCACTGTCAGAGGGTAGAGACCCCAAAATTCCCAATACCTCCTCCCTCTTAAGCACTCTGGTCCTTGGGGTGATGGGGAGGAAGGTCTCAGAGTGCACGCAGGCCAAAGCCTTCTGGACAGCTTGCAGGGCCAGTCAAGCCCAAATGCCAAGAGCATGGGACACCAGAGCAGAGAAGATTCCTGGCTTCCCGATCCTGGCAATGGAGGAAGGATGCTTTTCAGACTGGGGTAAGGGCATGAGGTCCCCTCCAACAGGACAGGCCTGCAGGCGGGAGGAGTAAGGGGTCCCCAAGGAAAGCCAATCGCTAGAGAAGCCTCAGCCCAGAGCCGGCCCCCTGCAGCCCTTGAGAGCTGGAGAACGTGGAACGCTGGGGCTAGAAAAGGGAGGGAGGTCACTAGGGGCCGCATTCCCTGCCGGGTCTAGCCTCCACCCCTCCTCGGGCACCCCAAAGCCTGCCTGTCACCATCAGCCCTCGGGACTGGGAGCAAGGACTAAGGATTCCAGCACAGGAAGTGAAGGTAAGTGTGGCTGTCCAGGGCAGAGGGAGAGCACACATGTGGTGGCATTTGCAAAGGGGGTCCCCCGTGGGCAGCTGGACAGGGCTCCAGGCCCCCAGGACACTGAGATCACCTCACCCCTCCTGCCCCCCCCCACCCCACTGCCTGGATGGATGGAGGGAGCTGCCTGAGGTCAAGGGGCAGGCAAGCGCTGCTGGGCCCCAGGACTCAGGACCAGTGTCCCAACCAGCCCCCAACTCCATAAGGGCACCCACCCCTTCCATGGGCACCCCGGCCCTCTGGTTCCAAAGTCTGATTCTCAGTGGGCCTCCATCTGCTCCCATGGCCAGTGCAGGAGGCACCTAGTGGGTAGGCAAGGTAGTCCTGGGGCTGCACCCCTTGGCGGTGCCAACCCTGTCCCTCCCCAGACTGCCTTTGAGTTGGGTCTGGACCTGCCCTGGGAGGCCTCATCCCTGCACACTGTACCCAGCCACAAAGCTAAAAATAAGCACATGGTTCTTGCACGAACTAGTTAAGAAGTTACCACTGCATATGCCAGAATTACCTTATCTTTCCACAGCAGACGTTTTTATAGGAAAATTTGAAATGTTTTTCATCCATCAAAATGCCAGGGTGCTGCGCAGGGAGCGCCGCTCTCTGGGGGTTTAGTCCTCAGCCTAATTTCCAGTGTGCCAAGGAATGAGTGGCTCTGGCCCCTCTCACGGGCAGGGTCACCTCAGACTGGGGCGTCACAGGCTGTGAGGTCCAAGAGGCTTCATGTGGGGACCCCAAGTACGGAGCAGTTCCAGGACCGTGGGTGGCCAAGTGACCCCCCTCTGTGTTCAAATTCCAGCTCTTCTATCCATGACCTTGGGCAAGACCGTCACCTCACCGTGTTTCAGGTGCGTCATTTGTAAAACAGGGATAATCTAAGTGAAATAATGCATGTAAATCATGCAAAGATAAAGGTGTGTGCATTATGTCTGTAAGTCCCAGGTACTCAAAAAAAGAGTAACCCCCGGGGTCTTTGTCCACTCGTCTGTCACAGCACAGCCCAGCGCCTGGGTGACTCACCTCCTCACAGTTCTGGCGGCTGGATGTGCAAGATCAAGGCGCCCACACGATCAGGTTCTGGTGAGACCGTCCCCCTGGCTTGCAGACAGCTGCTTCTGCCTGTGTCCTCATATGACCTTTTTCTGCACAGTAAGAGAGAGGAGGGAGAGGGAGAGAGAGAGGCTGGTGTCTTCTCCCGTTCTTATAAGGACACCAGTCCTATGGGATCTGGGCCCACCCATATGCCCTGTCTCCAAACACAGTCACATTGAGGTTTAGGGCTTCAACATATGAAGCGGGGTGTGGGGGACACAAGTCATGTGTAACAGCTGGAGTGCTGAAGACGGTCACCAGGAGAAGAGCCGATGTGCAGACGCCCCCTGGGTGCCCAGCACCAAGCCGCTGTGAGGACCGGACAGGAGACGGTGGCAGCTTTGGGTTTAGGATCTACTGAACCCAACCATGAGACAGGGTCGGTGCTCCATTTGCAAGTGGGGCCAAGATTCAACCAATTCATGGCACGGAAGCCCAGACCTGCACAGGCCAGGATAGCCCCCCGCACCCAGACACACTCAGTTGCTTCCAGGCCCAGCCCGCTGTCGCTCTTTAGGCCAGTGCTGTTGGACCCCTGAGAACACACCTGCCTCGTGGGGCGTGCCCCACACCAGGATGATGTGGGAGGTGGTTCTTTCCATCAGCAAGGGCTCCGGCAGAGGGGTTCGCCCTGTACTTCGCATTCCTGTTTGCAGACCGTGGGGTTGACCAGCAGAGGAGAGAGACGCGTCAGAGTAACTGCAGGGAGCCCCCAGTCAAACCACACCAGGCCCACCACTGGGCGTCATCACTGACAGGCCCAGGTTATCCCTGGAGCCGCACACCTCCCTGCAGGGGAGGGCATGCGCAGGTGGCATTAGAATCATGTAACCAGGAGTGGGACCTGGGGCCTGTGAGACTCAGGGGCCCATGGCCCTCGTACCAGGCAGCACCCAGCATGTGCTAGGAGCGTGGCAGCTGGCAGGGCAGAAGAGTGGCCCCACATGGCACACAGTGCAGCCGGGCAGCGGCCTCTGGGACACCTGAGAGGGAGTGCAGGTGGACAGGTGGACTCCAACTGTGGCCTGGAAACACAGACGGGCAGGTTCTGGAGGCTCACGGTGGGCTGTGCTGGCCAAGGATTAACGACCAGCTCTCCAGAGTTCAAGGGAAAAGGCCCACTGCATCACGTTAACCCATTTCCATGGTGTGGACACTCCCCATGGTCAGTTCCAGGCTGCCAGCTCTCAACATTTCTAAAAATATGGTCATTGGCTCTGTGAGTCTCTCTAAGCCAGCTCCAATGCAGCACAGGCCCCACACGGGCAGACACACCGCGGGTCCCTGTAACCCACACAGGTGCGGAGCTCATGCACAGGGAGGGTCCGAGGCTGCCTACAGAGATTCACGGAGCAGCGGCATCTCAAAAGGGAGAAGAGCCCTCCCTGGTGGGTTCTGCTGGCCTCTCCCCTGTGCTGAGCAGGAAGAAGGCACCATGGAGAAGGGACAGCTGCCTCATGGCCAGGAGAGCATGGGCCCAGCTGTGCCCAGGCTCACTCCTGAACCTCGGCAAGCGCAGCTCTGAGCGGGCGCTGCCCTCCCACCGGCCCTCACACACAGCCAGGAAGGCTGCCACCCTGGCTCCCCTGATGCCTTGGTGTCTGGGCTCTGGCCAGGCTGCTGAGGAGGGGGTCCTGGGGAGGGCCTGCATTCAGCCCCTCCACACCTGCTCAGACACAGGGCAGACCCAGGAAAGGCAGCCCCCCAGTCTGTGCCCCGCAGCTCGGGAAACAGAAGGCCACAGGTGCGCCAAGAGGACCCCTCTCCCCACCCACTTCCCGGCACAGGGTTCACCATCCCACGGCGGGCCTGTGCGGTCACATCCCTGAACAACATCCAGCACTCTTGTGAGTATTTCACACCTCACCTGAACGGCCTCAGACAATCTGCAGCCTCCAGCAACTTGCTTTGCAGTTTGTTTGCATAAAGCTGTCCTAAGGAGGTGGGTGGCCAGCGAAGGGAAGGCTCCTGGCCTAGGAGCCTTCCAAGCCTCCACTTGGCCATGTGGCCTACACTGAGTCACACAGCCTCCTGGCCTGCGTCTTCCTCAGAAAGGGGACATAGCCATCCCCCACCAACAGGGAGGCAGGGTACTATGCCTGCCCCTGCCCACTCCTCCCCAGTGCTGACCGCAGGCCCAGCTGCTGGCACCCCTTTCCCAGCCCAGGGCCAGCTTGCCTGCATCTGCTGAGAGCCAGAGCAAGCCTGGGGAGGCCCTGTTGCCACGGAGACTCAGCCTCCTGCCAACCAGGGGCTGTTCCAGCGGTTGGGGCTGTGGGGCTCCAGCCCCACCCCCTCCCGGAAAGGCCTGCCTGTTCTCCTGACCTAGGCCAGCCTCCCACTGACATGGCCCTGCAGTGCTTCCTCCCAGCCAGCTGCCCCACACGGGCTCCAGGAAGCTGCTTCTCCGTCTCCCGGCCTGTCCTGGTGGTGGCAGATGCCCCGAGCGTCTCTGGCGCCCACAGTCACACCGTGGGGACCCCCCCACCAATGTTTTCAGCGCCATGACTCAGTGAGGCCCCCCACCCCACACTGTGCTGCAGGCCTCTCCCCTCAACACAAGAGCTCAGACACCCAAACCCTTACCCCAGACAGCAGCTCGAAGGCCCCACTTCAAGCATCCCAAACTAGACTCTCTGTCACCCGTCCCCAAGACCCACCCCAGCCCAGGCTTCCCCATTCAATGAGCGACACTTCCAGCCCTCCACCTGCTCAGGCCAAAAGCCTTGGGTTTTCCCATCCATCTCCTTTTTCTCAACACCCCCTCCCACACACACATACAGCAAATCCCCTGCTCAACCTTCCCATGCAGAAGCTCACTGTCCTGCTGTCCTGCAGCCCCACCCTGGCCCAGGGGCCTCCTGCCGGGCACCTCGCTCCCCTGAGGGGCATATCCTTGAAGCAAAGGAAGGGAGGGAAGGAAGGGAGGGGTCCGGAGCATATCAGGAGCTTGGGGGCAGGGACAGAGCTGTCCTGAGCCAGGCTTGTCCCCCGGACCTGGGAGTGACCCTCACAAGACACACGGCCACCGGGAGGGGTGGCCCTGACCATCTGTCTAGCACATGGTTGTGACACCCTTTCTCATTCTTAGGCAGGCCAGGGCTCTCTAAGAGGTGGACCACACGGGGATGACGCCGCCCCTGTTTAAGACGTAAGCATCCATCTTGGAGAGCGTGGGCAACTCGTTCCCTGGCTGCACCCGCACACCTCCCCACTGCTTCGCCCTCCCTGCCCACAGGAGGCGCTCAGGCAGGCCCTGCAATTCCCAGCCACTCCAGAGTCGTGCAGGGCCCAGCCCACACCAGTACTCCCATAATTCCCGTTGAATCCAGTTTAATACTGGAATCCAAGCTCTCACCCAGGTAAATCTTCCCTCCACCATCTCAGGCCTGCTCTGACCAGAATGCCTGCCATGGAGGGGCACCAGGCCTGCTCCTCTCTCTCCTCACGTCACCCACCCCTACTGGTGTCAGCCGTTACAGGCAGCCCCACGGTGGTGGAGCCAGCCCCAGGGGGTGGGGGGTGGAACTGGGGATAGGACCTTAGGGAAAGCCTGCCGATGGGCAGGGCTGGGCAATCCGACGTCCTCACGGGTCCAGCCCACAGGCTCCCTGGTGGACCCTGGCTGGGATCCCTCTGCAGGCAATGCCCTCCCGGCTTGCTGCTTTCCCTCCTGTTCTCACGTGGGCTTCAGGGCCCTACCCTGCTGCCTGGGTCCCCTAGTGTCTCTTGCAAGGCAATGCTCAGCGCACCATCCATCCCACTGTTGATGGGAGGGACCACATTCCCACCAGCACTGTTCTGGGACAGAGATACCTCAGCGAACAGAACAGATGAGAATCCCTGCCTTCACCGGCCTGTCTTCCAATGAGAGGAGACAGACAGAAACACCACCAGGCAGCAGAGGGCACCATGTCAGAGCACTGTCTGTGCTGTGGAGGAAAACCCAGAGAGCTGGGAGGTGGGGAGGGCGCCAGGGGACAGGAGCAGCAACTTTACAGGCAAGGCTCAGGGTGGGCCTCAGGGAGGAGGCAATGCTGGGGCCAGGACCTGGGGAAGGTGCAAGCGGACCCTAGAGGAAAGCATTCTGGGCAGGGAGATGGTCAGTGCAAAGGCCCTGAGGCAAGATCAGGCCTGGCACACTCTCAGGGCAGCAAGAAGGCCAGTGTACACAGGACAAAGTGAGATGGGGCAAGCGGAAGATGATGAGGCTGACAGATAAGGGAGCCTCACTGCACAGGCCTCGGGAGTCTGTGAACAGCCAAGCGGCATCTTGCATCTTCCTTTGTAAAAGGGTGGCCCTGGCTGGGGTTAGGAGTGGGTAGTCTGGAATGGGTGAATGTGGATGTAGAGACCAGCCACCACCGACCAGCACCACAGCCTAGGTGAACTTTGGGCCCCAGAACAGGAAGAGTCCGGACATGCTTTTAAGATGGAGCCAATCGGAGTTCCTACTTCCTTGAAAGAGAGAGTGAGGAGAGGCCAGGACAGGCCAGGGCTCCGGCCTCAGCGCTGGGGACGGACCTGCTGCCACCCAGGCCAGGGAAGAGGGCAGTGGCACTGAGTGGGGATGGGAGGTCTATTTGGGCCAAACTGAGGAGCTGCCCGCCAAGCAGGGATGTTCCTGTCCAGAGCTGAGGAGGGGGGCCTGGCAGAGGTCGTCGAGGTCACCGAGGGAGCAAGCATGGAGAAAACAGCCCGCCACGGAGCCAGCCTCCAGCAGGGAGGCTGAGGGGGGCGCCAAGGCCCAGAGGGGCTTGTCCAAGGCCTCCCAGACCCAGCAGGCTCCACCACCTATCCAGCCCCCACTTCACAGTGGATGGTACTCTCACTACCCACTTGTCCTCTGCCTTTTGGGGTCTCCACCAAAATGCACAGAAGAGCCCCATGTTAATGTCTTGTTGCAGGATCGTGCCCGCCGCTGGGAGCTCTGTCCCTGGGCCCCAAAGGTCTCTTAGCACCCTGGTACAGATAGATGAGGAAATGCAGGCCACGTTAACTTAAACGTCTTGGTCAAAACCACACAGCAGAGCCCAGACCCCCACCTCCAACCCCAGACCTACCTTTGGGGGGGCGGGACGTGGGGCTATGCTCCTGCATTACCGGCATCTCCCTCCCTGCCCTTCTGCCGTGGCTCTGAGCACCCGAGGGCCCCGCAGCGTCAAGGGCACATCTGCACTGGTGGTGCACCTGGGAGGCCTGGGACAGGGGCTCCAAGGCCAGCCCTGGACTAGACACTACAGGGCTCCTCACCTTCAGCAACCAGGACGCCATCAGCATCAGGTCCCACGGCCACACCAGGCCAGCAGCAACCGCCTGGAGCTTTCAATGGCCCCCGTTCCCTGGGATCCGAGCTGAGGACGGGTCAACAGGCTCTCATAGGGAGCAGCAGGGAGGGTCAGCAGGTGCCTCAGGCCCTCCCCTCCGCCCTGGCAGCCTCGCCCGCTGTGCTTCCTCCTCCCTTTTCCCTTTGGATCTCCATCTGCCTGTCACCAAGACCCCCAAGCACTTGGCAGGGTGCAGCCTCGGGGGCATTCACAGGAACTGAAGCACATCCTTAGAGCCTCTGCTCGCCTCTGACCGGGCACGGGGCAGGGGCACCAGGAAGACCTACTTCTTCACCCTCAAGGAACTCGCTCATTTAACAGGTGAGCGGAGCCAGGCGAGTGTGGGCGTGGCCAGGACACGGGATTCCAGAGCGCCTGGAGCCACAGGGAAGGAGGAACCCTGCTATTCCATCAACTGGGAAAAATTTGGCAATTTCTGCTCAAATGAAGCGTTCCTTACCAATTAGCAAAAAGCTGTGGGAGGTTGGTTGCCAACACGAACTTGAATAAAACACGAACACGCAGGACCCCATTTACAGAGGGCACCTCTTGCTGCCTCCTCGGCATCTCCACTCCCTTCCCTCCCCGACAGCCCTCATACCACCTGGCCACCATGGGGCCCCAGGGGAGCAGCTCCTCCCGGGCTCCAGGCACAGAGCCGGCATCCTGGGCTCAGCCCATGCCTCGGTCCAGCTGCTGGTCCTGGCTGTGAGCACCAGCACCAAGGTTCATTTCTGGCTGGATTCAAAAGAAGACACGGGCCACTCAAAAAACTACAGTCTGCCATCCTGGGATCTGATACGAAGCACTCATTGGTTAAACCTGACACTGTGGAAGGCAGCTTGGAGAAATGGGCCTCGTGGCACAGCCAAGCCACTGGAGCAAGCCCCACCTGAAGTCCACTCCAGTCTGGCCTTTTCATTTCAGTTAGTCAAAGAAGTCACTCTATTGTTTCAATAATTCAGACTGCTTGTCCCGTTGCTTGTGATCAGAAGCACCTGAACAGATACACTATTTATTGTACATTTTTAAGGGTGGCAGACAGTGTGGCACAACTCCCCTGACAGAACCTGTGGTGGAAGAGGGAGGCAGGAGAGGAACTGAGGGGAATTTTATAAGCTAGTTGATTTTTATGTAAGAACTACAAAAGTCTGTTTTTGCAAGGACACCTCTCTTGACCCCAGAAAAAAAAATGTGGAGTGTGCAACTTTGATTTGAATAATTGGGTAAATACTCATGCAGTTCAGAATTCTGCCCCCTTCTCCGCAGGAAGTGTCAAGCACGTGTTTCCTCAGCCCTGGGACCCCCGTTCTCAGGGACCCCACCCTCTAGGCTCATCCACATCTCTCTGACCATCTTCCTCCCACCAAAACATGGCCCCTCAGGACAGGATAGCTGCTATTATGTCTCCACGCAAGCTTCCCGTCCCATCTTTATCCTATAAACTGTAAGTGCTAAGTCCTCTTTCAAAAAGCCAGCCTCTTCCCATTAAAAACCTAGGCTTTCAAGACCGTGTCTCTGCTACATGTTTTAGGGGCATATTTTAGAATCAACGTCAAACTGTGACTCTTGGTATTTAGTGTTTTCCAGAAAAAGAACCAAGATGGTGTGTGTGTGTGTGTGTGTAAAGAGATTTGTTATAAGGAATTGGTTCAAGTGATGTTGGAGGCTGACAAGTCCCAAGGTCTGAAGCCAGCAAGCTGGAGACCGAGGAGAGCCACGGTGTAGCCCCTTCCAAAGGCCACCAGGCTGGAGACCCGGCACTTCAGTGTGAGTCCAAAGGCGGGAAAGAATGGATGACCCAGCACCCCACAGTCAGGCAGAAGGAGGGAAGCTTTTCACGTTGTTCAGACCTACATCTGACTGGACCAGGCCTGCCCCACTGCAGAGGGCCATCTGCCTTACTCAGTCCCTCAGGTCTAATGTTAGCTTCAACTCGCTCACAGACACACCCAGAATAATGTTTGACCAACTGTCTGGGCCCCTGTGGCTTAGTCAAGCTGACAGAAAACTACCCCTCACATTGGTTTCCAGGCACATCAGCCTCTCTGCTGGATGCAGGGTACATGGAAAGCAGCCACTTCTGGGGGAATGGCACCGAGAGCATATGCAGTTTCTCTAAGGTCATCCTGCTACACTGATTTCTATCTCCAGGTTTTTACTAGCAGGTCTCCCCCAGCCACAAATTCCCTCCTTTTGGCTTATCCTACTGACCCCTCAAGGCCTAGGGAAATGTGTGTCCCTTCTGTCTGATCCCCTCCCCAGAAAAGGTGACAGGCGGAGCTGATGGGGGTGGTCTCTGCCCAAGCCGAGAATAAACCAGAGCCCCGAAGCTGGCGCCCGGCTAGACCCTGGTGGTAGGGGGGCTGGGACACAGACGAAAGCTGGGTACTGGGCCAGGTGGGAGCAGGCCCCACGGCACACCCTTCCGGGGACAGGACGCATTCAGGGCGATTCTGCCTGCTCACCACCTGTCAGCGCCAGCCAGGCAGGGCATAGCAGCACCATTTCTCAGCCACCGTCAGCGCATGACACAAACCGGGTCCCTCCAGCACTTAGAGAAGACAAAAGGTGCCCATTCATAGGGCTGGACCCGGCGTACTGGTTATCTCCCACTGACAGTCCCCTTTGCTGTGACACACGTAATGCTCCATAAGCACTGCTCGGAGGCAGACAAAAATAGCTGTGGATCAAAGAGGTGGTTTCCTTATTTTGTCTCCAGAGACAGATCAGAGCCCGACTGCATGTGGGCAAATCAGTTTTTGCTCTTGGCAGGAGTTTCAATGCTTTCCCTCCACAAGCTCAGAAAAATCTGCTGATGTCGTTATCTGAAGCTGAGATAATAGGCTGGGACTGTGTTTTTATCTTTTGCTGACCCACTCCCAGCCCTCAAGGCCTCTCCTGTGCTGTAGACAGACAGGCTGAGCCCAGACAGCAGCAACATGGAGAAGTTCCTGGGCCTGCAGAAGGACGCGGCGTGCAAGGACAACGACCTCCTCTGCAGACATCTGCCTGCAGTTCTGCGGGCCCACAGCAGCGTCCCCATCAGGCAGGTGGGGAGGCTGAGGCTCAGACAGGCCACATCACTTTGTCAGGGGCCAGTGCTCCAACTTCAGCCCAGCTACCCCAAGCCTGAGGTCCTTCAGCACTAGATGTGGAATCAAAAAGCCTGGGTTGGACTTGGTGTCTCTGCTCATAAACTGTGCCATATAAGACCAGGTTCTAATCTCTCTGAGCCTCAGTTTCTTCGCCTATAAAAGGGGAGTCAAAACTACTTGCAGAGCTGTTTGTGGCTCAAAGGAGAGCATGAAAAAGAGCCTTGTAATCTGCAAGTCGATACTAGTTGTTATGTTCCTGTGGTCACATTGAGCACTTCGTGCATACAAGGCGCGCCCCTCACCGGGCACCCAGGAGGCGGCTGTGCTACTCTCCCCACTGCACAGCCAGCGAGCCCAGGTGCAGGGAGGCCCTGCCTTGCCCGCTCAGCTGGGAGGCAGAGACGGCAAGGACCGCGGCTCCAGGACGGGCACAGTGAAGCCTGACATGGCCACGCTATCACAGGTGTTGTCCCATGCTGAAGACTGTTAGGGGCCGTGGCCCCTTTGCAGAAGCTTCCCCTGCCTTCAGGCCTCTCAAGCTCTCCATTCTCAGCCCAGGGAAAAGAGGTCTGACAAATAAGTCACTGCAAGGCACTGCCACTGATATGGGCTGGTCTGTAAGCTGCCCAGGGTGTGTGCTTCCAAACCAAAGCCTGCAGGGACCGCGTGTAATCCCAAGAGCTTATGCCGCACAAAGGGCAGGCAGACGGTCAGTGCCAGGAAACTGCCTCAGTGGTGCTCCCCGCTTCACTCAGCACCCTGGACTCCCCTCCCAAGGCAGGCCCTGCCCCTCAGGTGTGGTCCTCCAGGATTTAGCTTGCTCACCTGGACATTCACCCTGAACAGGGGGCGAGTTGTCCAGAGCAGGTCCAGGTGCTCTGCTCCCACAGACGTGTGCTCCCCAGGTGCTCTCGCTGCCCTGTGAGTGGCTGCTGGCCTGGGCTGGCACTGCCCCTCCTCCCCTCCCCCACCCCACTCCCCTCCCTCTGCCCCTCCTGCTCCCCTCCTCATTCTCCTCCTAGTCCCCCTCCTCCCCAGCTAGAAGACTTCCCTTCCCTCTCTCCTTCCTGCACCTGCCTGATCAGACCTAATTTGTAGGAGAGGAAAATCTGTCTCTACAAGCTTGCTTGCGTTTGGAAAATCCTTTCTCTGAATCTTCATTTCTGACTTTTTCTTCTCCTCAACTTGAAACAGGGGAGGGGAAACGGCCTTTGGGGTCCTGCCAAGAAAGAAGGTGCAGGGTCCAGATGTGGCCCCCTGGGGAGTGCAGACAGAAGGAAGAGACAAGCCAAGCAGCAGAGCCCAGCACCTCCACACCCCAGACTGTAGAGCAGGGAGGCAGCTGAGAAGGGCAGCCAGACAGAGGGAGCCTGCGGTGAGCAAGAGCCCCAGAGACCCAAGGAAGGGGGCATCCAAGAGTGAGGCTCCAGCCAGGTTGTCAAATGCTGCTGAGCCATTGAGAGGGGCAGAGAAGCTGGGTTTCTTGGCCTGGAAGACACTGGGGCCCTTGGCAAGCTCGGTTTCCAGGAACGGGCTGGGGGAGGCAGTTCCCGTGGGATGATGAATGAAGGGGATGCTTGGCAGCAGAGGTAGCCCATTGGGGAAATCATAGAAAATGAGGCTGGTGGCCTCACTGGGGCCAAGTGTGCATACAGGAAAAACCTGGAACTTATCCTGGAGGAGACAACGGCAGAGTGGGAATGTCGATTTGCTCTTCCAGCCACTCCACAGTCCCTTGCTCTCACAGTGAGCCTTCTTGTTTACACAACATTGCTCAACAAAGAATATTTGTAAATCACAAATGTTAATCAGGTCTGCCTTTTCTAGTATGTTTTTTGTGGAAGTACCTTTGTTTTATCTGATTGCACATGTGCTTATAAAAAGAAAATCACGTGATCCAGAAAAGGCATTAACTAGAGCATAAACTTCCTCCTCAATCCCTCCTTCTAAAATTTACCACTGCTTGGTGAGGATCCTCTAGACTTCTTTTCTACATCTTTATTTTTTTTAAAACAGAAAGAGAATGTACATTGTTCTGCACCCTAGCAATCAGATATCTGTCCACATCAGTCATTGTTCTAACAAGGTCAGAGGGTTCCAGCGTCTGTCCCCGTCTCGGTCGGGGAGGTCACTGAGCCACCCGGAATCCTGAGACAGGTAACACTGAGCCACTCTTATTTTTTTCAGCATTTGACGACATGTCATTTGATGTCAGTCTATGCCATTCCACACAGATTTGTAATATCTGCATGGATTTAACCACATCTTTCCCCAGCTTAAGTGAAGGACTTATTTACTGACATTGAATAAACACCTCTTTGTTCCCTTTCTCTTTGTTTCTCTCTCCATTTTCTCTTTCCTTGTTTTTTTTATTTTACTGATGTTTGTTTTTAACAGCTTTATTGTGATATATAATCCACATACCTTGCAACTCACCCATTCAAAGTTTCAAAAGTCTTACAGTGTATTCAAGAATTAAAACTAGTCATCATTTAGAAATTTTAAAACATTTTCATCTCTGAAAGAAACCCTGTGGCATTTAGCGATCAGCTTCCCAGCCCTAAGTAACCACTAAGCTACTCCCTATCAGTGTCAATTTCCCTATTTCTGACTGTCATATGTGGATTTATTATCGTGCAGTCATTGTGATTGGCATCTTTCACTGAGCATAATGTCTCCAAGGTTTACCCATGTTTCAGGACCCTATTCCTTATTGTGGCAGAATAATATTAGAAAATGTCCATTCATCAGTTAATGAACATTTGGGTTGTTTCTACATTTTGGCTACTGTAAATGCAACAGTAAACATCTGTGTGCAAGTTTGTGTGTGGACATATGTTATCATTTGTCTTGGGTATATACCTAGGAGTGGAATTGCTGGGTCATATGGTAACTATGTTTAACTCTCTAAATAACTACCAGGCTGTTTGCCAAAGTGCCTTCACTATTTTTACGAATAGTGCATAAGGGTCCCCATCTCTCCACATCCTTGACAACACTTGTTATTATCTGACTTTTTGATTTTAGCCATCCCAGTCCATGTGAGTTGGTGTGCTGTTGAGCATATTTTCATATGCATATGGGCCATTTGTATGGCATCCTTCAAGAAATGTCTGTTCAGATTGTTCATCCATTTTTAATTGGGTTATTTGTCATTGTGTTACTGAGTTATAAGAGTTTTCATATACTCTCTATAAGATACAAATCCTTTAGCAGATATATGACTTGCAAACATATTCTCCCACTGAGTAGGAAAACTGAATTACATTCTGTAAGTTATCTTCTCACTTTCTTGATGGCATCTTTGAAGAACAAAATTTTTAATTTTTAAGAAATCCAATTTATCTGTTTTCTTTTGTTGATTGTATTTTTACCAGCATATCTAAGACCTTTACAAGGTCCTGTAGTGACAGAGTTAGGAAGATTTGTCTGTATATTTTCTTCTAACAGTTTTATGGTTTTATCTCTTACATTTAGATATTTGATACATTTTGAGTTATAAAAATGATTTTTTGAGTTTTAATATGAGATGTGAGTAGGGGTCCAACTTCATTCGTTTACACATGGCTATCTAGTTGTTTCAGCTCCATTTGTTGAAAAGATTGTTCTTCCCCCATTGAATGGAATTGGCACCCTTGTCAAAAATCAGTTGACCATAGATGGATGGATTTATTTCTGGACTCTCAATTCTATTCCATTGATCTATATATCTATCCTTGTGACCAGTACCCCGCTGTCTTTATTACCATTGCTTTCTAGTAACTTGTGAAATTGGGACATGTGAGTCCTTGTGTTCTGTTTTTCTTGTTCAAAATTGTTTTGGCTATTTGGGGCTCCTTTAATTCCATGTGAATTTTAGAATCCGTTTGTCAATTGAAACAAAGAAAAGCTGGTATTTTGACAGGGATTGTGCTGAATCTGTACATCAATTGGGAAAGTATTGCCATCTTATCAGTATTGAGTGTTCTGACCCATGAACACGAGATGTTTTTCCATTTGTTTCTATCTTCTTTAATTTCTTTCAATGTTTTGTAGTTTTGAAAGTATATGTTTTACACTTTTATTAAATTTACTCCTAAGTATTTTATTCACTCAGATGCTATTTTAAATGGAATTGATTTCTTAATGTCATTTTTTGATTGTTGATTGCAAATGCATAGAAATACAATTGATTTTTGTATACTGAGCTTGTGTTCTAAAACTTTCCTGAATTCACTGTTAGTTCTAATAGTTTTTAAGGGGATAGCTTAAATTCTTTAGTATTTTCTATATAGAAGGTCTTGTCATTGATAAATAGGGAGAGTTTTACTTCCTCTTTTCCAGTCTGGACGCCTTTTATCTTCCTTGTCCAATTTCCCTGGCTATAACCTCCAGTACAATGTTGAATAGAAGTGGCAAAAGCAAACTTCCTTATCTTGTCCCTGATGTTAGGGAGAAAGCATCCAGTCTTTCACCATTAAGTATATTAGCTGTGGGTTTTTCACAGATAGTTTTTATCAATTTGAAAAAGTTCTGTTTTATTCCCAGTTTGTTGACTCTTTTTATGATGAAAGTATATTGGATTTTTTCAAATGCTTTTTCTGTATTTATTGGCAATTATATTCATTTTATATGTGTTTTATTATTTATTTATTGTGGTTTTTATTTTTTATTCTACTGATAGTAATTGATTTTCATGTGTTGAACCAACCTTGCATTCCTGGCATAATCCCACATGGTCATAGCATATATTCTTTTTATATGTTGCTGGATTCACTTTGCTAACATTTAGTTGAGGATATCTGCATCCATATTCATAAGAAATATTGGTCTTTGGTTATCTTATATCTCCATCTGGTTTTGGCATGGAATAATATTGGCCTCAAATTTAGTTCATAGCAATTTCCTTATCTTCTACACTTTGGAAGAGTTTGTTAAAGATTGCTATTAATTCTTCTGTCAGTGTTTGGTAGAATTCATCAGTGAAAACACCTGTACCTTAGCTTTTTGTGGGGGTATTTTTTTTTATTACTAATTCAATCTTTTCACTTGTTATAGGTCCTTTCAGATTGTCTATTTTTCTTGAACCAGTTTTGGTAGGCTGTGTTATTCTAGAAATTTGTATATTTCATCTTATTTATCTGATTTTTTTGGCATAAAATTGTTAATAGTATTCCTTTAAAATCCTTTTTATTTCTGTAATGTTGGTAGTGACATCCCCTCTTCATTTTATTGTCTTCTCTCTTTGGTTAGTCTAGCTAAAGGATTGTCAATTTTGTTTATCTTTTCGAAGAACTAGGTTTTTTGTTTTGTTTAATTTTTCTATTCTCTGATTCGTTAATTTCCACTCTAAGCTTAGTGATTTCTTTCTCTCTACTTGCTTTACGCTTAGATCTTCTTTCTTCAGTGTCTTAATGTGTAAGGTTAGGTTATTGATTTGAGATCTTTCTTCTTTATTAATACAGACATTTACACCTATAAATTTCCCTCTAAGCACAACTTTTTCTGCATCTCATAAATTTTGATGTTATAACTTTGTTTTCATTCATCTCAAAGTATTCTCTGATTTCCCTTTTGATTTCTTCTTTGATCCATTGGTTCTTTAGGAGTGCGTTTCATTTCTCTAGTATTTTCCTGATATTGATTTCTAATTTAGTTCCATTATTATTGGAGACATACTTTATTCTATTTCTATCCTTTTTAATTTATTGAGGTTTGTTTTATGGCTGTGTTCTATCCTAGAGAATGTTCCCTGTGTACTTGACAAGAATATTATATTCTACTGTTGTTTGGTGGAGTGTTCTATAGATGTCTTAGATCTGTTTGGTTTAATGTTATTGAAGTTTTCTGTTTCCTTGTTAATATTATGCCTAATTCAACCCATTATTGAAAGTAGGTTATTGAAGTCTCCAATTATTATTCTGAATTTCTCTCTTAATATCTCTCCTCATTTCTGTCAGTTCTTGCTTCCCATATTTTGTTCTTTTATTAGGTGCATATGTTTATAATTGCTGTATCTTCCTGGTGGATTGTCCCTTTTATCATCATAAAATGTTCCTTTGTCTCTAGTACCATTTTTGTTTTGTTTTGTTTTGTTTTGTCTGATAGCAGTGCAGCTATTCCAGCTTTCTTGTGGTTGCTGTTTCTATATCTCCTTTATCCTTTTACTTTCATTTCCAGTCTATTTGTGTCTTTAATTCTTAAGTATACTTCTGTAGCTAGAATATCGTTGAATCATGCTTTTTATACATCTGACAATCTGATTGATTAGATTGTTCAATTTATACACATTTGATATTGTTATTGCTATAGTTGGATTGACATTTGCCATTTTGCTTTTTGTTTTCTGTATGTCTCATGTATTTTTGTTCCTCTATTTCTCTTCTACTGTTTTCTTTCATATTAAAGAGTATTTTCAGATGTAACATTTAAATTTCTTTGATAATTTTTTCATTATATTTTTTAGGGTTTTTTGTTTTGTTTTGTTTTAGTGATTGTTTTAAGGTTTACCATGTGTATTCTAATCAGCTTCAGATTTATGTGTTTAATTCCAATGTATGAAAATGATACTCCTATATAGTTCTATTCTCTTTCCCTAATTTATGGTATTATTATCATATACATTACATCTATTTATGTTATAGACCTAACAATATATATACATTGCTGTGATTATTAATTTACTATCTGTAGTCATTTCATTAGACCAGTGAAGCTTTGCTCACACCCTCTTCCTCTGTGCTGTTATGGCAATATATTTATTTCTATATGTCACATGCTCTAAAATATATCATTGTATACAGTTGCTTTTTAAATCAGTTAGGAAAGGAAAAAGAGAAAAATATGCCTTTATACTTTTCACAGTTATGCAATTGGCGTTTTTTTTTTCCATTTTCATGCCCATTTGTCCTTTCCTACCCTTCCTTTTCCTTCACTCTGACTCCCCTCCCTTGGCCTCCATCAGGTATCTTCAGACCTTCTTCATGACATTCAGGAGGACAAGGAGCATTCAAGCCTTCCCCCAGCAGCTGTGGGAGCTGCCCTGCAGGGTGATCCCCACCAGAGCAAGGAGCAAGGGAGGCCTCAGTGAGCTCTCTACCTTCCGAGCCGGCCTAGGGGTGATCACAGAGCAAGGGCATCATGGCTGAGCCCTTTCTGTGTGCCAGGACCAAACATGCAACATTCAAGATCTTTATCCTCACAACAGCCTGGCCAGGAAGGGGTCATCATGCCCATTTTGCAGATGGGAAAGGTTAAATGAGTCAGATAAGTGTCCCAGAACGTTGGAGGGGGATAATTCATCCACATTCAGGCACATTCTTGAAAGAGTCGGAGGGTGTCTCCAGGAGATACCCTGATAAATCCACCTGGGTTTATGCTGTTTCTCTGATAAAATACAATGATCAGCAGGGGAAATATGTGTTGTTCTTTTTTAAATTACAACTCCCTTTACCTTTCCATGAAATAATGAAACACTTGTCTAAAGGGGAAAAATTTAGTCACATCCATGTTCCATCAAACTGCACAGCACCACCTCAGAATACAAATGGTTTTGTTACTTTTCAATAATTTTTAAAGACTTTTATTCTCATTATAAAAATAATACAAGCATTAAAATGGAAGTAATATATAATCCTTTGGAGGAAATTTGAAAATGCAGAAAAGTGTAAAGAAAACAATATAAATCACGCAAAATTCCTCTATTCAAAAGCAACCAGTATTAATATTTTGGTGCATTTTCTTGTTTCCCTCAGGTCTTCTGTATATATATTCTGTAAGGCCCTACTTTTTTCATTTAACACTCCATGACCATTTGTCCATGTCACTAACATTTCTTCATAAATGTGAACAACATGGCTGCCTGGTTTTTCATTGTGACTGTACCCATGTCCCTGAGTTCCCCCACTGCAGCCTCCTCCCTGCACACACATAACCTGAGCACCATTACAGAGCCCTCTTCCATGCCCTGGTGGGGTGGCAGGCCGGTGACAAGGAGGAGAAAGAGATACAGGGAGCAGGTAAGGCATGGTCCCTGTCCTGGAAGAAACTGATGTCCAGGTTGATGACCTCAAAGGAGTGGACTTAGAATTTTGGAAGAGAGACAGCTAGCAAAGTTATGTGCAGGCCCCCAGAAGTCCTGTCGGCAGCCCGGTCAGCTCACCAGACCAGAGCTCACAGGGGTGAGGAGGTAGGCTGAGAGCCTGAGTCCAGGGAGAGAGCCCTCACCACAGCCCTGAGGGCAGAGAACCAACCCCAGAGCGGGGGATGCCGCTCCCCTGGAGAGTTGGCCAAGCCTCCTCTGAGGATGAAGGGCATGGCTGTGGACAGCTTGGCTGCCCCACTTGCCAGACTCTCCCCTCCCCAGTTCTCACCCAGGTAGCCAGCTGGAGTCCTGCCCCTGCAATGTATTCACTGATGTGTTTGCAAATGGTGCCTACTGTGCATGAGGTACCCGGCTGGGAGCTAGATCAGCAACGGCAGGCCAGCAAGCACCCATGCGGGGGGTGGACAAAGGGCGGGGTGCAGGGGATCCAGCTCCCAAACACTGCTCATGTGGAGCGTGGGGGAAAGGCTGTAGGAGATGACACCGGCACGTCCCTGCAGCCCCAGGGCCTCGCCTCTGCCTGGCATAGCTGGGAGGCCACCAGTCTCCCTGTGTGTCCAGGGATGAACAAGTCCAGGGCTGAGTCCTGGAGAAGGGTCAGGCGGGACCCCTTGGCTTCCCAGGCCATATTGGGGGTTGGGCAAGTTGGCACAGACCAGAGGAGAGAGGGTCAGAGAGGACAAGTCCAGGCCCTCGTGGAGGGCTCCCTGGCCTGGGTCAGTCTATCAGCCCCTTGCCCAGACCTCCCAAAGGAATTTATCCACATCCTTCTGGGATGCCTACTGAACTTAGAAGAAAGCCTGCCCTGCATGGTGAAGCTGCTTGTCCCCTCACAATCCCACCCCTGCCATTTTTTAATTTAGGGACCTGCCACATTCTGATAATGTGCACAACACAGGTCCCTAAGAACGTGTGTGCCCTTTCCTCCCTGGCAGAGGGGCGGTCTCCATGAGCGCTCATTCAGAGCATGACTTGGGCTCAGCCCCTCTGAGGAGCAGGGAGCACCTGCCAAGCAGGCAGGAGAAGGGAGCCGGGCCGGTGAGCAAGACCCACACCCTGGATGTAACCCTTTCTGCCTGGCCTCTGCCACACACAGCACCCCTCTGGCTAGCGTGGCCTGGGGAGCTTCAAAGGCTGGGGTGTGATGGTCCCATCCACACAGGCACCCAGACGATGTGAAAGTTAATCCATCCAAAGGCCTGTACTGCGCCCAGGCCAGCACCAGTCACCCTGGAAGGCAAACCAGCCCCCACACAAGGGCGAAGGCCACTTTCCCTCAGCGGTTTGAGGCCCTGCAGATGCAGAGGTAAGTCTACAGGCTGGACTCTTCAGGGCCTCCTACCTGGGTGCAAACACACGAGGGAGTGGCCTTGTCCCAAGTGGGTGTGGCCTATGTGACCGCGAGGGCCGCCCCTCCTCCCCCTTGGTCATCTCCGCAGTGTGTACCTCTGCCGAGACAACAGCTACAGGAAAAGAACAGCTCTGTCATCAGCAGTGAGGCCACCGCTCCACACAGACCAATAAAACACTCTGCGAGATCTGCTTTGGGTTCGCTCTACATAAATGTCAGTGGAAATCAGCAGCTCTGTTGGCAGGAAACCCAGTAATCTGTCATGTGCATGGTGCATGATCAGGAAAGACATCTCCTTCCGCCTCCCAGCACCACATTATTAATCTCCCCCAATGACCTGGAATCAGGGAATGCATCTACAAGATGTGATCAGCCGTCCACTGGCCTGCTCACCACGTCCTCCCTGATAGACATCACCCAGAATGAGGAACTAGGAGGCCGAGAGGCAGGCGAGGGAAGAAGAAATGATCAGGAAGCATCTGACATCCCAAGGTCAGCTCAACTGAAAAGTCATCACAAGTGTGCAGAGAAAGCACGGGCACTTTCCAGCAGGGGGGCTGCCTACCGCCCAGTCCCGGTGCTGCAGGGACAGCACGGGGAGCAGAGGGCAGGGAGAGAGCACAGGAGGAGCAGCCCAGTCAGACCTGCAGGCTTGGCACACTGGCCGTGGTCACTCTTCTGTGATGCACAGACTTTCAGAGCTGGCAGGAGCTGGGAGATACTTTGCTTCAATAATTTGTTCTGTGTTCTCAGAGAAGTCTGAGGCCAGAAGAAGAATGACATTACGGGTTCACCAAGTGACGGTCCTGGGAGGGGAATTCCAGTCCCTTGCCAGCACCATGTCAGATAGAGACAGAGACAGAGCTCCAATTATCCGCCTGGGGCAACTGCAAATCAGCGAGCACCACAGGTGCTGGGTGCCCTGTGGGTCGGAGGAGGATGAACAAACACTCACACAAATTGTTATTTAACATAAATCCTGGTAAAAAGCCTGTGGGGCTGAAAGGCCCTGTAATCAGGGGCACTGACCCAGTCTGGGGCTGGGGAAATGGAGAACTTGCCTAAAGACATCTCACCCGAGACCAGAGGGCTCAGCCAGGCAAAAAGTGGGCAGAAGTTCCCAGGAAGGGGCTCCTGTCCCTTCTGCTCCCCTCCTCTCCTCCCCCTTGTCAGCTAAGCAGGCAGTCTATTCCAAACCTGGAGCACATGCCCAGCCTTCCCGCACAGCACAGTGGTCACTTCCCACACCCAAGCCTCATGCAGCCATGCCCTGCCATCCAGTCCCCTGGCCAGCATTTCAGATCCCACCCTGTCCCCAGGATCCCAGCCTCCTCCAAACCCTCTGCTGCGGGTGCTGTCCTGGGGGCTCCTCCTGCTGTAGTAGAGCCCACACCCACACACCATCACAGGGCTGGACACACCCCAGGCCTCAGCAGTGCATGCAGTAGCGAATGAATGCATGCATGCATAAACCCATAAGATGTGGCAAGACAGAGCATGGGTCAAACGGGTCCCTATCCTCTGGCAAGCGGCCCAGGCAGCCCAGCCCAGCGGGTGTGCCCATGGGGCCTGAACAAGGGAGCAGAGCCAGTTCAGAACCTGTTCCTTCCAGGTGCTTCCCGCTGAGCGGCCCAAACCATTGCCTTATGGAAACTCCCTCCTCCACTCGCTCATCTCTTAAAGTCTTCTGAAGGTTTATATTTCCCTGCCTCCTTTTATCGACCCTTGTGAGAAAAGCAACTTCAAGGCCTTGGTCTCCACCCTGTTGATAGAGGGTGGTCAGGGTGGGAAGGGATCTGCGGGCCTCCCTCCTAACATTCCAACACCCCCAGACCATCAGTCTTCAGAAAACAGCCCTGAGCAGGGATGTGACTTGCCTGACTCTGGCTAAGCTGTGGCAGGGCTGGGACTCTGGTTGTGGCCTTGGTCCACCGTCCACCTTCCCGGTAACTGTTCAGGAAGGATGACAGGGCTCTGCCCAGGCCAACCTGGGCTTCTCTACACCAGGTCAGAGAGAGCCATCTGGGGCCTCAAACACAATACACCAGCACTGCCCCCAGCCAGCAGAACTCCACGCTCAGCCTGCAGGCCCTTTACACAGCCTGGCACACTGGGGCAGGCTCTGAGCATCAGGGGCATGGTCAGCTTGTCCTGGCCAGTCTCCTCCATCTGCTACCCCCATGGTCTCCCAGGAGTAAGGGCTTCAGGATGATCAACTGGTAAATATCCTGGACACCAAGTCCCCCTGCCAGGGCCTGTGACACAGCCTGTGACTGGCTGACTCACCTGGGTGGAGAGAAGAGGGAGTTAGCTGGTTGTGTTTTGTGGATCACATGAACCAGTCCCCTGGGTGTGGTGATCTTACACATGGGAGGCAGGGCTGATAAGCTGGAATTTTAAAACTGAGACAGCTTCTTCTGTGTCTGGAAATAGAAATGCATTGCCTCCAAGTCCATTTCTGCTTTCTGGGGAAATGGCAGAGCTGGTCCCTCTCCAGCTGATATCAGTAAAGCACCCTTGAGAGGACCTTCAGTTTTATGTGCTGTACAGTCTCCAGCGAAGAATCCCTCTTGCAGGGAAAGGCATGGCATCACGGCCCTGCAGCCCAGGGATGGGGCACGGCGCCGCCACTGTGGGGACATGCAGCGAGGCCCTCACCACACTTGAGACCAGCGCCCACAGGGCTGCACAGGGCATGTGTGTAACAGTGACACCATGTGGCTCCAACAGCAATAGGAATGCCTCTGGCTTGATTGACTCCCCAGCTCACTCCCTGGTGTCTGCAAGCAGGACCAGCTCCCAGTTCTTGCATGGTTCTAGAAGTTTCTGCCTTTCCTACCAATGAAGGCTGGTGAAGACTCTAGTTCAATGAACCATTTGGTCATATCTCCATATCTCTACCAAGCAAGTAAGGGGCGATTCCACTTTTGCATGGTCTGTTTGGATTGATGCTCCTAACTACCAGGGAGGTACACACCCATACAGATAAGAGTGTTAAGGGTTAACAACTTGCCAAAAATCACACAGTCCAAATAAAGGGCTATGCTGGGGTTCAAACCCCAGGGTCCACACTTCTTCTGAACTCCACACAGCCCCTCAGCCCACAGCAGAAGCCAGAAACTGCAAAGCACTGGGGCCACACTTCTTCCTGGTATTGTCTACCTCTGGGTTTAGCCCAGTTGAAGCTTCCCTGGGAACCCCTCCCTATGCACACCTTCTCTAGTCAGATGTAACATTTGGTTCACATGCGGCCCAAGCCCCTTGAATCAAAGACCATATGGGCCACATGACATGGTTTACTGTGTTTTTTTTTTTTTCATTTTGCTCAGCTGGTACAAGAAATATGCCTAAGCAGTCAGCATAACTTTTGAAAATCAATTTATATTCTGTCAGCCTGAGTGTCATTAACAACCTCCACTAATATAGCAGTAAAGAACATCTGGAAACATAGCAGCTGTTGGGGGAACAAGGTACAAAAAAACACTACGACAACAGCTTGTTTTTCATAAACTAGATTGGCTCTGTGCAAACAAGACAGACAGACAGAATGGAAGCCAGAGACGGAGAGGGAGGGTGTGTCCCAAGAGCAGGCTCCCACACTCCTCAGGCACAGGGGGCCCACCTTCTCGAGCAGGCCCTCCCTGGGAAGGGTATCTGGGCTCTCAGGAACCCCCAGAACAACAGCTGAGCTTAAGAGTTTCCATGCTCTGGTGGGCTCAGGGACTGAGAGAGCTTTGCCTGGAAAGCTGGCTGAGCACGCTGGGAAGGCTTCTGAGGGCAGGAGACATTTAGGCCCGGCTTTGAAGCCTGAATAGGAGCGCGTCAGGTGAGCAGGAGGAGGCCCTGGGGTGCGGGGCACAGCCAGACAGCAGCACTGGAGGAGAGGGGGCAGAGGCCAGGGAGACCCCTGTCGTAGGGTGCACAGGGTCCTGGCAGTGGGGCACCATGGACATTCCCAGAGCCACACTAGAGATAGGGCCATCATGACCACGGGACACAATGTACGAGGGACGGGCAGGGACCCACCCTCCCACCTTTCCTCACCCAGTGCTACTGAGCACCCAGCAGGATTCAGCAGCCAATGGGGCAGACACGGTCCCTACCCTCCTGGAACGCACCGACAGGGAGCAAAATCAGCAGGTAAAGTGACACAGCCTGGGGATCACACCATTCCAGGTGGAGCGGCCAGGAGTGGTTGCTCCGCGAAGACGGGGCCCAGCGCCTCTGTGGGGAGCGCGTGCTCCAGGCCAGAGAGCTGGAGGGCAAGGCTTGGTGCGCTCTCGAAGAGCCCTGAGGCCAGGGCTGGTGACAGGGACACTGGCGTGAGAAGGGGCCAGGAGAGGGAGCGCGCTCCGGCCCACTCGCCACAGCACAGCCCTGAGGCCCATCAGACCCTGCCCGGGACAGCAGAGCTTGGCCACCCCCCAGCCTCTTGGGTTGCTCCCCTGGCCACGGGCCTCGCCCATGCCCATCCCTCAGCTGCTTGGACATCTTGAAGGGATGATGGCCAGTGGCAGAGGGCTAGAAAGGGCAGGAGTCCTCTGGGATTCGTTCTCCTTTGGTGGGGTCGCTCATGTGCGAGGCCCAAGCCTGGTAGTCGCCCTTCAGTGTTTCATGGATTTTATCTAAAATACATCAGCAGGCCCTGGGCATGTGCCCAGCCCTCCGCTGAGTGCTTTAAGAGGAAGAGGCTCTCCCCAACATTTTTATAGCCCATCTTTCCTTTCCCAAAGGATAGGATTCAATCTTGAAAAAATAAGAAAACAAAAAAAAGAAAGTGTCCATAATCCTACTTCAGTGTTTTCAGTTCAGTATTCCACTGTTTTCTTATGCATAGAGATGTGTGGAGATGCATATGCATTGTGTTTCACTTCCTAGTTTGAATTTATAGAGCTGTTTTTTCTTCCCTCCACTCTTTTGCAATGTAGAACAGTGGGATGTGGAGACAGAACTGACCCACTGGGGACGCTGTGGAACTGCTGGTTTGCAGGCTGATGAAGAATCAACCTGCATACAGAGCAGGCCTCCGGGAGAAGGTAGAATGGACACCACATCTCCTTCCTGAGATGCGAAATGAGGCTCAGCTGTTTAGCCCCTGAACTACATTACCCCAGGGAAAGGCCTGCCTCTACTTGTGACCTTGAGTCAATGCCAGGGGTGAGGGCCAGGGCAACACTGTTTGGAGTCCAACCTGCACCTCATCCCAGAAGCCACCCTGGCCCAGTGGTGAGATTTTGGGAAGCAATGGCTGAGCATGGGAGAGGGAGCCCAAAAGAGCTACCCCAAGCAGGGGGCACCAGAAGAGGGAGGCCACCAGCAGAGAGCTGGAGTGGAGATGCCCATAACAGCAACGAAAGAGAGGGGGGACCCAAGGTCCCTCTCACTTAGTGGGGGCCAAGAACACACTGCATTCTTTGAGTTGTTTGACTATTGTAGCTTTGTAGTTAGTTCTGAAACCAGGAAGTATGAGTCTTTCACTTTATTTTTCTTTTTCAATATTTCTTTGGCTACTTAAGTCCCTTATAAGGTCCATGAATTTGAAGGTTGACTTCTGTTAGTGCAAAAAAACTCACAGGATTTTCATCGGGATTGTACTGAATCTGTAAATCCCTTTGGGGCATACTGCCATTTTAGCAATATAATCTTCCAATCCATGGATATGGGATGTCTTTCCATTTAATTAGATCTTTTCAATTTTTTTACAAATCCTTTATCTCGTTGGTTGAATTTATCCCTAGGTATTTTATTTTTGTAGATGCTATTATAAGTGGATTTGTTTCCTAATTTCTTTTCAGATTGTTCACTGCTGGTACATAAAATCACAACTGATTTTTGTGTGTGTTGACCTTTTACCCTATAACTTCACAGAATTTGTTTATTAGCTTTCTTAGTTATTTTGTGGATTTGGGGGGATTTTCTATGTATAAGAGAGATACTTTCTCTTCCTCCTTTCCAATTTGGATGCCTTTTATTTCACTGTTGCCTAATGTTCTGGCTAGGACGTTCAGTACAATGTTGACTAGAATCGGCAAAAGCAGACATTCTTGTCTTGCTCCTGACCTTAGAGGAAAAGCTTTCAGGCTTTCATCATCAGCATAATGCTCACTGTGGATTTTTCATTAATGCCTTTTATCATGTGAAGGAAGTTTCTTTCTATTCCTACTTTGCTGAGTGCTTTTAATCATGAAAGGGTGTTGAATTTTTTCAAGTCCTTTCTGCATCTATTGAAATGTATGTGGGAGCTTTTTTCCTTCATTCTATTAAGGTAGTATATTACAGCTATTGATTTTCTTATGTTAAACCACCATTGCATTCCTGGGATAATCCCACTTGGTCATATAATCCTTTTAACGTACTGTTGGATTTGTTTTGCTAGTATTTTGGCAGGGAGGGGCTATGGCTATATTCATGCAGCATATTGGTCTATAGTTTTTTGTGGTGTCTTTATCTGGCTTTGGTATCAGGGCCTCACAGAATGTGTTAGGAAGTTGTTAAGGCTTGAATTGTGTCCCCAAAATTCATATATTGAAGCCCTGACTCCAGTGTGACTGCATTTGGAAATATGACCTGTAAGAATGAAAGTAAGATTAAGTGAGGCCATAAGGGCAGGGCCCTAATTCCATATGACTGCTGTCCTCACAGGAAGAAGAAGGGACAGCAGAGAAGGAAAGACCACAGGAGGACGGAGAGAAGGCAGCCGCTTCAAGCCAAGGAGAGAGCCCTCACCAGAAACCAGTCCTTTGGCGCCTTGACCTTAGACTTGTAGCCCCTAGAACTGTGAGGAAATAAACAGAAAAATAAATAGAAATAGTGGTATCTTGTTAGGGCAGCCTGAGATGACTAACAGAAGTATTCTCTGCTCTTCTGTTTTTGGAAAAGTTTGAGTAAGAATGGTGTTAATTTTTTTTTTTTAACATTTGGTATGACTCGCCAGTGAAGCCATCTGATCCTGGACTTTTCTTTGTTGACAGGTTTTTGATTACCCATTTGATCTTTTTGCTTATAGAAGTCTGCCGAAGTTTTCTATTTCATCTTAAGCCAGTTTTGGCCATTTCTGTTTCTAGGAATGAGTTCATTTCATCTCAATTATCCAACTTGTTGGTGTACAGTTATTCACATATTCATTCTCTTATAATCCTTGTAGTTTCTGTAAGCTTGTTATAGTGTTTCCAGTTTAAGTTCCAATTTTATATATTTATGTCTTCTTTCTTCTTCATCTAACTAAATGTCTGCCAGTTTTGTTGACCTTATCAAGTAACCAACCTCTGGTTTTGTTGATTTTCTCTATTGTTTTTCTATTCTCTCATTTATCTCTACTCTAATTTTTATTATTCCCTTCCTTTGGTCAGCTTTGATTTTATTTTATTTGCTTTTGATGTTGATCATTCTTTACACTTAAGGTGTAAAGTTTGGTTGGGGATTTGAGATCTATGTTTTTAATGTATGCATTTTTAACTATAAATTTCCCTCTCAGCATTGCTTTCACTGCATCCTATAAGTTTGGGTATGTTGCACTTCTGTTTTCATTCATCTCAAAATACTTTATAATTTCTCTAGTGATATCTTCTTTGACACACTGTTGTTTAATGTCTACGAATTTCCTTATTTTTCCAGTTTCCCTTCTGTTTTTCACCTCGAGCTTCATCTGTTGCAGATGAAGAAGATACTTCTATGACTTCTATTATTTTAATTTATTGAGAATTGGCTTACAGCCTAAGTATGGTTGATCCTGGAGAAAGTTTCAAGGGCATTTGAGAAGAACATATATTCTGTTGAATGGAGTGTCCTTTATATCGGTCAGGTTTGGTTGGTTTAGAGCATTGTTTATGTCCTCTCTTTCCTTACTAACTAGATGTTCTCTCTATTATTGAAAGTAGGATTTTGAAGTCTTCTATGATTACGTAGAACTATTTCTCTTTTTAGTTTTGTCAGTACTTGCTTCATATACTTTGGGGCTATTCATATATTTTGGTTGGTGTGTACATGTTTACAATTTTTCTACCTTCTTGATAAATAAATGCTTTTACAAACATATAATGTTCTTGTCTTTTTTCCCTAAAACCTATTTGTAATAATTTTTTCCTTAAAAATCTTTTTCTCTGATATTAGAATAGTCACTCCTGCTCTTTTTTCCATCCTTTCACTTGAAACCTATTTGTGTCTTTGGGTCTGAGTCTACTATAAGCAGCATACAGTTGAATCACGATTTTTTTAATCTCTTCTGCCAATCTGTCTTTTAATAGGTGAATTAAACCCAGTTATATTTAAAGTGATTACTGAGAGTGAAGCACTTCTGCCATTTTGCTATCTTGTCTATGTCTTATAAAACTTTTTTCTCAGTTCCTCCAATACTACCCTCTGTTGTGTTTGTTTTTTTTTCCCTACTACATCTTTTGATTCTCTTTTTTTTATTGATATAGTTGACATACAACATCCCACTAATTTAGGGTGTACGTCATAGTGATTTGATATCTTATGCATTACTTAATGATCCCCACGGAAGGTTTAGTTACCATCTGTCACCATACAAAGTTATTACAGTATTATTTACTATATTGCCCATGCTGTACATTACATCCCTATGATTTATTTATTTTATAAGTAGAAGTTTGTACTTCTTAATCCCCTTCACTTATTTCACTACTTTCCATACCTCCCCTCTCTGGCAACCAACAGTTTGTTTCTTGTATCTATGAGTATGTTACTGTTTTGTTTTGTTTATTCGTTTGTTTTGTTTTTTAGATTCTAAATATAAGTGAAACCGTACAGTATTTGTCTTTCTGACTTATTTCACTTACACAAAACCTTCTAGGTCCAGCCCTGTTGTTCAAATGACAAACTTTCATTCTTTTAATGTTGAATAATATTCTGTTGTATATATTACTACATCTTCTTTATCCATTCATCTACCAATGGATACTTAGGTTGCTTCCACATTTTGGCTACTATAAATAATGCCACAATGCATGTAGGAGGGCAGATATCTTTTCAAATTAGTGGTTTGTTTTCTTCAGGTAAACCCCCAGAAGTGGAATTACTGGATCATATGGCAGTTCTATTTTTAATTTTTTGAGTAACTCCCATACTGTTTTCCATAGTAGCTGCACCAATTTTCATTCCCACCAACAGTGTAGGAGGGCTCCCTTTTCTCTACATCTTCACCAACACTTGTTACTTTTTGTCTTGTTGATGTTGGTCATTCTGACAGGTATGAGGTGATATCTTGTGGTTTGATCTGCATTTTCCTGATGATTAGTGATGCTGGGCATCTTCTCACATGTCTGTTGTCTTTCTGCATGTCTTCACGGGCAAAATGTCTATTCACTTCCTCTGCCTATTTTTTAATCAGATTATTTGGATTTTTTCATATATTGAGTTGTTTGAGTTCTTTATTTATTTTTGGATATTAGCCTTTTATTGGATATACCCACCCCCATCTCCCTTTTGTGTTATTGTCATAAATTACACCTGTATACGTTGTGTGCTCATTAACATAGATTTATAATTACTATTTTCTGCATTGCTCCTTAAAATTATATAGGAAACAAAAAGAGGAGTTAAAAATGGAAAATGCAATAATATTCTCTTTTATGTTTACCTATGTAATTATCTTTATTGGAGATCTTTATTTCTTCATACAGCTTTAATTTCTGTTGTCCTTTCACCTAAACTTGAAGTATTCTCTTTAGCATTTCTTGCAGGGCAGATCTACTAGTGACAAAGTCTCTTACATTTTGTTTATTTAAGACTATCTTTACCTGAAGAAATCAAAATCCCTGATTCAAAAAGACATATGCACCCCTATGTTTATTGCCACATTATTTATAAGAGCCAAGATATGGAAGCAACTTAAGTGTCCATCAGTAGATGAGTGCATAAAGAAGATGGGCTACATATACACAATGGAATATTATTCAGCCATAAAAAAATAAATCCTACCATTTGCAACAACATGGATGGACCCAGAGGGTATTATGCTCAGTGAAGTAAGCCAGGTGGAGAAAGATAAATAATATATGATTTCACTTATACCTCTTACATGTGGAATCTAAAAACAAAACAAAAATTAATAAAGCATCAGTAGACTCAGAGACACTGAGAAGTGACTGGTGGTTACCATGGGGGAGGGGTTGGGGTGACCAGATTGGGTGGTCAGTCATAATATAAACTGGTCATGGGGATGGAAATGAAGGACGGAGAGTATAGTCAATGACTGTAACATCTTTCTATATTGACAGATAGTAACTGCACTAGGTGGGGTGAGGATTTAGTAATGTGTGTAACTGTTGAATCACTATGTTGTATACTTGAAACCAATTTTATATTGTATATCCACTGTACTTCAGTAAAAAAGAACAAGTTGGTTGAAAAAAACTTCCTAACTTCTCCATTTTTAAAGGATCATTTTAGCAGCTATAGAATTCTTGAATAACATTTTTTTCTCAGCACTTTAAATATGACATCCCACTGCATTCCGTCATGATGGTTTCTGATAAGAAGCCAGCCATTAATCGTATTGACTGTTCTTTGGATGTGACAAATTGTTTCTCTCTTGCTGCTTTTCTCTTTAAGTTTCAACAGTTTGATGATAATGAGTCTCAATGTGATTCTCCTTGAGTTTCTCCTGCTTGGATTTCCTTACATTTCTTGGGTATATAGATTCATGTCTTTCCTCAGATTTGTGTTTTCAGCCATTATTTCCTCAAATATTTTTGCTATCCCTTTCATTTTCTCTCCCTCTCTCTTTCTTGCTTTCTTCTTCTGAAAATCTCATCATAATGTGTATATTGATCTGTTTGGTGATGTTTCGTTGGTTTGATAGGCTCTGTGCATTTTTTTTTTCATTCTTTCTTTCTGTGCCTCAGACTGGGTAATTCCAGTTACCCTATCTTCAGGTTCACTGACATTTTCTCCTGCCTGCTCAAATCTTCAGAGGAGCATCTCTAGTGCACTTTTAATTTTAGCCCCTGCACTTTTCAGCTCCTGAATTTCCACTTTGTTCCTTTTTATAATTTCTATCTCTTTACTGATTTCCCTACTTGTTCTTACACCATTGTTCTGATTCCCTTAGTTCTTTGTCCATAGTTTTCATCAACTCTTTTAGCATTTAAAGTCTTTGTCTAGTAAGGTCAGTGCCTGGGCTCTCATGGGAAAGTTTTCTATTTCTTTCTTCCTTTGGAGAATTGGACACTTTGAATATTGTAGTAGAGTAACTCTGGAAATCAGATTCTCCAACCTCCTCAGGGATCACTGGTTTGGTTTGTCCAGGGTGGCAGTCATCTAATTTTGTAGTAATTTATCTAAACTGTTCTTGCAAAATCTATATTCCTTGTTGTGTGTGGTCCCTGAGGTTTCTGTCATGCTATCTCTATGGTCAGACAGTGACCTGACAAAGATTTCCTTGAATGCCTGGATCCAATAAGAGAAGAAAAGAAAAAAGATGTTCTGTCTCTTTAAATTCTTTAAACAATGTTGCCCAGGAAGGTGCCCCAGCCAGAAGGGTTGAAACAATGGCCACTATCTATGCTGGCCACTCAGTTACTCATCAAGGCAGGAAAAACACACAACCCCAGATTTGGAGGGCAAGGTTTATTGCCCACCCTGGCACCAGTGAACATGCCAGGAAGGCAGGCTATCCTCCCTATGGCGGTCTGCCTTGAGACTGCAGGATGGAGAATGGCAGCTGCTATACAGACACTAAAATTTACCAGCAGCCCCCTTCTCCATCCAGCACTCCCCTGGGTGCTGCGAGGATCTGACTAGATTCCAGGGCTCCAAAACAATTTATTCCAACAATTTATGACAGCTCGATAGTTGTTTTGTTGGTGGGACCAGTTCCTCGCCTTCCCACTCACTCTGCCACCTTCTACAACATGTGATTGGCTATTTATCTACCATTTTGGGGGCCACTTTTCTCCTTCTCCCATGGTCATACTATATTCACGTTTGCTCTCTTTTGGAGTAAGGTTTGGTCACTTATACTCATTTTGGGAGGTTCCCTATCAGGTTGTAGTTAGCAGTTTCTTAGCCCCATTTCTGTCTGTGCCTCGGAAACACTGCCCCTTCCTAGCCCCTGAGCTTCCGTCTTCCTTCCTCTCCACCATGAAGATGCAATGCTTTCTTCTGGGGCATCAGGTTAGACATACAATAAAAGGTTTTGTCTCTAATTATAGTTCAGCTTCCAAAGTTTTGCAGACTCCTTTGTGTTAATTAGACCAAATCCAGGTTGGATCCCTGACTTGATCACACTCCACTCACTTGCATTCCAGGAGAGTTTCCTGAGTTTCTGAGAAATGGAGCCCCTGTGAAGAATGTGGACTAGCACGTTAGCCCCAGGTCTGCCCCCGGGGAGCCCTCTCACCCGCAGTGCCATCCATCATGTGTGTGCTGCTGAAACACATTGAGGCCGGCAGGACTAGCTGGCAATTTCTCTCTTTTGTTGGGTGTTTTCTAAAGAACCAGTTCTGGTATTTATTTACGGCTTGAGTTTTAAATTAATTAATTTCTGTTCCTATCTATTAATTCCTTTGTCCTGCATTCCTCAGTTTACTATGTTCTCCTTTTTTTTTTTAACTTGAATCAAAAGCTCACTTTATTTATTTCTCTGCCTAACACTGAAAATATTTAGGGTCATGAATTTGCTGCATTATAACTTTGGCAGATTTCCTGTGTCTTAATATATAGGGTTTTCACATTGCCATAGGTATTCAGCAATTATAGTTTCAAATTTCTCTTTGATTCAGAAGTTATTTAGGAAATGGTTGCAGTACTTTTGTGTTTGTTTAATTTCACATGGATGGAGGTTTTTGTTTTTACTTTTGTTATTAATCTCCATTTTCACTGCACTGGGTCAAAGTACCGACCTATATAATTTCTATTAGGAGGAATTTACTGGAAGTTTTTTCTTGCCTGTTGCTTAATGAATGAAATATTTTTGTAAGTGTCCCATGGGCCCTGGGAAAGGACGTGGCTTCTCATTCTGAAGGGCAGAGTGTCTGGTATGTAAACTTTCCGTCATCCCACTAATTACACCACTCAGAGTCACCATGTCCTTACTGATGCATCCAGCCCCCAGAGAGCCATATTACAGTAGTTCACTGTTCTTATGTTTCTTTCACATTTTCCTTATGTTCCTGGTGCCCTTGAAGGGGCTGATGTTGACCAAGGGGCCTGAAGTTACTCTGGAATGCTGTTGCTTTCAAAGAACTACAACTGGAAAAGGTCACTGAGCAAAGGGGGGAAGCACCTCCAGGGACAGTGGCAGGAGCCCCATGTTCCCTGCCAGCCCATGCAAGGGAAGGTGACACGCTAGCCTGGGCCTGCTGCCCCTAGCATATCTTCAGGCTGCTTCATGTTCCAATTCTGGGGCATGGCTGGCAGGTTAGATTTTCCCAGTTCCATTGTTTTGGACAACCAGAAACTGGGAACTTGGACTCAAGTATGACACCAAGATAAGAGAATTGAATTATACAACCAGCCCCTGCTCAAAACCATACCCATGCTCCCCACAATTCTGCCCACCTTAGAGCTTTAGTCTCTGTGTCCCTGTAGAAGCAGAACTAAGAAGCACAAGGGGAAGTTTCCAGTGTGACAGGGGGTCTCCTGGTTTTTCTTGCATTCATATTATACAAGGCCCAGTAAATTGCTGAGGGTCCAGGCCATGCCCACTGACGAATCCAGTGTAAAATGAAAAACAGGCACATTTTCACTCCTCCCCACACTCCCCTCCTCCCTTCTTCCAGTTTTTATTAATTTTTGGAATTTTAGAGCCAGTTCTCTTTGCTTTTATCATTGCAGATATATTTTAAGGACTTGTATTAAAACAGTAATACCTGCACCACAAATAAAACAAGAAAACACAAATTGAGAGTGTAACGGAACACCCCACGTGCCCACCGTACTGGCAAACATTGAAGTCTGGCGGCACCAGGGCCGGCAGCACCACTGGACCCCGGGAACTCTCAGACACTTCAGACACTGGGTGTCTAGTTCACAGTGGCACAACTGCTTTGAAAGACAGTTTGGCCTTTTCGAGCAATACGCCGACTTACATGTATCCTTGCACTCTCTCTCCCTTTTGCATCTAAATCTAACACCTACTGGCTCCTTTAAAACTCACCCATAACCTGACCTCCCCTCTGTTGAACACCGGCCAAGCCGCCACCACCTCTCACTGCACTGATGCCCCAGGATCTCTCTGCTTCCCCAGCACCAACAGGACTCAGGGGCCTGTGAGGTCTGGCCATGTTAGGACCTCCACTCTGCTCCTTGCTCACCCGGCTCCAGCTGCTCTGTCTGCCTTCCCAGGCCCCGGACTTGCCAAGCCCAGCCCCGCCTCAGGGCCTTTGCACCTCCATTCCCTTCCCTGAACACTGTCCCCCTTGGGCCTGGCTCTCCCCATCACTTCCTGCAGGTCTGTGTCCATATACCAGCCTCGATGCTGAGGCTCTAGCAACAGTCTACATAAAACTGGTCCTTTCTCCCTCCCCTTGGCGTTTTCATCCCTGGGCCAAACTCACCACTCTGACATTGTATATAACTTACTTACTTGTTTATTGTCTTCCCCAGCCCACCGCCACTTCTAGAATATTAACTTCATGAGGACAGGGATGTTTTTCTGTTTTCTGAATTGTTAAGTCCCCAGTGCCCAGAATACTGCCTAGCACACAATAAGCATGTATTTTAGTACAGCTTCCCCAGAAATCAGAGCCTGAGGTCAAATGTATGTGTCCGTGCTTCTTGGGAGCAAGGGTGAGGGCTAGAGAAGTCAAACAGGGAAGGAGGGAAAGCAAACCCTGACAGCGCACAGCCGAGTGGAGCATGGGTAGAGAACACAGAGTGGCTGCAGGACAGAGGCCCAGGAGGGTATCCACCTGCTCCCTCACTGGCCAAGGTCTGCTGGCTGGGACACTGACCTGCCTCATCCCCCTGCCTCCCTGAGCAGCCCCTGTGGGTCCACTGTGTCAGATCTGGGCCCAGAACTAAGGAGGTAGGGTTCAGAGGCTGACCCTTACCCTCACCTCAGCCCCAGGGACGCCCACACAGTGTGAGGGGACAGGTTCCCACAGGGCCTCCATGCCCTACAGTGATGGCCTTACAACCACAGAAAGTCCAAGAACTGTACAAGGACCTCTGTCCATTGCAGCCAGGACGTGAGGTGAGCAGCCACAGACAGGCAGATCCAGGCCCAGGAGGGCTGTGGGGGACGAATAACTGGGCCTGTTGGCTGGCAGATGAACCCACTTGCCCCGCTGGCTTGAAATGCCATTTTAACACATACTGAATTGTTGGAGCTGCTTGTTTTAAATCATTGTTTTACATTATAAATTTCATCCTCCATTATTTCAGAGACATTTTATTCTGTCTTGTGCCCTCATTTATAACAATTAAAATAACTCATTGCATGACTTAATAAAGTCAGGAGTGATTGCTTACCTCTAGCACGTCCCTACCACAACTTTCCTTGCCCATCTATCCCTCCGGGAACAAGGGGCAGCCTGATACCGCACCCAGAGCCGGCAGGTGACTCCGGGTCCCCCCACTTTCCACATGGCGCCTTTACAGCTTCCCTTCAGACCTCCCACAGAGGGCTGCTGGCCGTTCAGTGGCCTTGGCACCTGGGAGAGGGGGTGGGGCCAGGCCACGGGAAATCGTGCAGACAGACGTCATCCCTGCTTCCTTGCCCTTGACGCCACCACAGCCGGCAGCCGGGCAGGCCTCGGCCAGGACCATCGTGGGCCACGTGGGCCACTCCAGGAAGGCCCCCCACACCTGGTCACATGGCTCCCCGCAGGTGTCCGGGGGTCGGGGGATGTGGTGGTGCTGCCGTGCGGGGTGCGTAGGGGCATGCCAAGTTCCATACGTGTAGTCACACACAGTCACCACCCGAGCTCAGGCTCAGTACAGACGGGGCAAAACTAGCAACCCGATGAGCGCCTTTGTTCATAACATGTCCACACAACATAGGTCTGAGTGACAGTCATGTCTAACAACCTGCTGGTGAAGCTGGTGAAAGTTTAGCCATCTGCTCTGGGTCGGGCAAGCAGGCTCCACACTCTGCGGAGCTGTTAACAGCCACAGCCTGTAGGCAGACAGGAGCACAGAGCTCTGGGGCTTTTCTGAAACACAGTCACTTCAGAGAGGTAAAGCATGTGCGTTTGTTCCAACCTGGAGGGTTGAAGGCTGTGAGGAAGCGGAAAGGGTAGGTGGGTTGGAGTGCCAGGCGAGCTGGGCAGGAGGCCTGAGGTCGGGCCAGGACCAGGTTGGCCAAGGGCCATGTGTATCAAATGTGCAGGGAAGGAACAGCCTTCCAATCGGTGCCATCTATCTGCTGGGCACAGGCCTGTGCTCAAGAGCCCTGCAAGGTGGGTATTAATGCCCGGGTTTACCATCGTTACTTAGTTAACTAAACCAATGAGCACACATGTAGCAAGTGCTTCAGGCACCGCTCCGGCCAGGGGACTCAGCGGCAAGCCCTGGCAGGGCTGGCATTCTGGGACATAGAGGGCAGAGGGGAGACAATTCACTGCCCACTGCCCAGGACAGGCACGTCAGCAGTGCTGCGAGGGGCAGGAGGGACACAGCCACCATCAGGTAGGTGGTTGGGGGTCTCCTGAGAAGGCAGCATTTGAGCCAAGCCCTGCAGTAGGAGGGGAAAGTGGCTGGCGCGGAGAAAATGTCCCAGGCAGAGGCCCTGCGCTGGGACATGAAGAAGGAAGGAACACAGCAGGACAGAGTGGGTGGGGAGGATAGGGTTCCCGTCTGCGTGGGGGTGAGGAGTGGCGTGGCCTGACCGGAGTGCGCTGCTGGCAAAACAGACACGGGGCCAGACACAGCACCCAGGTGCTGAGACATGGGGGATTCCAGACACACTCTGCATGGACAACAGAGGGCTGAAGGGGGCCTGCAGCTGAGGCAAGAAGCAGGTCTAGAGGGGAGGGAGTTCCGGGCCCGGTGTGCCCCCTCCAAAGCTCCGTGTCCCAGCAGTGGGCCAGAGCTCCCAAGGGCAGAGCCCAGGTTTGCAGAGAGGGTATGCACTGCAGGCAGGAGAGGGGCAGGCAGGACAAGGAGCAGGTGCAGGTGCAGTCGTTTGGCTTTGTTTTTATCCAAGCTACACACGTACCGTAGTTAGAAGGGCTGAGCACCAAAAGGGGCCTGCTGGTCCCCGCTGACCATGGCTGGCTAGTGACTCTGTGTGCTGTGATCAGGTGCCTGCCAGATCCAGGGGCAGCCAAGCCCGCTCAGGCCTCTGTAGCCATCTGACCACCCCAGCCAGGTCTGCCCTGGAGTCTGTGGCTGAGTCTGCAGTTAAGAAGCCCAGGACACTGCCTGCTTCTCCTGGGGACAGGCCCTCCCTCTCCACTCCAGCCAGTCCTTCTTCCTACCTAGACCATTCCAGCCACCACCAAACAGGCCAGCATTCACTGCATCTCCCCAGATTCATGTAAAGGCAAGGGCACATTTTCTTCCCTGGATTTCATGCAGAGAAAGGTGCAGCGGGGGAGACCCTGGGCACACACCCTGCCGACAAGCACATCCCAACTCCCAGCCCCTCCAGGCCCCACTGGCTTCCGCTGCCAGGGAGCTCAGAGCAGCGCTCGAACTCAGCTCTCAGCTTAAAGAAATGGCACAGGTCCAGATCACCTGCCAACTTGCCGGCTCCCTTTCCTTAGGCTCACTGTTTATCATCCTTTCTTCTTTTTTTTTTTTTTTTTTAACACTTCAGCCGTGTTCCAAAAAGAAACCGACGTTGCTTCACAGCTACATGTATGGAACAGGCCAATGTTAAGTTAAAACACACGGGGCAAAGCAAATGCAGAGTACACAGAGGAAGAAAAACAAGCGGCCCTCCCCCGGTGTGGGCAATGCCTGCGTCGGCACAGCACTTGCTCACTCAGCTCCTCCTCTGCACCTGGCACCTGCCGGGACCCCGGGCAGCCTGGGGACGTGGGCTCAGGCCCCTCCTTTCACAGACCGGATGGGAAGGGGGCTGCCTGCTGGCCGGGGCAGCAAGGACGGTGCGGTGGACCAAGGCTGGCAGGTGCAGTTAGGGGACAGGGCGCAGCATGGGACCCTCACAGAGACCCGAGGGCGACAGCACTGGCCAACCAGCTCGAGGAGGACAGAGAGTAAACTGCAGTAGAATGAGCGCCCATGCCATGATGCAGAAGCAAGGACTCCATGGCAGCTAAACGTGCCCAGGGGCCCAGACCCTGGGGCCAGAGGACAGAGCCAGGCCACGGGCCTGGGCAAGGGGTGTGAGCTCTGTCCCAGGGCCACAGGGCAGCCTGCCAGCACCCACTCCCACCTTATTTATATTTTCCTGGCCCAGTGATTGTGTCTCTATTTTGTAATTATTGTATTGGATGAGCTATTGTAAACTGCCTTGAATCCTTTGGGGGAAAAGGAAGGGCAGTGGCTAATTACCAAATTAATTAGCAAGTCCTTTCCATACACGGGGCAAAGCAAAATGCCCCGTGTATGGAAATTCTTTACATTTGGTCCTGCCTATTCCCATCCCAGCAGCCGCCTTGAGCACCTTGCGCATGGGGAAGAGCCGTGAGCTGGCAGGGAAGCCCCACTGGGACAGCCAGGCAGCCCACCCTGCTTGACTGTACCTCTCCCCAGGCCTGTGGGCCGCGGGCAGAAGCCAGGGGCCCTGCAGCGTGCGCCACCCTCAGAGGCGGCTGGCCTCCTGACTTGCCCCCACCCACCTCACCCCTGCTAGCAGGCTACCCTGCTTCCCTCCTCCCCGAGGCCCGCTCAGGCACTCACACCTCCACGCTGCCCCAGCTGCAGCCACATTCATCCATCCTGCACCTGGATGGGCAGCTGTGCAGGCCCCTTGTACCCCGAGCCTCGTCCTCCACAGGGGCCCCCTCCTTTCCAGCACTGAGGTCCGCTTGCCCCTGCTGTATCTGCCCAATGAGAGGCCTTGCAGGAGCCCGGAGGCAGAAGGAAGCAGGTCGGAACCTGGCCGATGTCCTCTGGCTTTCCCCCTGCCAGGCCACGGGGGGCAGTCTGTGCCCCCACCGGCAGCCACCGCCTCTGTGAGCAGCTCCTTCCTGCCACCAGAGTTTCCTCTGTGTCCCGATTGGGCCCTCACTCAGCCCCCTGTGGTGGTAGCCCTGATGCTCCCCAGTTCCCTCCTAGTCACCCAAGCTGAATGTGCCATTCCCTGCTGGGGCCCCGTCCTCGTACACCCAGGTCAAACTGCCTCCAGCAAGGCTGTTTTATTTGAAAGGGAAAGAAATATGCATAAGCCACCCCAAGCCCCTGTGTCGGGGGTCCCCAAGGCCAGCCTCAGACTCACTGATTCACTAGTGCTGTCAGGCCTCAGAAAAGGCTGTTATACTCACAGATACAGAGTATTAAAGTGAACGGATGCAGATGGAAATCAGCAGAGGGAAAAGGCTGCTGGGAGAAGTCCCAGGACCAGCCATGAGCTTCCCGGTGTCCTCTCCCAGTGGGGTCCCTCAGGGGCGTGCTTCACTCCACCAGAAACAACATGGAAACGTGTGCAAAGTGTCCCCAGCCAGGGACTCTCCCCTGAGTCCTGGGGTCCAAGGTTTACACTGGGGGTCAGTCATGTAAGCCTGCAGCCCCTGTGTGACTGGCTCCCAGGGAAAGCACAGTGGCCATAAATCACATTGCCCGAATAAACTTCTCCAAACTGATCCAGCCTGGCCTCCGGCATGCAAAACACTCTTACCAAGCAGAATATTCTAATTCTCTGAAGACTAGCCTTTATTTGGAATGTGCAGGGTTTGAGGAACCAAGGCCTGCCGAGTTAATCCTCCCCGGCCTGGCCACAAAGCAGAATAAGGATGGAGGACTTCACAGACTTGCACCGGGCTGACAGCCGGGCCTCCAGGGAGCAGAACAGGACAGGAAAGTCGTTAGACTCAGGGTGCCTCCTCACTCCCTCGGGGTCTCTCCTTGCTTCTTCCCACCCCTCCGTTTTCCAGCGCCCCCACTTCCTTTCCTCACTCCTCTCCCCTCCACTGTCCTCCCCTCTCCTCCCTCCCAGCATCCTCCCCGCCTGCAGGCACACGGGCCCAAGGCAGCTGCCCCGGCCACCCACCCCACATTCTCTTGGTTCAGGTAGAGTTGCCACCATCTGCAGCCCAATTCCAAATGGCTGGGGAGGATCTGATGGAACCAGCTGGGGCTGGGTGCTCACACCTGCTCTCATCAGCCTCCACCGGAGATGGGGTGCAGAGCAAGATGCTCTGGGCTGGGTAGCCCCACGCACGTCTGCTCCACAGGCACGGCTCTGCCCCACAGGGGCAGGGGGACACAGGGCCTCGCAGAACAGTGGGGGAAAGACACCCATGCAGGGGTGGGCCCAGGGAGGCCACAGGGCCCATTTCAGCAGAGGTGCCATCAGCAGAGTATCCCGGACTGGCCTTTGTCTCCAGGAAGACCCAAAACAGTCCAAAAAGACCTCAGTGTCCAGTGGTCTGGCTTCATTGCCTAATGAGGGGCATTTGAGCCCATTGCTGCCCATGTCTGGTAGGGGGACAGAAGTGGTCTCAGAGGAAGGGGACAGGTCAACTCGGCCAGGAGCAATAGGGACACCTTAATGAAGAGACGGGGCTGCAGACCCCTTGTCACTTGCTCCCACATTAGTAGAACCACTTTGTGGGACTGGGTAGCCCTGACTGAGGTTCCCAGAAGATAAGGGACCCAAAAGATCCTCACCTTGAAGAAGAATGAGCTCTGGCAATGGACAGGGTGGAGGACTGGGGAGGAGAGCTGCCAAGCGGATGACGCTGGATGCCGGGGGTCGTTTCTGTGGCCCAAGTGCAGCCTGAGGGGGAAGCTGCTTGGGGAGAGAGGAGTGGAAAAGCAGCCCAGGTGCAGAAACTGCCATGTGGGACCCAGACTCCCAGCAGGTGTGGGTGGGCACAGGAGGAGACGAGATCGGGCTGGGCAAGCAGCCACCGGGCTGCAGGCCAGTGTTCAGCTGTGACACTGTGGCAGGGACACTTGGAGATAAGACCAACTCGTCGACTGAGTAAGCCCCAGGACCACCAAGGAAAGGAGGGGCCTCCTTCCAGGGAGCACATGGACGTGCAGCTGTAGCTGGTATCACACATGTGCATGCATGTGCTGGCTGGTGGCTCTGGGCTCGCCGCCCGACACCCGTCACAGAGCAAGCCTGTCCCCCGCCTGCTCCTGCCCGTCCTCCCCGGAACCCCGCTCAGGGCTCATCCTGTCCCCCACCTGCTCCTGCCCGTCCTCCCCGGAAGCCCGCTCAGGGCTCATCCTGTCCCCCGCCTGTTCCTGCCCGTCCTCCCCAGAAGCCCACTCAGGGCTCATCCTGTCCCCCGCCTGCTCCTGCCCGTCCACCCCGGAACCCCGCTCAGGGCTCATCCTGGTAACTCTCAGTGGGTCGCCAAGGCTGCGAATGGATGAAGGCCTTCTTCCTCCAGGGAACACACTGTTGAACATACGGAGACCAAGAGATGGAGAAGTCAGGGCAGCCTCTCCAGACTCAGAAAGCCCGGGAGCACTGCTGAGGCCCAGAGGGCCTTTCCTACCGCTGGTAGAAGCAGGGCTGGGTCACCAGTCACAGAGAGTTCAGAGTACATCCAGAGGGCCATCGGCTGGCACGGTCCCAGCAGGACCCTCCAGGAAGGCGTCTGTGGCCCTGACACGGCCCCTGGGGAGCCAGGGTGGGCTTGGTCTCCTTCCACATCACCACCTTCCTCACTTCTGCGGTCAAGCTAGGCAGGCAAGCCCCCCCGAAGTTTCTGTTTACCCATCAGTAAAATGGAAAGAGTAACACTGATCTCACCGTGGTATTATTTAGACTTATTTATTGATGCTGATAATATTCTCCAAGCCCTCAGGATTAAAGCAGTAGATCACCTGGGAAATATGATCGCATCCTGTTGCCATGGCAATGGTTCCATTCTCCCGGCGCCTCCTCAGAGCCCCACAGCACACTGGGCTCCCGGGGTCTGAGGAGCAGAGCTGCCACCAGGACATTAGCACGAACAACAGTAATAATTAAATTACACAGAGAGGAAGCCCATGAAATATGTATGGGAGAGAAATGGGTTTGATTCATTTAGGCAAACGGCAATGTTTTCCCATCAGAAATGGCCCCCCGGAGCCTGCGGCTGGCTCTCTTGGGCTCTCATTTCTTTAGACAAGGCAGGGGGCCAGCAGAGCCTAGGTAGGGGACTGAGTTGGGGTCAGAGGTGGGGCAGAGATCCATATACAATCCTGAGTACAGCAGCCGGCACAGCGCCCACAGTGGGCATGGTCCCCGGGGCAGATGCCCTGCTGTGACCCTCAGCTGCTCTCCTTAGCAGCTGCTCTGACTGGTTGCCCCTTCCGTGAATGGGGTGGTACTGGGGTATGACCAGGACTCTCATGATGGTCCAAGGAGGCAGAAATGGGGCTCTTCCCTCCACAGTGACCCCTGAGGGATGGGATCGCCCACCCCTTTGCGCCGAGGGTTCTCCAGGGTTCAGAACTGAGTTGGGGGAGCTCTCGCATGCTGTTGGCTATCCCGTTCGCTCTCCAGCGGAGCAAGCGTGCCATGCAAACTGGGCCCGTGACCCAGAAACGCCAAAGCTGCCTCACCCTCCCTGGCCAGCCCAGCCCAGGTGAGGCCCCCCAGGCAGCCATGTCCACCTCAATGGCCCTGCTCAGCACAGGCCCTGGGGCAGCTCCATCCTGCAGACAGGGGCCAGCTGCTAACCTCTTTCTTAGCCAAGATGGGACCGAACCTCAGCTACGGTTCTCTGTCATTGCCCAGCTCCTAGCTGACGGCCACCCCCACCCGGAGCCTGAGGACAGTCCCATTCCAAGGTCCCTGAAGGGAGGGCCTGGAAACCCCCAATGCGGGCCCGACACTGTAGGCGCTTAGCAAGGGCAGGACTTCCCCGTGACCCAAGAGGACTATCCCTCCCCACCACCTCCCAAACTGCCCTCTGCTGACAGCCTTCCCCGGCCAGCTCAGTTCAGGTCCCGAGGCCAGGCACAGACAGAAGGACAGGCCACTGGGGCACCTGGCAGGTGGCTGGGTGTGCCTGGGCCACAGCTCTCCTGCCGTGGCTGTGTTGTCATCACAAGTCTCTATCCCGCAGAAGGGCCTCGGGAGCAGCTCCAGGACCTGTTGGGCATCCTGTGCTCTGAATATAAAGCCCTGGGTGACCAGCACAGGTGCCGTCTGGGGAGGCTTTGATGCCTGCTCAGCTGCTCTCGTAAACCCGCAGTACCCCAAGCCGGTACTGGTACCGGGCCTGGTTCTGCTGTCTGTTCTGATGGCTGTAAGCACCTCAGTTTCACCTTGTGCCCCAGACTAGAAGTTCCTTGAGGTCAGGGACAGAGACTCATTTATCTGGGGCCTGAGGCTCACCACCTCCAACACACACACACACACACACACCAGCACTCCCACACCTCACTGAGGCTCAGAAGGGTTAGCAGAGCCCCTTCCACCAGGACACCGGGCCCTGAGGTCCCTGTGCTCTGCACAGCAAAGTGCACCATAGCACCCCTCCCCACCATGCTCCAGACACTGTCCTAGGCCCGGGGGAGACCCAGGGGACCAAACAAGCTCCATCCCCCTGAAGCCCACAGCCTCCATCCGAGGGTGAAGGGCACAGGGCTGAGTGGGCGTGACCAGGCAGGGACAGCTAAGCAAACATCTGAGGGAAGTTTAGAAGCTGAAGCTTAGAGAGCAGCAGGCCAGGACACAGCAAGGGCCAAAGCCCTTCCCCTGTGTCTGGGTAAACGGGTGACACTTGGTTGAGCTCCCAGTGCCCCGGTGGGGGCATGGCCCCTGCCAGTCACTTTCCAGCTGCCGTACCCCTGGACCCCACAACCAGTGAGAGTTGGCCCCCTTTTGCTGTTGAGGAAACAGGGGCTCAGGGACCTCAGGTTGCCTCCTAAAGGTCCCCTGCTAGCGTGTGTGGCTCCATCACAGGTCTGCCTGGCTCCGAGGCCTGTCTGTCCACCTGCCCTCCCCTCCAGAGCTCTGAGTCCGGCTCATGGGCTTGTCCAGCAGGCCTTGGCATTGACACCCCTCCTGGGAGACGAACAAATGAATGAAGGAGCCAGGACAACCTTCAGTGCGGCAGGCTCCTGACCCCTGCTGGGCAGAGGCCCCGCCAAGATCCTGCCCAGAGCAGGCTGGGCCCCTCACAGGGCCAAGGCTGGCTGAGCCCAGTGTCCACGGAAGCCGCCCTGCTGCCAGGCAGCCTGGGCCAGGCCCAACGAAGCAGAGGAGTGAGCCCTGGTCGGCCTCCGTTGGCTGAGCCCTGGGCCGGAAGCAGGCATCTCCTGCTGACAGGCAGGGGCCACATGCACACCCCCACATCTCCAAGGGTGTGTTCACCCACACCTGGACTGTAGTCCCGGAAGGGTGGCAGCAAGGAAAGGGGTCAGGACCACCCCTGCCCCCTCTCCAGCCATCCCACCTCCCACCTTCCCCCCATGGGTCCCACAGCACGGAGCCACTTGGCCAAGCATTGAGCATAATATCCCTCTGCCTAGAATGCTCTGCAAGGCCACTCCTGCCTCTGAGATTCAGCTCAAACACTGTCCCCCCAGGGGGCCCCCCTGCTCCATCAGTACCTCCTTGGAGGCCCTGCCCACCATGGGTTGACCGCTTGTTGAGGCCACAATGCTCAGTGCAGACCTTGTCCCAGAAGCAGGCCCTGACAGTGCGTCCGCTGCCCTCTGTCCCCAGAAAGCCACCAGCAGGCTCTCCAGAAAGCACCTGGGGGCAGAACCAAGCCCTCTTTGCACATGTCAGGCAAAGTGTTTTCTTTTTCCAAGAGTGCTGCAAGTCTACTTCCCCGACAGTGACGGGAATGGGTATTGGCAGGGGTAGAGAGAGCACATTATGAACGATTCCACTGGAGTCCACTTTTAAGAGGAGGAAATCAATATGCTTTTCCCAGCATGTTCGGCTCCCCTCACCTGACCTCTCAGCTTGGGCCACAGCTGCTCCCTCTCCTCCTTCCTTCCCAGAAGGGGCTGTCTCTTTCTCAGAACCACCCACAAAGCCTAGGGGGAAATGGGCTTCGCTTCCAGGGGAAGTGCTGGGTGCAGGCAGGTCACTGAGAGAGGAATTTGATCTCAGAGGACCTGGTAGTTACAGCATGGCAGCTGGGGCCGCCAGAATCCCAGGTCTGCCCTGTATTGGGCACAGCCCAGGGCTCACGCACACTGCTTGCCAGACACCAGGACATCCGGCCCAGGATCTGCCCTAGGCAAGGAAACTGGGGCTGGGAGAGGTGCCGTGGTCCCCGAGGACACACAACTTAAAATGGCAAAACTTGGATGCCAAGGCAGGCTTTCCGCAGGCTGACTCCAGGAATACAGAGGTCAGACCCGCTTCTCATCCACGAGCTGTGTGCACCTGGACAAGTCCCCTAATGTCTGCAAGCCTCCTCTGACACGGGGCTGGACAGCCTCCTGAGTGCAGGAAGGAGAGGCTATCCCAGAAGCACCCCCACGTGCCGTGCCTGGGGGGCCTCCTGCCTCACCTCTCTCATCCTCACAGCCCCTGGGCCTGTCTGCGCTCTCCAGAGAGGGCGACGTCTGTGCCCGGAGCTGTCCTGGGCCCTGCCCGGTGCCCCTCCAGGAAGCCCTTGGCCCTGGTCAGCTGCACCCAGCCCTCTTGACCTCAGGCTGACTTTGAAAATGCGTGTCCCTGAGAACTCCTTTTATTTATTAACTCTCCCATGCCCCCAAGTCAGGCCATTTGTTTTTCTGTTCTGCTTTGGGAGCATTTCCATACACCCACCCTCTGAGGCAACATGATTCAGCGAGAGAGAGGCCACCACCACACAGACACCAGGTTCCAGCTCTGCCACTGCCCAGCTGGTGTGACTGAGGCACTGGCCTGCTGACTCTGGCCTCAGTTTACCCCTCTGTGAAAAGAAAGGGTTGAACTAGAAGAATCACAGCAGATCCAGTGTGCGTGGCTTCTGCGGGCCGGCTTGGTCAGGAGGGTGCCACAGCCGGGAGCTGGCGGATCAGAGGGCTGCCGCCGCTCAGCCCACAGAACCCACCAGGAGGCCAGCACTCCCCGCGCTCCCCCGCTCCCGGACCAGGTGGACTGGGAGGGCCCCGCTGGGAGCGCCACTGGTCCCTGGGAGGGGAAGAAAGTCCCCCGAAGGGCCTAGCTCACACACGTGTGCCCAGCCTGCGTGTCCCACTTACCACGCCTGCTCACTGGGCCAGCACATGGCCAGGCCCGCCCCGCCCCAAGGAAACCAGGTGCCAAGCCCCCGTCCACATGGCCGTGGTGGAGAGCTGACACAGCAGGAAACAGCCCCCTGACCGCCACATCACGTCTCCCAGGCAGGGGCTCGGGCAGGGCCGTGGGCCACCGGAGAGCAGGACAGGGACTCGTGCCACCCAGCCAGGCAGACAGGAGCCCTGTGGGTGGGGAGCACCCAGGACTGAAGGCCTGGGGTGCCACCCGCCCTGCACCTGAGCATCCTCAGGGGCACTGTGCACAGGGCAGCTCCACGGGGGACACGGCAGGCGCGGAGGACCTTGCCGGCAAGCGCCTGGAGCCCCAGGGTCCCAGACCCAGCAGCTTGGGTGGGGTGGCGTGGAGAGGGATCGGGGAGGGAGACTGTCACCTGGGGATTACTGTTGGCCGCACAGCTTCATCCTCACGTGTGTGACCCTCCCAGACTCTGATGCCCCAGGGCCCCCAGCAGCCTGGGGATGCTCCCTGATGGGACTGCGGTGGTCATGGCCGCCCCAGCACCACCTTCCCTATGGCTTTCAGCCACGCCAGCCCTCAGCCAGAACGACTGCCTGCCCCAAACTCAGACACCTTCACTCATTCACCAGACAAGGGGCCGGGCACGAACATTGCCAACCCCTGCCCTCAGACATGGCACATGGGGTGGGGCCTGGGCTCTGACCCTCCAGGGCCCCACACGCATCGTCCTGTGCGTCGCAGGGCCCTCCCACCACCGGCCGTGGGAGGAGATGTGGAGGGCACCCACAGGGAGCTGCCACCCAGCAGCCTGGGGGCACCACATCGCCCCAGCAGGATCTGCCGGAGGGCATCGGGCTGCGGCCTTTGGAAGCAGGCGGGTTAACACTTGGTTATACAAGTGAAGCAAGAGAGACCCACAAAAGTTTCAACTTGACCCTTGCTGGCAGGGACTAGACCCAGCCGGCCGGCCTCGGAGGAACCGGCGCCAGCAGTTCACGGCCCTCCCTTCGTGGCGTCAGGAAAGCTGCGGGCCTGGGAGAGCCCACACCAGCCCCTCTCCGGGAAGATGAAGAGACCCGCCTCCCACCGGTGCCCCTTGGCTTGGCCCCAGGTCAGATGTGCAGAGGCCGTCCCCTCTGCTAAGCCCACCCTGGCGCTGCGCCACTGCAGCTGGGAGGCTGGTCCTCGGTCAGCTGCCCCCGCGGGCAGTGGGTTCCCAAGACCAGGACCTGCGCCACCCCTTGACCTCCAAGCCCAGCACAGACTCAGGCTCAGCGTGATAAGGATGCCGGCAGGATGGGATGAATTAATTCATGGGTACTCACCTTATACCAACGGGATAATAGCATCTCACTGTCTCTTTATTTTTTAAATGTTTGTCTTAATAGAAAATATGCAAAACACAAAAAAACCCAAGAAGGGGAAAAAAACTCATAAACCCACTGCTGACATATCTGTGTATTTCCTCCCAGACTTTTCTCTATGCTTAGTTCCTGTTTGTTTACAAAGCAAAACTGCAAGGATAGTAAGATTTTCAGCCTGTTTTTCGCACTTGAGGTCGTACGGCGAGCTTTTATGTGTTAATTCGTACGTTTAGCAAACCTGTTAATGGCTGCATGGCATCCATTCTAATCACACCCTAATGTGGACAGCCGTTCCCCTAATGGGGACATTAAGTAGCTGCCAATTTGGGGCCACATAAATAAAGCCACAGGGCCTCTTCCTGGGCAGGAAACGTGGGCTGCATGTCTAAGCACATGCAGGGCAGATGCTCCCTGGGCCTCCCTGCTGAGCGTCCTGGGTTTGTCAAGGGATTTGCCCAGATGTCAGCTGCTTTGAGGCCCCAAGCCTGGCGCCGTGTCCAGAGGAGGCCCAGGAACCGGCCCACTTCAGGCCCCCCTGGGCCCAGCAGCCCCTGGGCCTGCCCCACCTCCAGCCTGAAGGAGGACACGTGGTGCCAGGCTGAGCCTGCCTTTCTCACGCCCCCCGGCAGGGCTGGCCCAGGCCGGCCACACACCGACCCTCCGTGAAACGTACCAGATGGTAAGTTCATTGGTGGCTTGGAGAAAACCAAGATAAGGAACGTATAGTAAGGAGCAGCTACTAACTGGGATGGAGACCCCCCACCACTCGGGGCCTGGAGTGGCCGCACCTGCCCTAATGGAAAGGTCTGGCAAGCATCCCTAAAGTACAGGGCAGCTCAGGTTGTGGCCTGGGCAGGAGCCGGTGCTTCAAGCAATGTCAGCACGCGGCCTCAGGCCATGGCCCCGGCCCTGGGGGTGAGTTCCCTCCCAGGCCTCTCTCCTCTCTGCTCCTGGTTTGCCGCGGCCCCTCTCCCCACCGTGCCTGCCAGCATCATGCAGCTCCCTATACCTTTCCCACCGCAGCCTCTGCTGGCACCTGCAGTTCGGTCTCTGCTTCTGGAACCTGGTTGGCCAGCCCAGGCCCTGGGTGGCTTTCCTTGGCGCCTAGATGGCGGGTAGCCATGAGCAGGTTTCCCAGTTCAAGTTCCTGCCAGGAAAGGAGCAGGCCTGATCCCGGGGACCAAGGGCAGTGGACACCCTGAGGATGGGGCAAGGGAAGGAGGGCAGACACCACAGGTGAGACAGGCAGAGGACACGGGCCATGGGGCCCACACCAGGCTGGAGCACACTGCCTGCGAGGGGCGGCCCGGGGTGGTGGCGCCCAGCTGGAGGGACTGAGCGCTGGGAGCGGCCCAGCAGAACACACAGCGCTTGGGACAGCATCTGCCCCGTGGCATCAGCAGGCAGGTGGCCCCACGCAGCTGAGCGGGCACCTCGGGCCGGGGCTCTGGGCGCCTCAAGAGGGCCAGGGCCTGAGCCGGGAGGAAGAAGCAAAGGGAGAAGATGCTCATGAGAGCTGGAGGCCCAGGAGACGCACCTGCCAGACATCCTCAGGGGACCCTGTGCAGGAGGGTGGAAGGTGGGGCACGTGGGGAGGGTGCCACAAGAGCAGGCGGGCAAAGCAGGAGAGCCTGAACGGTCCCTAGGCCACGGGGGCACTGTCAGCCACTGCAGAGAGTGGCCCTGGCCAAGTCGCGGCCTGCAGGACAGTGGGGAAGGGCTGGTTGAGGGGCGAGCCCAGGCCCACCGATGTGTCTAAAGGCCCCCCCCAGCCCAGAGCTCCCTATGCACTCAGCCAACGTGGCAGCGCCATCTCTCCCTCCCTAAAAGCCCCCTTCCCAGAAGCTCCCATGTCTGCCCTGGGGAAGCCCATGTGCCACTGCCACCCATGAGCCCAGGACGCTGCAGGCGCACTGCCCCAGGGAGCAGGCATGGCCAGGCGGGCCTCTCCCTGGTGTCCTCGGCCTGCCCTCCTCTTCCACCGAGGCTGTCTGCATCCCCACGACTCACAGCCCATGACAGCTCTTCCAGGGCTTCGTGCCCTTGTTCCCACTGCTCAGGGCCGCCCTCCTTCCCCACACTCTCCTCCCCGCAGGCTGGCCTCTGCCTCTGCCCCCAGGACGGCCATCTCTGAGGGCCTGCTCAGAGCCCCACCAGGCGTCAGCCAGAAGAGCGCAGCTCCCACCTCCACAGGGCAGAACAGGTAAGCCACAGGGGGCCTGGCTGGAGCAGGTAAAGAATGGGTTCCGTGGGTCCGAATGTACAAAGAGACTCCCTGGAGGGGGGCCTCAGTATTTGTAGTGGAGTTTGATTTGGAATGTGCCGTGTTGTCCACCTTGGGGCTTGTCACCTGTGAGACACAGAAATGGAGGGACTGAGGGCCTGGCTGCCCTGCCCCCACCTCACATTAATGAAGCTACCATGAGCAGAAACCCCACAGGTGATGCTAAGGGTCACGGGGATGAGTGAGGGGTGGCCCTGTGAGTATCACCTTGGGAGGGACAAGGGGCAAGCTGGGGAGGGGCCTGCGCCCCCACTGAGTGGTGGTGAGCGGGTGGGGATCCAAACCCGGGCGCCCAGGAGGGCGGCTGCCCCGCAGCTGTGGCCATGACAGGCAGGAACACACCAGGCGCGTCAGTGTGCCACAGGCCCGGCTGCTTAAGCAGCAGACATGTATTATCTCATGGTTCTCAAGGCCAGAAGGCCAGACTCGAGGTGTCGGCAGGTCTGGATCCACCTGAGGCTGTAAGAGAGGGTCTGCTCTTGGTGCATGGACGGCTGCCTGCCCCATGTCCTCATGTGGCCACCCCTCTGTGCGTGTCTGTGTCCTGAGCTTCTCTTCTTATACGACACCAGTTGTACTGGACTGGGACCCACCCAAGACCTCATTTAATTTGATTACCTCTTTAAGGACACTGGGTCCAAATAAGGTGACATGCTGAGGTGCTGAAGGTTCAGACTTCAGCATATGACTCTGAGGACCCAAGTCCACCCTCACCCACACGCCCCGGGGAGCTGCCATCACAGAGGAGCGCCTGGCCCAAGGGCTGCAGCAAGCCTGCGTGTGGAACTGCACCGCAGGCCCCCAAGCCTGTCGCCTGCCCTCAGCCCCCAGGCAGCTCTAGGCCTGCCTGCTGGGGGCTCTAAATAACACACTGATTTTTGAGCCAGGGCTAATTTGTCACCGGCGGTGCTGCAGACAGGGGACAGTCAGTCATCGTCATTAGAGCCAAACCCAAATCGATGGGCCCGCCTGCGTCTCCCTGTGACTGGGGCAACTTTTTTTTTCTTAATTGTAACAGTTTGCTGACACAGTTCTTCCCAAACCGAAGCAGCATGAAAGAAACCTTTTACCAAACATGACATGTTAATGTTTGGGAAATATTAAAGGAATCGCTTATCCTGCTCACCTATTGCTGTTTCTCAAACCATCAAAAGATTTAGGGGCTTAGCCATTTTATTATGTCTGTTCCACAGGCCAGGAAGTCGGCAGGACTTGGCTAGGTGACGGTGCCGCTCTGTGTGGCCCTGATGCTCCATGGCACCCGGCCGGCCGGCAGCTGGTCCAGGACGCCCCCTTCACATGCCCAGGCACACCCTCGACACACACTCACCCACGCACACCGGCTCATACACTCACCCCACGCACACCTGCTCATACACACACACACCCTCTACACACACCCCCCACACACCTGCTCATACACACACACACCCTCTACACACACTCACCCCATGCACACCTGCTCATACACACACACACACCCTCCACACACACCCCATGCACACCTGCTCATACACACACACACCCTCTACACACACCCCCCACACACCTGCTCATACACACACACACCCTCTACACACACTCAGCCCACGCACACCTGCTCATACACACACACACCCTCTACACACACTCAGCCCACGCACACCTGCTCATACACACCCTCTACACACTCACCCCACGCACACCTGCTCATACACACCCTCCACACACACTCACCCCATGCACACCTGCTCATACACACACACACACCCTCCACACACACCCCACGCACACCTGCTCATACATACACACACCCTCTACACACACCCCATGCACACCTGCTCATACACACACACACCCTCGACACACACTCACCCCACGCATACCTGCTCATGCACACCCTCCACACACACTCACCCCATGCACACCTGCTCATACACACACACACCCCCTCCACACACACCCCACGCACACCTGCTCATACACACACACACCCTCGACACACACTCACCCCATGCATACCTGCTCATACACACACATCCTCTATACACACTCACCCCACACACACCTGCTCATACACACCATCAACACACACTCACCCCATGCACACCTGCTCATACACACCCTCTACACACTCACCCCACGCACACCTGCTCATACACACACACACACACCCTCCACACACTCACCCCACGCACACCTGCTCATACACACACACACACACCCTCCACACACTCACCCCACGCACACCTGCTCATACACACATACCCACCACACACACTCACCCCATGCACACCTGCTCATACACACACACACCACACACACTCACCCCATGAATACCTGCTCATACACACACACACCCTCCACACTCACCCCATGCACACCTCATACACACCCTCTACACACACTCACCCCATAAACACACACACCCTCTGTACACACATTCACACCCACTCATATGCACACACACCTTCCGCACACTCACCATGCACACCTGTTCATGCACACACACCCTCCACACACACTCACCCCACGCACCCTGCTCACACACAATCTCATATACACACACAATCACGCTCACAGACTCATGCATATTTACACACATGACACTGAACACAAAGCTGTGGACTGGAGGACAGCCGTGGGGAATGTATGCAAAGATATCCCCTCAGGAATTGTTAACTGAAACCCACTGCACACCAGGCCTGGACGAGGGAAGCTGCTGAGAAGGAAGGCAAAGTTGGCAGGTGGGCTGAGCTAGAGGCCAGTCCCTCCTCCCCTCCTAGAGACTGGGCCCCACAATCCACGGACACGCAGCCACCAACCCAGAGGCACAGAACAGCACCCATGAGACATCCAGCCTGCAAAGGGGCCTTGTTTTCTCCCCATAGAGGTTTTATTTTTTTAATTAGTTATTGATTTTTAAAGCTTAGGAGCTACCACATAAAATCTGGATTTCTGGCTTCTTTTGAAAAACCGGAAGAACTCAGAATACATGTGATCCAGCCTGATCGCTGGTCCCACCCTGGCCCCCCCAGGCACCACAGGCCTCTGGGTGCCTACACTTGGTGACCCCATGTCAACAAAGGGCAGCTCTTAGGAATCTTCTGCCTGGAAGAGAATGCCTTCTCATTCCTGCTGAAGAATCAGGGCTAGAGAGAGAGGAGGAGGCCGAGGCCATGCCACACACAGGGCAGTGCCGGGCCCCTCGGCTCAGACCTTCTGTGGCAGGGCCAGGGCAGCACGCACTTAACATGTCTCCCAGCACATTCCTTTCCTGGGAGCCTCGCATGGCTTCAGTCACCTGAGAGATGTTCTGTGCAGTCCCAGGAACTTGGCCATGGGAGAACATGCGACCCAAGTTCCCCGAATCCCGCTGTCAAAGGAACCTCATGGCTCTACAGGTCAGACAGCCTGAGACAGAGGTTCTGCCTCCAGAGGGGCGACTGTCCCCAGGGCCCACAAATGCCCCAGGATGCAGGTCTGCCTGGAGGCCAGGTGGATGCCAAGCTCCCCACCTCCTCTGTGTCCCAGGGCCTGTCCCGCCCTGCCTCCCTGGGACACCAGCCTCCCGCCCTCACTCCTTCACAGCCCATCCCCTCAGCACCCAGCTGCTCATGTCAGCCTCATCTATGGCCAGAGCTCAGAGCATCCAAGAGGACACAGGTCCCACCTCCTATGTGAACAACAGGGTTTCCAAACACCCAAAACAGGTGGCCCCACAGAATGACACCTACCCTGAGTGCTGTGTCAGTGAAATAAACAACTCAGGCCATGGTCTGACACCCAGGGGGGCTTGGGACATGCCACCACTGGCATCATTATCATCAAGGAAAATGTCACATCCTCTGTATACCAGATATGCCAACAGCATACAGTGGGAGAGATTCGTTAATGCTACCATATGTCCTAATTGGAAGCAGCCTGAATCACTGCCACTTGCTAAAAGGAAAAAGAAAACCACAAACCAGAGGAAAAAAGGTTTTTCTTGACTTGCCATAGACTGGAGTCATTATCAGGTAAATGCTTCCATCTCAGCCCGGAATTTTGGTTTTCATCTCAGCAATCATCCCACAGCCCAGGACCCACGGGAATGTCTTTGAAACACAGCAAGGCCCAGGCACCTGTGAGATCTTTCAGATGACGCCCTGCAGTGCACAAGAATTCACTGAGCAAATCTTCCCAAAGCAACTGCCATGTGGGTGGTGACGGACACATCGGCATGGAGCCAGATGAGGTCCCTTCCCAGGAAGCTCAGGGAAGAGGGGAGGAGCTGAAAGACACCAAATCCTCATGTGCAGCACCCTGTGAGGGAACCCCTGACAGAACACTCCAACATGACAGACATGCTGGAACCCCCGCAGCTGTGAGCTTCCAGGGCTTGTCTCCCTGTGGAGCTCGTGGACCACCAGCATGCACAGGAGCCACAGCCAGCTACAAGGTTTCACTGGCAACAGAGAAGGCAGGGGCTCTGCCTTCATTGTGTTAAAGCTGGGAGCCAGTTGCACAAAGCAATCACATTCAGAAAAAAAAAGGTTGTATGTGCCTGGATGTTGCAGAAGCAGACCAATAATAGTGAAGCAATGTGTACATGGCACAGCATTTTGCATGTGTTCAGCTGAGTCACTGAGGGAGGTGGGGAAAGCAGGAAGGATAGTTTCGCTGGGTATAGAATTGGCAGTTGACAGTTCTTTTCTTCTAGTGCTTGAAATTTATTGTGCTACTTCTTTGTGCCCTCTTGTTTCTGATGAAAAATCCATTGACACTGAGAGGACAGATGACCAAGGGTGCCCCTTCACATCCTCCAGCCTCCATGTCTCTGTTCCTTTTCTGTGTGGTCTCTGACCAATTTCACACAGACAAAAATGAGGTGTCCGCCCCCTGCCCTTGCCCCTGACTCCCCTGCCACCCAAGTGTCTCTGCTGACATCCCTAGAGAGGCCACAGTATCCAAACACACACGTGCATGGAGGAGCCAGGGGTTTATACCCTCCAGAAAATCTTTACCCAGGGGTATATGGGACCAGTGGGCAAGTTCTTTCTCCTTCTGTTCTTCCCCACACCCTGAGGGATAGCCCTGAGGCCCAGGATGCAGCTTCTCAGGGGCCCTGGACTCAAGTCCAGCTCAGGGAGACATCTCCTATGGGCTCCCCCTCTTGCCCCGCTCCTCTCCCTGGCTCTTGAACCTGCTCCTTTGTACAGAGGTACCACACAACAACACCCACACAGGGAGCAAGTGGGCATTGTTAGTCATAAAGCATCACCACTAGGAAAGTCTTCAAGGCCACCTCATTCTAACTTAAACCTCTCCTTCCACTTTACAAATGAAGAAACTGAGACCCAGAGTTGATAAGGCAATTTGTTATCCAAGACCACACAATTGGCAGCAGAGCAAGGACTAGTCACATCTTTCATCTCCTCAGCCAACTCTCCTTACCCTCTACCCTGCTGTCCCATTTAATGCCCCCTCATATGCATATTTATGACAGGGCCTGGGGAAAATAGTACTGGAACAAAAGTGATGGCATTCCAAGAAGGTATTTCAGGCACCTGGAGCTCCATGAGGGGAGGAAGTATGAAGCAGATGTTGGAATTATCTGACAAGGACCTTAAAGCAGACATCATAAAAATGCTTCAATAAATTCTCTTGTAAAAAATTAAAAAACAGGAATCTTAACCCCCAGAAAAATAAATTATAAGAAGTACCAAATGTAAATTGTAGAACTGAAAATGTAATGTATACAAATCTTGCTGGATAGGCTCAGAGAATAAAGACTACAGAGAATACAGTCATGCAGCTTGAGGCAGAACAATAGAACTCAGGCAATCTGAACAAAAGATAGAAGAGATTTAAATTTTTTTAATTAACAGGATTTCAGAGACCTGCAGGACAATAACAAAGATCCAACATTTACATCATTAATGTCTCAGAGGGAGAGGAGAAAAAGAGTATGGCTGAAAAAATAGTGGCCAAAAATCCCCAAGTTTGGCAAAAAAAAGCCAAAAGCCTAAAAATCCAAAAAGCTTAACAAATCCAAATATAATAAACCAAAAAAATTCCACACCAAGACACATCTTAATTAAACTTTTGAAAACTAAAGACAGAGAAAAAAATCTTAACAGCAGCAAAAAAGATATAACACATTACCTATAGGGGAAACACCCATTTGAACAGTGGGTTTTTCATCAGAAACAAGAAGGCACAAAGAAGTAGCACACTATCTTTCAAGTGCTCAAAGAGAAGAACTGTCAACTGCAAATTCTATGTCCAGCGAAACTATCCTTCAGGAATGAAGGGGAAATTTAAAAAGTCTTAGATGAAAGAAAACCAAAAGACCTTATTGCCAGTAGACCTACCACTGAATATTGGTTAAAGGAAGTTCTTCAAACAAAAAATAAAGGATAAAAGAAGAAACTTTGGAATACTAAGAAGAAATAGAGAAGAAATATGGGTAACTAAAACTTTTCCTCATGAATTGCATAAATCATATTTGATGATTGAAACAAAAATTATAACACCATCTCATACCAAACACAATGATATTTAGAATAGGAAAGATAAAATGACCTAAGTGAAAGTGAGGTTTCCATACTTCATTCAAAGTGTTTATACTACTAGATTGTTGTTATAAGTCATGTATATATATTGTAATACCAGAGCAAGCACTAACGAAACTATGAAAAGAGATGAACTCAAAATAACATTATATATCCACCTATACAGATCTATGTCATATATAAATTTTTTGTACTATCATTTAAAATAAAGATGTTTCTTAATAAAATGCCAAAGTCTTAAAAAAATAGAAATAAAAATAACATTATAAACAAATCAAGAATGAGTCCTAAAAGATGTTCAACTAGCCTGCCCAAAGATAAAAAAGGGAAACAGGAGCTAGAACTAGAGGACACAACTAGAAAACAAATCATTAAATGGCCAACTTAAACACTAACACAGCAATATTACCTTTAATGTAAGTAGTCTACTCCAATCAAATGACAGAGATTGAGAGAGGAGATTATTTTTGATGACCAATTATATGCTGCTTACAATAAACTCTCTTCAAATTCAATGACATATGTAGATGGAGAGCAAAAGCATGTAAAAAGACATACCATACAAACATTAGTTTTTTTTAAATAGCAGGAATGGCTATATTCATATCAGATAAAGTAGACTTCTGAGAAAAAGAACTCCTAGAGACAAAGAGGGATATTACATAGTGATAAAAGGATCAGACCACCAGAAGTACATAACAGTCCTAGTTGTGTATGCACAAGATGACAGAGCCTCAAAACACAGGAAGCAAAAACTGACAGAGATGAAAGAGAAATAAAGCTAAAGTTACAGTTGGAACTTCATACCTTCCTTTCAGTAACTTGCAGAACTACTACACAGAAAATCAGCAAGGATGAGGGACTGTGAGTAACCCAACCAAGCAACAAGACCTTGTTAACATATGCAGAACACAGCACCCAAAAAGAGCAGAATGCACATTTTATAAGAGGCCACAGAACACTTACCAAGGCAGACTATATCCTGTCCATAAAACACATCTCAACAAGTTCAAAAGAACTGAAATCACAGAGTTCTTAGACCATAATGGAATCAAACTAGAAATCAAAAACAAAAACACAAGAACATCTTCAGACACATGGAAATTAAACAGCACACTTTCAAATTACACATGAGTCAAAGAGGAAGCCACCAGGGCAGTTTAAATATACAGAACACAATAAAAATAAAGACACACATTTATGTGATACCACTAAAGAAAGGCAAAGAGGGAAATTTACAGCACAATTTATAGTTGTATTCATTATTTAGAACTCACATTAAAAATCAATAGCCTAATCAATAATCTAAGTTCCTACCTCAATAAACCAGCAAAATAGAGCAAAATAAACAAAGAGAAAGCACAAGAAAGGAAATAATAAAGATAAGAAATAAGTCAGTGAAATTGAAAATAGGAAAATAATACAGAAAAACATGAAACAATAAATTGGTTTTTTTTAAAAAATCAAAGAAACTGATGAACCTCTAGCAAAAATGGCAGAAATAAGAGAGAGAGAGACACAAATAACCAGTATCACTAAACAGGCAGTAAGAAAATACCATGAACTTTGCCCTGATAAATTTGACAACTTAGAAGACATGGGCTAATTCATTGAAAACTATAAAGTACCAAAACTCAATCAATATGAAATAAGCATCTGAATAACCCACAGAGAACTTCTGGTGTTAACACTGTCCAGTATCTGGACTGTAGTGCTGGACACATGAATCTACATAGATGATAAAATTGTATAAACACACAGCACATGCACCGAGTTATATAAATGAACCAAAGATGGCCTGTGTGTATTGCCCCCAGCTTGTTTATTTCTTCACCTCAGGCTAAGACCTACTAGGTCAAAAGCCTAAAGGCACCAAATTCCAATTTTCACACATCCAGTTATTTTAAAAATAGCCAAAACAGGCAAAGTTTAAGCCATTTTAGAGACTGCTTGCTTTGCATGCCCCATGGAAACTCTCCTCATAACTTTTTATCTATCAATAAATTAAGGCCCAAAGGGGCTGTTGTCCTGAGCCTCTGACCCAGAGCCATCGGTGGGCTGCTGAGGGACATCACTGAGGCCCGTGAGCCCTCTCCTGCCCCTTCTCTCCCAAAGGTTCCTTGCCCTCCTCTCATTCTGAGTAGTGACCCCCTATCTTGCCAAATCTGTCATGACTGCTGCCTCAACTTACCCATCCCCATGCCCTGTATGGACTGCAAATGGGGAACGTTCCACAGAAAGAACAGAAAGACCCCACTTAGAATTGACAACATCGGGAAGACGTCAGCCCCTGCTTTGACCAAACACACAGCTGGCCCCCTGCACATAGATCCTTTCTCTTTGCCTCTATAAATTAGCCTCCCTAAACCCAGTGTTGCAGAAATCTTAGCGTCCTGTGGCCCAGGACAAGCTTCTCTAGGTAAGTGCCCCTCAACAAGCCTCCATGGAAGACAAGCTGGACTGTCAGCCTCTCTCTTTGGTCTCACAGTCCCTTCACCTTCGGGGGGTCAGTTCATTTATACCTCCCCCACATAGAACACCCGCATCGTGGCCTCTGGACAGCTCCCTCCTAGGCCTTCCCCACATGCAGTCCTCTCCCAGCAGCCCCCAGGAGGCTCACTGTGTGTTACTGCCTCCCATGGTCATACCTCCTGCTTAATCAGCCCTGTATCCCTCAAGCCACCCCCTACATACACCCCCATGCACATGTATGTGTGCACACACAAATGAATGCAAGTAAAAGTGGGGAGATGTAAACAGTGGGGGGTGTGGCTGTCTGTATGCACTCTGTGGTATATTACTCTGTAGTTTTGTCAAATGTCACCACTGAGACAAACGGAGTAAAGGGTACAAGGGATCGTTATTTCTACAACTTCACGTGAATTTACTATTATCTCAATTTAAAAATTCACTTAAAAAAATTCTAGCTACTTGCAAGCTCTGCACACCCCACTCGCACTGAGATGAGTGACAGGCTAAGTGGGCCTTTCCTCCTGCCTGTATGTTGGTGATGCAGACACATACCCCCAACAGAGCATCCCACAGGATGACTGGGCAAGGGACCACACACACACACACACACACACACATGTGCACACCTTTGCAGACCCCACACGGGGCCCTCTGCCTCCTCCTGTGAGGGTCAGAGGGAGCTCAGAGCCCTCTGAGCTGAATTTGACCCCAGGCTGTTCCAGGCCTGACTTCTGGGGGAAGCCATGGCCGCTCCAAGTGCCAATAGTCTCATTAAAATGGGGCTGTTGTGCCACCCTGCAGGTTTCTTCTTGTGAATCCAGAGGTGGTCTGTATGGGGTGGGCATCGTCGTCCCCGTTTCACGGATGAGCAGCTTGGGGCCTGTGGATACTATTATGATAAGGTGCCACACCACACACAGGCAAGATGTGGGCCCGCACATGCAAGGACAGGGGCGTAGGGGCATGGGGGCGGACGGGCGGAGGGTCAGCACCCCTGCCATGGCAGTTTTGTCCACTGTGCGCCTCCATGGGTCCAGGTCATCTGTAACCTTCTTCAGGACACACTTGCACACACTTGGGTGAACACCCTCAGCCCAGAGTGAATTCAAACATGGACTTTGATAAACAAATATTGTCATTTTTCAAAACCCTAATCCCACATTCTACAGTGGATAGAGTTCAGAGTTGCCAGGGAGGGAGGGTGGACCAGAGCTGGATAGGGTCTGGGGTGGCCAGCGAAGCTGGGTCAGAGGGCCAGCGCAGCTCACCAATGCTCCAGCCCTGCCCTGCCTGAGTCCCCAGGCCACCCAACCCACAGCACGCTGTGCCCCAACAGAGCACCTTTACCAGGCCAGGGTGGAAACTCCCAGATGAAGAGCCGGGCTTTGTGTGTCCAGGGCCCCGTCGGCGAGGGAGCAGGGACTAGAGGCGCCAGGAGGACACGCACAGAGGGCAGCGGGGGCTCCCTGGGCGTGCAGCAAGCCTCAAGGGACAGGGAGGTGACCCCAGTTGATTGAGGGAAGCCCAGCCAGAGATACTTCCCTTAGTCCTTCCTTCTCAATTGCCCCAGCCAGGAAGACAGGGGCACAGAGACCCCAGGGTGGGGTGGGAGCTGACCCCACAGGGTCCCAAAACCCAGAACAGGACAAAATAACCAGACACCCAAGAAGCCCCATAATACTGATCTCAAGCACTGGTTCATATATTCCTAGGCCTTCTAGATGCCCCCACCCCACTCAAACCCCACTGTCCTCTGGCCCTTTTTGGGGAGAGCTTAGGAAGGACAGGCACTGGGTGCCATGGGGCTGGCCAGGCCGCACCGCTGCCCAGGAGCACCCAGCGCCCATAGCTGGGAGACAGCTCCAGAGACAGGCTCGGAAAGCCGCCTTCATCTATATGCTAATTAGCCCATGCAAGAATTACAGGGTTAATTAAGCACCTCCGCCCTCCCTCCATTTTATCTGCCCTGGACACTGAGGTGAGAGAAGGAAATCGCAACCTCTGATCAAATTAGCTGTCCATGGGCTGCTCTGGGCCCCACTCTCCGCCAGCCTTCAGGAACCAGCTCCTGAGTCCATCATGTTTATTTCACAAGGCACCAGGGATTTTAAAAGTGATTAGGAATCAAACCCAGGAGCAACCAGCCCCTGACCCCTCTGCTCTCAATTTCCTCTCTGCAAACGGGGTGTTTTATCGCAGCATCCAGGCCACATGCTCCCTGCCTGAAGAGCGATGACTGCAAGTGGGAACATGCCTGTCAAAGCAGGAGGCTGGGGGAGACGTGGGGGAGGGTCTTCGCCTCGCTCTCGGGGGCCCACCCCTGGCACCATCAGAGGGGCCATGGTTTCCTTTGCTTCGGCTGCACTCTATAGCCCCCATGAGTGATTTGAATTCTCTGGGCCTCTGGCTTATTTATTAAAGTGGGTACAGCATCCACATAGCAGAGTAAGACCAAGACCTACTGTGGGTGCACAGATGGTATATAGTCAGCACCAATTCATAATGGGCATAATGTCAATTTTCTCCCTTTCCTTCCATTTATCCCCTTGTGCCCCAGGCTTGAGCTCCTGCTACTCCACCCATGAGAGTCTGGCTCAGAGCCCCCCACCCCAGAAAAAGCTCCCTGAGAAGAGTGTGAGCTCCGCGGCACTCTGAAACACCGTGGAGAGTGCACATCAGTAAATACGTGTTGAACAAATGAGCAGGGTGGGCTTAGAGGTCAGTCAAATGACACAAGGGCCACTGGGTGACCTTGGCAGACACCAGTCACCATCACCACCTGCTTCCCTGCCAGGGGGAGGGCGAACCCCACAGGCACCCCGACTACCACTGCCAATCAGTCAGAGTTGGCCTCCGAGATAAAGCCCATCAGTCACCCCAGGTTAGCCACCTGCAAACTGAGCCCAGGGGAGAGGCAGCTAGTTAGTGACGGCCTGGAGAGAGGCACACAGCCCTCCCGACACAACCCTCCAGACTGAGGTCATCTGTGTGGGCCCCAGGCCTCTACATAAAGAGTAGCTGGGAAGAGCAGAGACCCAGCCCTTCCCCACGCAGGGCCTGGCTCAGGACATGCAGGAGGCTGAATCCTCATGCAGCCCTCGAGAGCCGCAGCCCCAGAGGCACACGCACCGTGGGTGTGATGGGTATCACTCCCATGATTAAGTTCTGTTACCTGGTACAGCTGGCTTCAAGACCAGGAGAGTACCCAGGTGGCCCTAACCGAATCACACGGGCCCTTTAAAAGCAGAGTTTCCTCCAGCTGGTGGCAGAAAAGGATGACAGATCAGTATAAACGTGCTCCACACCACTAGTCCTCAGGGAGATGCAAATCAAACCGCACAGAGCCATCAGCTCACACCCGTTAGGATGGCTGGTACCAAAAAGATGAGAAAGGGTTGGCATGGTTGTGGAGAAAGGGGGCTTTGCACTGCATATGGGAGTGTAAATTACTGCAGCCACTGTGGGGACTGTGGGGCCACCAGGGACCTACCCACCCTGCAGCAACCCCACCTCTAGGAAGTTTTTCAGGATGAGGAAGTTCTAAGGGTCCAGTGTACAGGTGGTGACTATCGTTAACACTCCACTGTCTGCTGGAAATTTGCTAAGATTGATCTTAAGTTGATCTAACCACATACACACATACACGCATGAGGGTCATTAGCTGAGGGGATGGAAGTGTGGGGATCATTTAACAATATATACACATATCAAATCACCACATTGTGCACCTTAAACATATACAATTTTTATATGTCCAAAAAAGAATGAATGACAAAGAGAATTTTTCCCCAGCTCCTCCAGAAGAAAACAGCATGGCCAAAATGTTTATCTCACCCTTGTGATACCCGGAGCAGAAAGCTCGGCCACACCACACTGAACCTCTGACCTGAAGAACCGGGAGCTACTGAGCGACGCTGCAGAGTGTGTGGTGATTTGTTACACAGCACAGAAAATTCATACGGAGAAGATGTGCAACAAGTGGCAGAGGATTTAACCTCAGGGGCCTTAAACTGAGGCATATATGGTCTGATGGGGTAGGGGAGTCTGCCTTGAGCTGATTCTGCTCCATTAGACACTCAGAGAGGCCCAGGATCCACCAACATCCTCTTGTCATAACTGATGCAAACCTGACCCAATGAGAGAAAATTCTCATTATGCTCCAGGAGCCTGTGAACTAGGACTGGCCTGGTGAGCTCACCCACTGCTGCTGTTGGCTTTCCTGAAGAGGTAGAAGGTGGTCCCCATGATGGCTCTGCCAACTGAGGGCGGGGGAGGAGAAGGGCAGGGCTTGCCCCCTTTACAGAGCTCTTTGCACTTTCTCCTGTACGAAACTCCAAATGTCCTGCTGTTGAAGCCACCTGCTCAGGAATAGCCCCCCTCTAGGGCCAGTGCACGGCCTGTCTGGCACCCACTTCCTGAGACCTGTCCTCCCAACAGGGCAGAAGCCCAGCTGCACAGCAACCTACCTACTGTCCAGCCCCATCCCCACCCAGCACCAACACTGCAAGACACCACTCCGCATCCTGTGCTCTGTCAATGCCTAGAAAGGCAAACATAAGCTAACTAAAGAGGAACCTCTGAGCAGCCACAGCCTGGTGGGGAAGGAGTCTGCCCAGGCCCTGCAGCTGCAGCCGTGTTCTTCCAAATGTCCATACCCGCCGCTCTAGAGGCCCCTCCAACACCTCTTCAGCCAGGAACTCAACTCCTCTCCCCTCCAAACATCAGAAGTTTTTTTCTGGATAAATTAAGCCAGAAGCATCCAGACTGTGGGATCCAAGCAGAGGAGCATGGGCTTGAGGAGCAGAAGAAAGCAGAATGAGGGGAAGCCCACACTCAGAACCATGTCCCAGCCCTCCTGGGACTCCCATCCAAGAGAGGGCCAGTGTTCAGAAAAGAGACCCCAAGGCCTGATGTCTGGGGACCCCAAAGGGGAGGTCTTGTTACCCCCATCCACTAGTAAAGTCCCACACATGGACCAAGGGCTCCCTACTGGCTTTGTGTGTTTCCTTCTTAAATATGAATTGGCAGCCATGTCACCAAGCATTTGAGGCAATCCTCTAACAGAGAAAAATTCAACCAAAACAAAAAAGAAGAAATGTAAATTGGAAAGATATTGCAGGCACACAACAGGAATAGAGTCTTGTGGAAAAAGTAGTAGATGCACAAAGAACTCTTGGAAATTAATAATGGCTAGAATAAGTAGAATGAAAAGACAAAATGTAGAGCAAAACGAGATGGAAAAAGAAAAGATAAGAAAGGGTCAGTTCAGAAAACCCACCATCTAACTAATACACTATCCAGAAATAGAGAATGAAAAGGACAGGAGAGGGAACTTATCAATGAAATGATAGTAAAAGTTTCCCAGATTGTCTCAGCCCATTCTGTAACAAAAATAACAGTAAACTAGGGGGCTTGTAAACAACAGACATTTATTTGTTACAGTTCTGGAGCCTGAGAAGTCCAAGTTCAGGATGCATTGGCAGATTCAACGTCTGGTGAGAGCTGCTTCTGGTTCACCAATATGTCTTCACACTGTGCCCCACGCAGCAGAGGCACGAAGGGGCTCCATGGGGTCTCTCATAAGGGCCTAATCCCATTCATGGGGGCTCCACCGTCATGGCTTAAGCACCTCCCAAAGGCCCTACCTCCTAGTCCCATCACACTGGGGGCAAGGTTTCACCATATGACTTGGGGAGTGACACAAATTTCAGTCCATAGCACAGGTCAGGGTTCACATGGAAAGGGCACACTGTGCACCCTATGCATGAAAGAAAAACAACCCACACCAACATCCATCATCATCCCGTCTTAGAATGCCAGAAGAGCAGACCTGGGAGCTTCCAACAGAGAGAATAAAAGAGTGTGTTTATTAAGGAATTCAAAAGGTGTTAAGGCTTTTCAACAATGAAACCAGAAATTAGAAGGTAATGGAACAATGCCTCCAAAATTCTCAGGAAAAAAAATTCACCTTATCTAGAATTTTATACCCAGCTGTACAAGGTTCATGTTGCCCTCTCAGCCTCCAGTGCCCTCGTCTTTTTGCAAAGTGGCATTGGTAAAATTATTTCCTAAACTTGCTCACAGCCTGGGTCCTGGGTGTATATTAGGTTCTGCATTGGTGGGAGGCAGTTTTCACACAGCTTCTGACAGTCAGTCCTGGTTAAGAAGGGGATGCTTTCCTCTAGCAGGTTCCCAGATTCCTTCTGGCTTCTTGGCTGTGACACCAAGCAGTGGGAGAGGTGGCTTCTTTCTCTGTGACTCTGAGCCTGGAAGAGGGTCGATCTCTGGCTCCCAGTATGGCAGAGACAGTCTCCATGGTAGAAGGGACCCCAGACCCAGGCTGCCAGAGTAGCAGAGGCTGCTGTGGGGGCGGTGGGGGGAAGCTCCTTAGTGGGAAGTTCTGAATTGTTCTGAAAATCATTCCAAGAGGATCCACTTAGAAATTGCTTTTTTAGCCCTTTCAACACCTTGTGGACACCTATAATGACCTGTATTCCTGCACTGAACACTGGGCCCTCCTGATTCAGCTGCCAAATTGCCCATCAAGTGTGAGTCCATGACGAAGGACAGTGGCAGTCCAGGCTCCCAACACCACCTCTTCCAGTCCTGTGTCACCAGCTGCTGTGTGCTTGGCTCCTAATGGCTCATACCACAGAGGTCTCCAGGTGGCTACTCTAAGGGCCAGATGAATGCCTGGGGCTAAAGTTCCCCCACACCCACCCCTGCCTGCAGAGGACTTACAGCAAGTGATTGCCTCAGCAGGACAAGCTCTGGGGGTAACTCCCACCCCAGGGCTCCCTGACCAGGCTGGGACTGGCACTCACTGGATCTGGAGCCTGCCTGGGTCTTGGGTCTTTCTTCCCTGCCCCACTATCCTACTCCCCTCCCAGCTTCTCCTTAGAGAAGTATTTTCTCAGTGAATCCTTTGCATGCAAACCCATGCCTATGAGTCTGCCTTTGGGAAATATTTTCAGATGATCAGGGACTCTAAACATCTACTTCTAATAGCTTAATGAGTTATTAGAGGACATGCTCCGTACAGTGATGGTGCGAAGCAGGAGAGGAGGTCATGAGGAATCCATCCAGCGCGCACTGTGTGGGAATGCCCTCGGAGCGCAGACTGCAACCGGTCCGGGCAATGACCAGGAGCCTGCAAGGCCATATGGGAGCGTCTGGGAGAAAAGGAAATCAATAGATTGGCAGTTTGACTATTTGGAAAATAATATTGATTCGGATATAATGGATCTGGTAAAACATTTAGAAAAAATAAATTTAGGTACATAGAAAACCAAATAAAGGAAAATATACACATAGTAAGTCCAGGAACCAACATCATAGTCCACTTCACTTAGCAGTAAGCAAACTTTACTGTCATGGTAACATAAATTCTGACTATTGATTTAACCAAAAGTTGTGATAAAAATTTGCCCAAGGATGGTGGGCAGGTCCAAGGCAGAGAAGTCTGTGGAGCACAAACTCACCGGCTTCCACTGCAGTCAAGGACAGTGTTTAAATCTGGTTAATCAAGAAATAGCAGTCTCAGTGTATTATTTAGAAATATGGAAGCGAATACCAGATGTGAGCATTGCAAACAAATCTATTTGACATGAATTTATCTTTTTAAACCCATTCCTTCCAAAAAGATGAAACATAGCTTCCGATGGAAGACACATGCATACATGCCCCCCACCCCACACAACAGAACGAGGAGGAAAGGATAAGAATGGAGCTGTGAAGGGAACCAACAGAGACGGTCAGTAGAGATAGCGGGGAACAGAAGCCCTTCACTCAGGGGCCCGACGCATCACAGCATCACAGCATCACAGCCAAGCAGACCTCGATAGCCACACAACAGTAGGTGCTCTCCATACTCAACAGTCTGAAACCCCGCCAACCATCCATCCCCCAAGCCTCCAGCCACTGCTGCCCCAAATTCCAGATTCCAGATTCATTTATCTGAGCTGAGCGCTGCTCTCTCTTGAAGAGCGGAGGCTCCCTGCCAGGTTCGCACACCACACACAGTACTGGGGAAGCACAGGCTGGGTCCCAGTTCCTGCTGTGTGCCCTTGGCAAGCTGCTAAGGTCTCTGAGCCTCAGCTTCCTTGAGTGGGAGACTATAAAAATAGCCACTGTCCTTCACAGCCCCTCCCATCATTCTGGATTGGCCTGGAGGTTTGTCTGAGCAGTGTGACGTTGCACCCATATGGGGTCTGGACCTGAAGAGACCTTCAGCTTCCATCCTTGCTGCTCTCAGACCAGCACGGAATCAGGCCCAGGCTAGCCTGCTGGAGTGAGACACACCGTCACCCCCACCAACCCAGCCAACAGCCATCAGACTTCCAGACTTGGGCAGGGGGTCACTCTGGACCAACAGGCCCCCAGTGAACCCACCAGCTGCATGAGCCAGCTTAGCCTAGCCCAGCCGAGGTTAGCCTCCCCCAGCCCAGACCAGATGACCCACCCAGCAGACAGATGGCGGCCAAACAGATGGTGGTGGGGTGTTTCTTGAGCAGTTTTGAGCAGGTCCGCTCTGTAGCAAGGAACACTGATGGACCCTGATGTGAAATGATGATACCAATGCTTAGTTCAGAGGGTGGCTAAGATTTAGTGGTAATAGAGGAACTCTCCCCAGTGGTCATCCACCACCCCCATCTCCAGCACCTACTGCAAAAGAGATTTGCAGCTGCTTTTCTGTTGAGGCAGCCAGAAGAGAGGGGCCAGGCTCCCCAGGAGAGAAAGGAAACCTCCAGGGCAGGGTTCCCCCAGCTGTCCACCCTGTGGCCTGAGCTGTATGGCCACCTGATGCAGCAACTAGTAACGCAGCTTTGCAGGCAGCTCTGGGCACGCAGACTGAACCGCTGTAATTGGCTTATTGATTTTGCAATCACATTTTAAGATGCATAGTGTGCCACCAGCTACAACGGCCGTTACAGCAGCCTTCCAAGGGAGTCTTATCTGCACCACCTGTGGACCAGACTCGGGGCCAGGAAGCAGAGAACTCTCACTAATCATCCTGGAATTGCAGCAAGCACAGCTCATGCCAGGCCCACCAGCCACTCCCCAGATGTCAGTGCTGAATAAAATGATGGAACGGAAGCCCAGCGCTCTCTGCGGGGACCCTGCAAGCACACCTCACTTATCCCCTGCACTGAGGCTTGTCTGCCTCGGTCTGACAGGGACCTCCCTTCTCCCGGAGGTGGGCGCTGGGATTCCACAAGGAGAGCAGTGGTTTGGAGCCTGAACACCTGGGTCAAGCCAGTCACTCTACATATGATGAAAAGCGTACGCACAGGACACACATGGTGGAGCACCTGAACTGCCCACTGTCATCTACTGTCAGCCAGAGACCCGAGCCCCCCAGAAAGTAGGCTGGGATGCTCTCTCCCATGCAGCCGCCCCCCACCGCCACCCACTAAGAGAACCAGCAGGCAGCCTGGGTCTTCCAAGAGTGTCCTATGCACCTAAGGCAGGCTCCAGAGGAGACATGATCCCCGCCATCCAGGAGGCACAGTCTAGAGTGGAAGTGTTTGGGACCTGCAGAGACCACTCACTGAGCCCTGGGTGCTGAAGCAAACAGCCAGGCGGAGGACAGTCTCACTGCAAGAGCCTGGAGGGGCTGGGCCACCCTGAGTCAGCCCGGTACCCTGGCATCAGGCATGCTGTCTTCAGAAGGACCAGAAGCCAGCCGGAGCAGCTCACGAGAAACAAGGCACAGATCCGTGGCTCTTTGCTACCCACCACACTCCCAGAGTGGGTTCCACAAAACCCTCTTCTGTGTTATGTTAATAGGAATTACAAAATAAAAGGGGTGGCCCTGTATCTGGGGAACATTTTCCATTAGGTTTGAAGACCCTCTGGACCTCCCAGAGCCTCTGACTGTCCCTGTCACCATGGACCTCCTGGGCGTGCGGCACAGTGAGCAGTGCTGACCCCCAGCCCTGCTCTCTGCTTCCCCAGCTGCATCCTTGGAGTTAGCATGTCAGGAGGCCCACCCAGGGGAAGCCATTACCAGAGGGCACACAGACTCCTCAGCCTGTCACGAGACAGCCTGCCCCGCCGCCCACCCTCTGCCCCTCATGCTCCAGGCTGCCCTCCCCAGGTGCCAGCCACTCTCTCCCCGCCTCCGGGCCTCAGGAATTTCCATGCCCCCTTCTTGCCCTCTGTGCTCAACCCAAAGTCCTCTTCTAGCAGAGCCCCTGGGAAGTCAGAGGCTTCTCCCTCCGGCACCTGTGCAGCCCTGCAAACAGACAGCTTCCCTCCTATGGGGTGCACTCCAAGACATGAATTAGAAACAGTACAACTGCTTAATTAAGAGATTTTGTGTGGCCTTCACCAGGGCCCTGGTGAAATGATGACAGGAGGCTGAGACTCACACGTGGGGGTGACCCAGGCAGCCCTGGAACCAGGTCTTTTGTCTGTGCACCTGGGAGCTCGGGCCACATCCAGACCTTTGGTGTGTGGTTGCTGTCAAAAACCGTACTGTAGTTTCTTTTGATTTTCTAGAAACTTCACAATTCTAGCTTGCAATGTCAAAATACACTTTAGCTATAAATACACTAGTAACTGTCACACCAGAAAAAATAAACTTTATTCCTGCAGGCAAATTCTACAGTGCCAGAGGATGGCCCTTCCAGGGTCCTGTGGCCCCTGCTGTGGAGGAACCCAGTCCAGAATGCACTGCCCAACCCATCTCACTCCTGGAGTGGCTGCACTCACATGCACACGGCATACAGCACCTGATGAAGGAAGTACATAAACCCCAGCCACAGGCCAGGCCCTCAGCCCTCCCCCCACTGCCAAAGCCAGGTGTTGCCTGACCGCGGGGAACACAGTGCTCCCCCAAGGCCCCAGCTCCTCCACGCGCTCCTGAGCCCTGCATCCCGGGTCCCCAGCCCTGCACACGGGGTGGCCAGTTAAGGGATGCAGATCCATGGGGTTCCTTGGGCTGGAGCTTGGCCAGCCCTGGCAAAGCCCTCTGCTTCCCAGCCACTCTCTGCTGTTCTCAAGGACTAGAAGCCAGAAGTCACTGCCTCCCCATCTGGCCACAGCACCACATCTCCCACAGCGAGTTCCTGCACGGAGGCATCTGGCCCTCGCTAAGGCTGCAAAGATGTGTGCTAACTCTCCCCGTATCCCGGCACAGAAGCTGAGGCGCAGGTTGCAGGGTCTTGCGCAGGCCAGGCCAGACAATGGGTGCAGACCAGCGGGCCTCCACCTCCCTGCTGACTCCCTCTCCAGCCACCAGACTGCCCCCCAGCACCCAGCCCCAAGGCTGAAGCCAGGTCTCTCAACAGAAGAACACTCTGTTCCTTTACTGCGCTCAGGAGGGAGAAAAACCCTCGCCACTTCCTGATGCATTATTTATCAGGGGCGCATTAACCGTGGGTGACATCACAGGCATTGGAAGGTAATTTGTGGAAAGTATTGTTAAAGCAATTGATTTGCAAATTCCTCGACAGGGAAAACAGAGCCCTGAGCAGGCAGAGATGTGACATGGAGACTTTTTTTTAATGTATTTGGGAATAATTGATTGAAAGCTAAGCTGTGTAGCCAGTGAGAAAATGAGATTATTCTGTCTGTTATGCAAAGAAATTGTATATTGTGCAAAACAGCTGTCAGGGCAGTGGAGAGACATGTGCTCTTTCTGTGGAAGGTAAGGGGTAATGTCATTCTTTCCAAATTCAAATCAAGTCCTCAGTTTCTGAGTCCCTCATCCAGCCACCATCATTCCGTCAACGGTCCATGACATCCGAGGTGCGCCAAGGGCCGTGTGCGCCCAGGCTGACCCTCAGGGCACAGGGCCACCTGGGAAGCCCGCGAGAACACAGTGTGGCAGGACAGGGCAGGCGCGGTGCCCTGCTCTGCTCTTGGCCTTCACCGTCCCACACCAGGACCAGTCCAGATCTCCATAATCTGGGCTACGTCTTCCTGGCCCACAGAGCAGCCTGCCACCTGTCCCTCAGAACTCCTAGCGACTGCTCGTGGCCTCCAGGAGGACTGCAGCCCCTTCATGGAGCCACAGAGCCAGCGTGACCTCCTCCGCACCACCCCTGCCAAGGGGGCTCCCCAGCAGGAGGGCCTAGTCATCGTGGGGAGGCCTGGCCCCAGAAAAAGGGACCACCACCAGAACACAGTACCCTCAGCATGACAGCCAGCACCCAGAGCCTGGAGCAGTGAGAAAAAGACAGAGCACGTGGGTCTCACGAGCTGCTCAGCCCTGCCTGGGGCTGGGAGGAGATGGGCCAGCAGAGTAGCTTCCTGACCGAGTTTCCCCACCCAACCCCACAGGGTAATTGGAAACAACAGGACAGTTCCGTCACGCAGCAGTTTTAAAACCCATCTGCCTTTCCAAACTCCACGCAAGATGGAGCAAAAGCATTTCTCCCCATTTCTTCTACAAAACACACTAAAAACCCTGGAAATTACATATAAACTAAATATAAGAATACTCTGAAAGGTGGAGAGAAGTCTGCCCAGTCAGGGACCTTGAGGAACAACATGACAGTGAGTCCCCAGGGTTGGTTGGTTTGTTGTTTTTCGCCACGTGTACCCAGACTGGGTCCTGGAGAAGCTGGCCACCTAGAAGTACCCGTGGCACAGACAGAGCCCCAAGGAGAGTCTGCCCCCCGTGGGAGCCGCAGGACCAGGACAGGGGCAGCCAGCACAGAAAACTTCGAGGCAATAACTGCCCTACTCTAGCCAAAGAAAAAAAATTGACCCCACTCCTACCCCACTCCCAAGTCTAAGTGGTGCTCAGGACTCTCATGGCCACCTGCGGTGATGAGTCTGCCCTCCCATTCCTGACAGTGTCACTAGAGTTCATGTGACGACCCTGGGTTTCTACCCCTCACTGGTAGTGATGAGGTGCCCCAGTCTCTGTGCTGGAGTGGGTCAGCGGATGCCCAACAGAAGCTGGAACTGTTACCGCCATCCAGCAGTAAGAGCTCACCCCCCATCCCTGCTCTCTAGTGTCAGGGGAGACCACAGGGAAGGCACCCCTCCCGCTCCCACCAGGATGATGAGACATCCCCCACACACACCCAGAGTGTCCCCTGTGGGCACACAGAGAATGGGGATCCCACACCTGCCAACAACAAGGCAGAATCCCCCTTCCCCACTAGGATAGAGGCTGGCTAAGACAGGAGGTCTAAATAAGGTCCAGAGCCTTATAATACCCAAAATATCCAGGGTATTATAAAACCACTCATCATGCCAAGAACCAAGAAAATTTCAACTTGAATGAAAAAAGACAACCAACAGATGCCAACACTGATATGACACAGATGCTGGAATTCTCTGACAAGGATTTTAAAGTGGCCATGATAAAAATGCTACAGAGATGCTACATAAATATAATTATAAACACATTAGGAATACATGAAAAACTAGAAAATCTTAGCAAAGAAATAGAATACCCAAAAAAGAACAAATGGAAATTTTAGAACTAAAAATACAGTCACTGAGAAAACCTCTGTGGATGGGCTAAAAAACTGAATGAGACTTCAGGAATCTGGTGACAGAGCTTGAATGCTCCTCATCCCACTCACGCACTGAATCTACACCTACACACAGAGCACTTCATCCTGAGCAAGAACTGAGACCTGAGGTGGCACCTTCTGCACAATGAAGGATAAAAAGATCGCATAAAAAATGGCAGGAGAGCTGGAGACGCAGTAATGCAGGGAACACCACCCCTGGCACAGCAACGTACAGTGGGGAGGGTTCTCACAGATTCTCTTCCCTGGAACACAGAAAAAGAGCTACACTTTAAAGTGCATCCAGACAATAAGTAAAAACATAATAATGAATTAAGGCACCTGCCATTTAGTGCGGGAAGGCTGGAACTCTCTCTGGACAGAGGTCTGGTGAGCATCATTGTTTGCACTCCTTCCTCACATTGATTATGATCTGGGCAGCAGGGCTGGAGCACACACACCCATTTCAGACTTAATCTAGGAGGCCTCCCTAACCCCACCACACCCAGATGCATCAGCCAGAAGAGTGCATTCAGGCCACAGCTGCCCTGAGGGCACAGAGCCAGTTGCCACCAACTCCTAGAGAGTGCACCCTGGCCACTGCTGCACCATGGGCACTGACCCAGTAGCTGTGGAACAAGGATTCCCTGGAGTTACTGGTCACTGCATGCCCAAGCCTCTGCTACACAGCAGACACAGAGCTGCAGGAGTGAGGCTTTCCTGAACCTGCACATGGTCCCACTGCCTTCCTGCCGGTGTGGTCCCCATTGGTATCCACTTAAGAATGTCTCTGATTGGGTCTGTCTTACCACGCCCCCTTTCAACCACATCTGAGAGCCCTGACACCAGCATACTCCCAGCTCACACACATTCAGCCTCCAGCCAGCCAACCTAGAACACCAGGTACACACAATCTACCCAGGGAACCTTCCCCACACGAGGCCAATCCTTCAAGACTGGGAGAGGTAGCCCTTTCGACTAATTCATAGAACAAACACAGAAAGTCAAACAAAATGAGATGAGGAATATGCTTAAACAAAAAAAAAAAAGACAAAACTTTTAAAAAATAACTAAATGAAAGAGTTGTAAGCTACCAGATAAAGAGTTCAAATTATTCATTACAAAGATGCTTAGTAGAATTGAGAGAAGAGTGGAAGAACTTAGTGAGAACCTCTACAAAGAGATAGAAAATATAAAAGAGAAGCAATCATCAATGAAGAATACCATAAATGAAATGTAAAATACACTACAGGGAATCAACAGCAGGTTACAGGATGCAAAACAATGAATCAGTGATTTGGAAGACAGAGTAATGGAAAGCATACAAGCTGAACAGCAGAAAGAAAAAAGAATAAAAAGAAATGAGGATGGATTAAAGGAGTTCTGGGACAACATCAAATGTCCAAACATTAACATTATAGGAGTCCAAGAAGGAGAAGAAAAAGAGAAAGGAGTAGAAAATATATTTGAAGAAATAATAACTGAAAACTTCCGAATTCATTCTATAAGTCTAGCCACACCCTGGTACCAATACCACACAAGGACACTATAAAAAAAAGAAAATTAGAGACCAATAACCCCAATGAACATAGATGAAAAAATCCTCAACAAAATATTAACAAATTAAATTCAAAAATATATTGAAAAGATCATTCACCATGATCAAGTAGGATTTATCCCAGGAATGCAAGAATGGTTCAAAATCCACAAATCAATCAATGTGATACACTACATTAACAAAAGGAAGGATAAAAACGGTACAGTCATTCCACTAGATGCTAAAAAAGCATTTAACAAAACTCAACATCCATCCATGATAAAAACTCTCAACAAAGTAGGTATAGAGAGCACATACTTTAACAGAATAAAGCCATATATGATAAACCCACAGCTAACATTATACTTAATAGCAAAAGGCTGGAAGCTTTTCCTCTAAGGTCAGGAATCAGACAAGGATGCCAACTCCCACAACTTTTATTCAACATAATCCTAGAAGTCCTAGCCACAGCAATCAGACAAGAAAAAAAAAGGCATCCAAATTGGTAAGGAAGAAGTGAAACTATCACTATCTGCAGATGACATAATACTATATATAGAAGACCCTAAAGTCTCCATCAAAAACCATTAGAATTAATAAACAAATTCAGTAAAGTCACAGGATACAAAATCAATATACAGGAATCTGTTGTACTTCTATATATAAATAATCAACTAGCAGAAAGAGAAATTAAGAAAACAATACCATTTACAATTGCATCAAAAAGAATAAAATACCTAGGAATAAATCTAACCAAGGAGGTGAAAGACCTGTACTCTGAAAACTACAAAACAATGATGATGGATGAAAATAGGTGAAGGGGATAAAGAGGTATAAACTTTAAATTATAAAATAATTTAGTCACAGGGATGAAAGTACACCATAGGGATTATATCTCATAACATTGTAATATCTTTGTATCCAGTCAGATGGTAACTACACTTATCATGGTGAGCATTTAGTAATGTATATAAGTGATGACTCACTAAATTATTAATCTGAAACCAATATAACATTGTATATAAGCTATATTACAATTAAAAAATAAAAATGAAAAGTAGAATGAATAAGGCAGAAAAAGACACAGTGAACTTGAAGATATAGTAGAAATTACCCAATCTTAACAAAAAAGAGAAAATAGAATGAAAAAAATGAGCTCTCAGGGACACACAGGAATAGAATATTGTCATCTGAACCCCAGAGGGAGCTGAGAAAGATGGAGAAACTGAAAAAGTGTTAAAAGAAACAATAGCTGAAATTTTCACAAATCTGGCAAAAAGCATAAAACTACAGATTCAAGAAGCTAAACAAACAGGATAAACCCTGATAAACCATATCAAGCTTATCCTAATCAAGCCTCTGAAAACTAAAGATAAATTTTTAAAAACCTTGAAAGCACAAGAGAGAAATGACACCTTATGCTAAGAACTAAATAATCCAAATGACAGCAAATTTCTCCTCAGAAACTATGGAGGCAGAAAGAGGCAGCACATGTTTCAAGCGCTGAAAGAAAAGAAGTGTCAACCAGAATCCTACTTCCAGCAAAAACGCACTTTAGGGCAATGTGAGACATTCTCAAAGGAAGGAAAATCACGAGTATTTGCGCCAGCAGACTCACCCTAAGGAAAAGTCTAAAGAAAGTTCTTAAACAGAAAAAATAATAATAATGAAAGAATCTTAGAAAATAAGGGGAGAAAAAAAGAAGAGAAGAAAAAAATATGGATTAGTACAATAAACTTTCCTTCTCCTCTTGAGTTCCCTAAATTATGTTTGATGGCTGAAGCAAGACTTATATCATCTTCTGATGTGGTTCTCAATGTATGCAGAAGAAATATTTAAGAATTATATTATCAGTGTGGAAAGATAAAGGACCTGAAAGGAGGAACATTTTCTGCATTTCCTTTAAACTAGTAAGATGTTTATACCAGCAGTGGTGAAATTTATAGCACCAAGTGCTTACATTTTAGGGAAGAAAGGCTCAAATCAGTAAATTAAGCTCCTATCTTTAAAAACTAGGGGAAAAAAAGCAGACAAAATAACCCAAAGCAAGGAAGGACAGATAAGAGGAGAATCAATGAAACTGAAAGCAGCCAACAATAGAGAAATCAATGAAATAAAAGGCCAGTTCTTTGAAAAGATCAAGAGAACTGGGAAACCTCTACCAAGACTGACAAATAAAAAGAGAAAAATTACCAATACCAGGAGCGTGACCGGAGCTGGAACCTGCAGCCATTGAAAGGATAACGGAATATTATGAACAACCCTCCATGCATAAACACACAACAGAGGTGAAGGATGACTTCCTCAAGAAGCACAAACTACCACAATTCACACAAGAAGAAATAGATCATTTGAATAACTCTGTAATTTTAAAGAAATTGAATTTGTAACTTAAAAACTCCCCAAAAGAGAAATCTCCAGTCACAGATTGTTTCACTGGAGAATTCTACCAAACATTTAAAGTAAAATTAACACCAATTCCACACAACCTTTTCCAGAAAAGGGAATACTTCCCAACTAATTTTATGAGGCCAGTGTTACCCTGATAACAAAATAAGACAAAAAGAGTACAAAGAAAGGAAATGACAGTCAAATATCCCTCATGAACCTTGATGCAAAAATCCTTAACACAATATTAGCAGAATTCATAAACAAGCCCAATAAAAAGTACACATCATGATCAAGTGGGGTTAATTCCAGATATGCAAGGCTGGCTTAATATTTGAAAATCAATCAACTTCACTGGCCATATTAACAGACTAAAGAAGAAAAATCACATGATCATATATCAATTGATGCAGAAAAACACTTGTCAAAATCCAATATCCATTAATGATAAAAACTCCCCAAAAAACAAGAATGGAGGGGAACTTCCTCAGATTGACAAAGATCATCTACAAAATCCCTATAGTCAACATTAGACTTAATGATGAAAGACTGCGTGTTTTTCCCCCAAGACTGAAACAAAGCAAGGATGGTCACTGACCACTGCTATTCAGCGTCACAGCTTGTTCTGGTCTGCACAACAAGAAAAGAGAAAGGAAAGGACGTAATGCCACCCATAAAGGAAGAAATAAAGCTATGTTCAGTGGCATAATGGTCTAGGTAGAAAAGCCAAAGGAATATACAAAACCACTCCTAGAATGAGTAAGTGATTGGAGCAAGGTTGCAGTAAATAAGCACAACACACAAAAATCACCTGTAGATCTACATACTAGTTATGAACACATGGAAACCAAAACTAAGCATACAATACAATTTTACAACTGTGCAAAAAAATTACATATGTGTAAATCTAATAAAACATGACTTTTAGCTAAAAACTACAAAATGCTGTTGAAAGAAAATCAAAATCTAACATGAAGACATATACAGATACAGATAGAAAGATTCAATTTAGTAAAAGACGTCAATTCTCCCCAAATGGATCTATAGGTTTAATGCAGTTTCTCTAACAATCTCAGCAAGAATTTTTGAAGACATAGGAAAGATTATTCTAAAATTTATATGGAAAGAAAAAAGAACTAGAAAAGCAAAAACAGTTTTGGAAAGAATAACGTGGGAGGAGTCGCTCCACCTGATGTTAAGACTTACACAGCTACAGGACTCAAGAGTGTGTGGTGCGCACAGAGGGACAAACGTAAATCAGTGGGACGGAACAGACAAGTCAGAAATAGACACACACAAGTACAGCTAACCAGTTTTTTGACAAAGGTGCAAAAGTAATGGATAAAAGAGACTTTTCAACAAATGGTGCTGGGGCAATTATATAGCCACAGGTTAAAGAAAGACACCACCTTGACCTGCACCTCTCACCTTCTAGAAAACTTAGCTCAAAACATATTTAAATGAAAACATGAAAGTATAAAACTTTTAGGAGTAAACATAGGAGGAAGTGTCTAGAACGTAGGACTCGGTGAACAGTCAGACTTGGCATAAAAACACCATCCATAAAGGAGAAAACTTAGTCAACTATACCTCACCCAAGTTTAGGACTTTTGCTCTGTGAACAACCCTAATGAGAAAACAAGGCTAGACTGGGAGAACATACCTGCCAATCATACATCTGGTGTGACTTGTTTCTAGAATATATAATGAACGCTTTTTTCTTTTCTCTGTTTTTTTTTCCTTTTTTTTTAATAGTGCTGACATGAGGGTGGGAAGGGATTGTGACAAAAATCAAGCAAATAAATAAATAACATTTCTAAGAGCGGTGACTTAGGAAAGAATAAAGCAGTTAAAGAACATGCGATCATTTACAAAACTTTTTACAAAATGCATATGCATATACACATATTTTATATATTTATATATATTTCTAGAACTCGGCAGTAAAAATAACAAACCATTCGATCAGAAAATGGGCAAAAAGACATGAAGAGATATGGCACAAAGAGGATATATAGATGCCCAACGAACACAGAAAAAGCTGCCCCGCAACACGGCCATCAGGGCTGTGCAAACAGCGAGAGCACCTTGGCCCAGGCCGCCCCTGCCACCAGGTTCCACATCTCAGCGGCTCCCCCTGGAGGTTAGAAACAAAGAGGACAAAGAGCCCCTCCACGGCCATCACCACCTTGCGATAGGGAAGGGTTGGTTAAGGCCCCCGCCCCGAGGTCCCCGAAGCCCTCCTTCCAAGGTGGGCAGGACTGAGAGCTGCTCCGGGCCTGGCTGGCAGCCCCACAGCACTCCTCTCCTCTTTCCATGACTGGTGGTTAAGCAAGTTAATAACCTGTTGCCAGAAAAATCCAGTAAGTTTGGAGAATTTAACATGCAGTCCCAAGAACACTTGGCAGGAGCTGCTGTGCTTCCTACCTGGGAAAAACGGGCCAGGACTTAGCCCCATGTGCATGCCACTGGAGAGTCAGCAGCCTGCCCTGCAGGAAACGGAAAAGGCTGCAGGGGCTTGGATGGGGCCCCAGGGTCAGCCGGGTAGGGGAAGCAGGGACGCTAGCATGGGAAGCGTCTGAGGCAAGATCCTGGCAGAGCCGCCTGGATCCTTTGTGACCTGATCATCCTTCCTCCCTTCCCGTAAACAGCACCGAGGAGAACACCCACTGTGCCCCATGCACAGCGTTCAGCTGCACCCCGGAAACAAGCTGGAGGCTGGCGTTTATGGGCAGTAATAACTTCCTGGAATTGTACTTCTGCATTTTTTTTCATTCAACAGCATTTGTCAGGCACTGAGGCACCTCTCTGTCTGGTATTTTAATCCCATGGCTTTAAAAATGAGAATACTGAGGCCTGATTATCCAGGCCTCTTGTCCAAACTCCAGGGTTGCAGAAGGGAGGACTGAGAACTGGGCCCTCGGCCTCCCAAGCCCTGCCCAGTAGCTTAGCCCTGGGAGGGAAAGCGAGGAGGGAAGGGCAGCCAGGAGGCAGCCACTCCCAGGTTCCTGAGAACTGCCCCAGTGCCTCAGCTCGGCAGGAACTCTTGATGACTCCAATCTTCGGGGGGCCCAGTTTTACAATATTCAAAAGATGAAGATATGCACTTTCTAACCAAAACCTTAATGAAATAATCACTGACAGTATAAAAGGATTCTTTGCTTTCAAAATTCCTTTTGTAACAAAGGTCCTCCTCTAATGCACTTAAACTTTGAAACAGTGTCCTAAATTCTGATTTCCCTGCCCACCTCTCCTAAAGCCTGTGTGAGCCAAGGCTGGAGTCCCTACAAAGATGTTTGCCCAGCTGCCCCTCGCCTGAAGCCCCACCATGGGGGGGCTCCCGGTAGGGATCAGACCAAGAGGCTGTACTGGTGCTCGTCACCCCACAGAAACCCTCACTTCTCGTGCAGGGAAACCTGGCACAGGGCCTGTGGCCCTGGGTGGACAGTGTCAGCCATGCTCACGTCCCAGCAATGGGAGATGATATCTTCCCCGCTGCACTCCACTGAAGCATAGCCAGTGCATCAACAATAGAAATTTGGCAGTTTAAAAGTCACTCCCACAGAGGACAGAACCTTTCAAAGTACAGAGCTCTCAGCTCCAGAGAAGAGCCTGACCCAGGCGGAAGATCACTGTCGCCACACTCCTTTGTTCAAAGTATTGTCGTTCAAAAACCTTCTCAAATTAAATCAGATTCCTGTATAGTGTTTTACATTTTTTAACACTATAAACTGGTCCCAAAAAACTCTTTCTTGTGTGTTATCTTACTTGGCTCCACAGCAGCCCTACCTGCTTGGTATTAAGTAGCCTCCCTGAGGGGAGCGCCAAGGCTCAGGGAGGTTGAGGGATGTGTCTAAGATCACACAGCAGCATAGCAGCCTTAGGACCAGTGTCTCCACCTCTGCGCCTAGTTCTGGCCCTGCTGTCACAGACCTGCCACCACACCATTCCTTAATATCCTCTCCTCAGCTGATTCCTTTCTGCATCAGCAACTGGCTGGCCAACATTCCAGTTCAGGTGTAACAGGTAATGGAACCCTGACTGCCACAAAGAGAACAAAAATCCAAACTAATTTAACTAAATGTTGGGTTTCAGGCTCCCAAATTCTTCTGGATGGCAAAGGGCAAAGGAGAGATTCATTTACACGGTCCAATCTTTCCTTCAAATTAGCTTCCCTAACATGCTGACAGCCTACCTGTTTTACTGAAGTGGGCTTGAGTAATTAGCAGGTCTCATTGGCCCTATATGGCCTCCTTATGCCCACATGGAATAATGTCCCAAAAGGCATATGGGGCTCATCAGTAAGCCTGGAAAGGGGTGAGACCAATCTAGGAACAAGAAAAAGGAAAGCCAAGGAAGTCACAGCCCTGAAGAATAAAGAGGGGCGTGGTCTGACCGACCTCTTCTCTTCTCCTGCCCTTGCTGAGGCCTGAGAAGAGAATCAGCTCAGGGATTCCTTGGAGGCGAAGGGAGCGGAAAGCTGGGGGCCCTTTGCCGTCCGTGCTGGGAGCCCGGCCACACGCCCGCAGGGCCGAGAGGGACAAGCTCTGTGAGGCCGGTTCACGGGACACAGGTTCTAGGTCTACACAGCAGAATGGCACCGGATCCAGTTACAGATGTGGAAACAGCTGTGTCACAGTGCCACGCAGACGAGGACAGCAGTGAGCAAACGTGTCGGGAAAAACAGAGGGCCCACACTGAGTGAGCTGGGTCTGAGCCAGACCCATAAAGGGCTGCGGGCCCGAGAACCGGGGCTTAGGGACAGAGCCATCGCCTGCAGGGGGCACGACTGGGGTGCCTGCGCATTTCTCTGGTGTCGGAACACAAATAAATGGTCCCCCACAAGAATCGGAAACGTGCCTGAGGCTTATTATGTCAGATCCTAAAAACTACCTTACCTCATTCTCCACAAATCACCAAGCTGAGAAAGTAAAATAAAAAGTAAGTCACAGGCCAGTGATGTCCCTGGGGCCCCTGGCAAAAGCAGAAACTAAATCTGAGGCACATGACCTTAATAAATCCATTAATGATTCTGTGAAGATTAGCTCACAATGAAAAATTATAAAACATTACAGTGAAAATCATCTATGAGTGAGAGTCAGCAAATACCATAAACTACAGTATTAATCCAAGTTGTAAAGACTATAGAATCATTTGATAGTGACTATAAAATAGAATTCAAAACCAAAATAAAACAAAAAACTATTTTTAAAAAGAAGGGATTTGAAAAAAATAAGCAAATAGAATCTCTACAAATAAGAAGACACTGATATTGAAAACTCAATGAATAGCTTAAACAAGAGATTAAAAAATGGTTAAATTTATTGACTAGAGTTAGATGTGAAGAAATTCAGCCAGAAGGAACAAAAAGAAATAGAGAAACTGTGACAAAGAGGTTAAGGAACATGCAAAATGAACGAGAAAACTCAACGACTTGTAGGCACTCCAGAGAAAGAAAAAAGCAATATTTGAAGAAATAATGACATAACATTCCAAAATGATATTAATGTGCATATTTGTGAATCAGAGTCCCAAGCAGGATAAAAATAAATAAATTCACATAAAATAGAATTGTACAACCAAAAGATAAAGATAAGATCTTAAATGCAATCAGGGAGATGAGACAGGTTACCTACAAAGGAGCAAGAATTAGACAAACAGCTAACTCTACCGTAGAAACAACAGAGACCAAGAGGACGATTGAAGAAATATTTTCAAAGTGCTGAGAAAACATCATAATGGAGTGAGAGCTGACCTTATTGAAAGAACACTAGAGACAGAACCTCAAGAAAACTGAAACCAGAAGGAAGTAATAGCTCAAGAAGCAATGGTAAACAAAGAAATTAGTAAAGAAATTCACAAACCTAGTCAAGCATTGATTGTCTAAGCAATACATAAATAATATAAGTCAGTCAGTATAGGAAGACTGCTTGGAAGGATAAAAAAGTGGAACTAAAATCCTGCTGGCCGATACCAGGTAAGGTGAGAGGGGTGATCGGGAGCTGTTGAAACGCAGGCAGCCCACCGGGACCTGCACTATAAGCCACAGTGCTGCCTGCCTCCCGAGCACGGAGGTCTCTCATGAATCCCCTACCCTCTGCAAGTGCTGGTTTAAGTTAAAAGGACTAAAAGGTCATGTATCTGCCTGGAAAGGGTTTATGAACGGCTAGCTACTCAGATCAATAAGGCAGGACCAGTTTGTTTGAACTAGAGGCACCCTTCCTCAGAGATGATAATCACGGCATCAAGATAGATTGCAAGAGCCACCATTATGGGGGGCCCATTAAACATTATCTCCTTACATTTCACACTAACCCTGCAAGGTGGGTGTACAGGACTCAGGCAGGATAGGTAAGCTGCCCAAGGTCACACTGCCAGGAATGGCGGAGAAGGTGTGGTTCCTAGAAAGCCATCTGCCTCCATCATGGCCGAAGTCTTCTCCCTGTAAACCTAGCCTTGTAAAATGACAAGTAAATCCCTTTTGCTAATTGCTGATCCAGCATGAGGTCTGAGCAGGGAGCCCCGCAGCTCTCCTGGTTCATGGTGAACTGCATTCAACACGCATGGGGGAAGTCAAGGAGGATGGGCGCAAAGGGCTTCAAACCCCATGGGGGGTGATCCTGGGGGTCTCCAAGGGAAGAAGCAATCACCAGGGGGGCGGGTGGGGCAAACGTGCTCACTGCCAGGCAAGAGGGAAAACATCAGAACATCTCTACCAATTCACAGGAACCGAAAGTCCACTGCAAGCCCTTTGCCTGTGGCTAAATTCAGTATCAAAGTCTGGAGCCCCTTAATATAGTGTATCTCCTTGAAAAAGTGGCACCCTGTGAGTTTCTTGAAGACACTAAAGAGGCTGACCCCCCTCCATGTGTCCAGGGTCATCTCAGGCTCAGAGGAGCAGCAGACCCTACGGATGAAGGAGAGTGTGTGTGAGCAAGCCCTCCCAGCCCCTGGGGAGGGGCCTCAGCGTTCACACACAAGCCGCCGTGGAGGGGCTCAAGGTGGCCTGGAGACCCAGCCCAGGAGCCACACCCCATCCCACCTAACTTGGATTCAGGGGTAGGATACCCTCAGGGGTCCTCCGCCCTACAGAAGGGCAAACCCCCACACGTGATCTCCCCGTAGACCCGTCTTACATTTTTTTTCATAATCTAAGAAAGAAAATACTGTGCATTTGTTTCTTGTTAATTTATAAAGCACTAAAACGTGTTTTGTAAGAAATTTTCACATCCACAAAGCTCTTTTTTTAAGTCATTTAGTACTCTTTTCTCGAGGAAGAGGGAATCTATTTTTGTGAGGAATAAACTTCCCAGCTTTAATTTCAGTTCAGCTTTTAGTCCCAGGCTCATAAATTCCAGCAGGGCTTGCACAAGCTGAGAGAGGACATTGTCCCCCAGCTGTACATCTCCAAATAATAGCCCAAGATTGTAACCAGCATGATCCTCACACAGGCACACCAAACACAACTGGGGGGTGGTGATGAGAGGCTTCTACAGGCTTGGCCCCTGCCCACCACCTATGGGCTTGAATTGAGCCTTCCTAGGGAATCTCACTGGCTCCCCTGCATTCAGCTGGGGCACCTCACACCCTGCGCGGCCACACACCCACGACGGGTGATACAGCTCCGAGCAATACCATGTGCCATGGAGGATGCACAGTCAGGCAGTGCTGGGGGCTGGCACACCTGGGCTCTCCGTGTGCTGTGCATAAGAGGTAGCAGGCATTATGGTGCTAGGCCAGCACTAAAGGGAGACTGTGTGTGTGTGGAACACCAAAGAACTCTGCTTTGTGCATATGTAAGAGAGCACCGTCGTGCAGTAAACCAGTCACTTAGACGGTGCCAGTACCAAAGGGCAACCAAAGGTGGAATGGATGAAGTGCAGGTGAATCTGCTGATGCACTTTGGCATCTTAGCACTGCAGTGATGACAGCACTGAAATAATCCCTGAGATGTGCACCCTTAGTTGTATGGACTGAGTGTGTGTGTCCTCAAAATTCATGTTGAAGCCCTAACCCCCAGTGTGATGATATTTGGAGGTGGGGCCTTAAGGAGGTAATCAGGGATCACAAGACCTGTAGCCCTCATGATGATATCGTAAGGAAGGACGTCAGAGAGCTCGTGCTGCCTCCATGCACACACCCTGAGGAGAGTGAGCACATGATGAGAAGGCATCCACCTACGAGCCAGGCAGAAGGTCCTCGCTGGAATTTGACCACGCCAGCTCCCTGATCTCAGGCTTCCAGCCTCCAGATTGTGAGAAAATAAAGTGCTGCTGTTTAAGCCACCCAGTTCATGGTATCTTGTTATAACAGTCCAAGCAAACAAGACACTTGTCTGAAAGGTTTATTTCCTGAGAGGATGTCCCAAAGTCCTAGAGTTTGCAAGCATGCTGCCAAAACCTGCTGGCTACTGAGTGGATGGGTGGGAGTCCACCCCCATCTGTAGCAAGTTTGCAGTCTGTCCATCTTCCTGCATTTGTCCCTGGTTCAGTGAGGATTCCCTCCTCCCTCTTCCTGCTCAGCCCACTGGAATTCAAGGCCCCTGTCCTTCACACAGCATACCCTAGGAAGCCAAGCCACCTAGTCTCTTTCCAGCACAGAGGGCCTCCCCAGGCTATACCTGGCAGATTCCCTTAGAACTTCCTCTGGAGCCCTAACAAGACAGAGACCTGGACCTACCTGTGAAGGCTGACCCTACAGCTCTAGGAATCTGCAGTTTGGGCAAGGGCCACAGATTTTCCTGGTGAGGGACTGCTCATGAGGCAGAAATTCTAAAGCCTTTAGAAGCACACAGGTCTGCCTTTGAGTCCCAGCTCTGCCACTTAGGAGCTGTGTGACCTTAAGCTTTTACTCAAACTGGCTGAGCCTTTGTTTCCTCACACCTGCATTACATTAGAAAAAAGGGAATCCTGGATTCAGTTTTCCTCTTGCTGGAAATTATCCTCTAATAATTCTTCCAGAAAGGCACTGTGCACAATAGATTTCTTGAGTCCTTGTCTGTCCAAAAATGTCCTTATTCTGCCATCACACAAAATTGATATTTTAACTGGGTATAAAATTTAAATTCAGAGTTATTTTATTCCTGCACTCTGTTAATGAGAAAACTGATGTCATCTAATTTTCTTTCCTTTGTAGGCAAAAAGGTTTTTTTCTTGATTTTTGTTTTGCTTTTCAGGACCTCTTATCACTCGTGTTCTGAAATCTCAATATAAGTGATAAGGTATGAAACTTTCTTGGTTGTTCACTTGTTTTTGTCTTGCTTAGCATTTGCTCCACACTTATAACCTGAGGATTTAGGTCTCTTTTCAGTTCTGTAGTATTTTCATCTGTTTATATTTAAGTATTGCCTCTCCTTTTTTTCCACTCTTTTCCTCTAGAACATCTACATAAAGGAATGCTTGAATTTCAGAACATCTCTCATGTCTCAAATTTTCTTCCATTTTTTATCTCACTATCCCTTTGTGTTCTAGTCCATTGCCTCTTAAACCAAAATACATTGACTGAGAATCTTGCTAAATTGGATTCTGATTTCAAGATGGACCGATTTCTAACAAGACTTCCAGGTGATGCTGAGGCTACATCTGTGGACCACACTTTGAGTGCAAGGTTCCAGCACATTTCCTCATCTTAGTCTTCTAATCATATGGCACTCTTCAGCTCTGTCTATTCTGTTATCCAACCATATATTTAGTTTCTTATTGCCAAAATCTCTTAATTCATTCTTTTTCATAACCACCTGATCTTATTTTGTATATGTGATAGTCTCTCTTATCTACTCCTTTTTTTTTCTTATCTACTCTTAAAGTTCTAATTTCTTTACTACCTCATTTCCCTGGGTGTGAGCTTTCCTATTCACATATTCATTTCTGATGCTGGTGTTCCTCTGATATTTACTGATTCTTAATTGTGTGTTCATCTTGGTAGTTGAGACACACTTACACTGCCTGCTTCCCATCCACTGGACCTAGAGGAGGACAAAGCCCAGGGCTCAGCCCTCCTGGCTGTGCCCATGGAGGCACCCAGCTGATTCCCAGAGGGCACACTGAGCCCTTCCTGCCCAGGGCTGTCACGGCCATGGCCTCAGTACTGTCCCTCAGCCCTGTCTGCACCCTGGAGTCACCAGACTATGGGCCCATGTGTCCTCTCAATCTGGTCCTGTCTGCTTTCCTCTCTGCAGGGATTCCTCACAATTTCTGGTCCCCTGAGAGTTCTCATTCTTGTTTTTAACACAGCTGTGCATTTAGTTAGCACCCTTTTAAAAGACATTTTTATAATTATTGATGGTCACCCTTATGGTCCACCATTTTGAAACCCAAGTTGGAAATTCTTTCCACAGGAGAGGCTTAACCCAAGGCAGACTAAATGACACAAGACATATGCAAACACTTTTTTAAATGCACAGATGTTATCCCTGGCTGACCTCAAACTCTGTCATATATATCTCATCACGGTCAATGCAAACTATTCCTCTTGTCCACAGCAGCATGCAGGATGCAGAAACTGGGCCTGGGTGGAAGGCTGTGTGCTTGCAGCTTGAACTTGGGCAGAAGGCTGGAGGACTACCCTGGGCCATCCCTATTCCCCACTCGCCAGTGCCTGGGATATGGGTGCCATCTATAATGGCTTGGCCCCAGAAGGATGGCCACTGCCTTGTGCTGGGCTTCCTCTGATCTAGATTCTTAATAACATAAATGAACTTCTCTAGAAACTACCACTCAGTCCAGGTCTTGTCTCTGCCCTTTGACAGCCTGGAACCAGAAGCATGCCCCCATTCATGTAATTGCACACGTGTGCACACACCAGTATTTCCCTACTTCACCACCTCATACTCCAAAGGATTTAACTCAGTTCACAAAAATGCATAAAGTAACATGGATCACATAAGACAAATTGGTAACAGATAAAGCAAAACTCAAAAATGGGGGACACTAACTGGAGCTGGAATGGGGAGCCCAGAGATGCAGACCTTCCCAATGGGCAGCCTCTGCCCAGTGAGAGGAGCAGGCTGACCAGTGGCACAGATCCCTGGACCACAACATCTGAACAGATGTTTTGTTTAAATAAACCAAGAGAAGTATGAGTGAGTGGTCGTGGGTAAAGGCCAGGGCCTTGAGAACAGTGTGGAGCCACAGTGTGGGGGACAGATGGCAGCATACTACCCACAGACCCTTCCACCAGGCATGCCTGTCCCCTGAGAGCTGCATTTGACTGCATTGGACGCCCTGCACCCACCCGCCCACCCTGTTCATCCTTGTCCTGAGCAAGAAGCAAAGGGACCCCCCCGACAGGCCGCAGACCCAGAGACCCCCTGCTCGGAGTGGCAGTGACCACCCACCCCAACTCCAGGCCCTCAGTGTGTGGCCTCCCCTGGCTCCCAGCCGTGCCCTCCTTGGGCCTGTGGTGCAGATACCTGGGCTTCCCTCAGGACTCACAGAGGCCCCCTTCTCAGTCTCGGGGCTCTGCTACACTCTCCTAGGACTTAACTGTCATCTCACGCATGGTCCCACCACGGCCCACCAGCTGCTAGATGCTGCCTGACATACATCAGCTGTCCAATACATACTCACTGTAGGCTGTTTGCCCGGAAGCCAGCACAGCCCTGGCCTGCAGCAGGCACGTAACAGGTACTGCTGGATGCAAGAGAACACTTTCCACCCGAAGCTCAGCATGCCCAGGAGGGCATTCGGTCCTCCAGGGAAGGGCATCTCAAAGACAAAGCACATGAGCTGGCCTGTAGGCCCCAGTGGACAAGGCGGGGAGGCATTCCAAGCAGAGAGAACAGGAAGGGCAAAGGCCAAAGGGCCCACACATCAGGGCCAGCTTCCATGGGTGTCTGGGGGTGGGGGAAGCTGGAGTGTGCTGTCCCTATCTTAGTCTCCTGCAGTAACAAAAGCCAGTGGTTTATCAGCCCTAATTGTTAAATATTTGGGAATTTTGCAAGCCTGTTATTAAACGCTGGGAGCATGAAATCAGTCATGGTTGAATTCTGAAATTGCCAGGCTGCAAACTAGGGAGCAGACTGTCCCCAGGCATGCTTTCTGCCCCAGGCCTTTGCTTTTCAAGGAAAGTTAAACATTGAAGAAGAACAGGCTCTATGGACCCATTCCCAGTGAAATATTAACTTTGGAAACATAGGCACATTGTAGGTCAGAAATGGATCACAAAACACAAATTCTGACCCATGGATCTGGGACCTCCTCTACCAAGGATCCCAGCAGGAAAAGCTTCCCGTCTCATCCATGTCTTCCTTCCCTAAGCCAGTGGCTTTAGACAGTCAGTAACCCCACATGTTCACAGGGATGGCAGGTGTATTTCCCAGAGGCGGCTGCAATGCCGTCTCCAGGCCCACACACTTGCCTTGCTGTGTGACCTGGTTTCCCCCGTCCCACTGTGGTGGGTCCCCACCTCCACCCCACAAACCCAGGCAAATCTCCGTGACGGCCACCATAGCGTAAAAGCAGACCTGACCCTATATGGCTTCCAAGGCTGTGTCATGAAACCAGGCACGGGAAGCGTGGGTCCCCTGGCCTGATTCTGGAACCCAGTGGCCATGCTTCAGGGAAGCACAGGCCGCCCACAGAAAGGCTGCATGTAGAGGAGGCAAGGCCAGCTACCGTCAGCCTGGCGCAGCTCCCAGCCTGGAGCCCGCACCAGCCTTGCCAGCCATGTTGGTGGGGGGCCACCTGCAGGAAGCCTCAAGCCAACCCGCTCCAGCAGGAGCCATACTGAACTGAAGTGAGCCGCCTGCTGAGCTCTGCTAAAATGTCATTCCTCAGCAAAATATGACCATTTTCTTCCAGCCACTAGGTTTTGAAATGGTTAGGTTAGTTAAGGAGTAATATGTGACCAGAATGACATTCCTCATCAGGAAATTGGCAAGAAATAGTAACATCCTCTCGTAGGGTGGTAAGTGCAACTCCCCCTCGCCCCAGCCCAGCCCTCAGGTCTCCTGTGCACCTCTGCCACCGTGTTCCCACAGGCCTGACCGAAAGAGATTTTGTCCTAGGACAAGATTCAGACTGTCCTTCCCTGGTCTGGTGAATAACAAAGCCTTGTTCTTCAGAGACAGGAAGATCTCAGGGATCTCCACACAGGTCAAAAGACTGGCTGCTTCAGAGCAGATTTCCCGGCCCAGCCTCAGAATCAGAACCACAGGATCACCTCAGTGGTTCAGACATGCGATCCCCCGGTCCGCCTCCCAAAGCCAGGTGGACTCCACTGGGCCAGAATTGCACTTCACACCGGCCACCTGCAATGGGGCCAAACACCAGCAGCCAGGATTAGCTCCTGGGAGAGGCCAGGCCTGCTGCCAGCCCAGCCCTGGGGTCAGGCCGACCCGTGCTCAACCCCGACTTTGCCACATGGTATGTGTCCTCGGTCTCCCTAGACCCTCAGTTTCCTGCTCCACTGGGATGGTCCCCTTAGCATGCTCATTAAGTGAAATAATGTGTAAGCTTCCTGGCACAGAGAAGACATTCAGCAGATATCAGGATGCCTGCCCCCAACCTGCAGATCCCTTTTGGCTTTTCAGAAGGCTTGTCATTAAAACAATCCTTGCTTCCCTGCTTTGAAGTGGAGCGGCATGTGTCCACATCTCTCCCCCGAGCACTCGTGCTCAGCCTGGGGCTCCTTAACATGCCAGCACGCAGGCCCACCAGACCAAGCAAGTCAGAGTGTCTGAGAGGGTGGATGGGGGTGGGTGGGGTCTGGTTTTTAAACACTGTCTTGCCTCAGGGTTCCAGCCCCAACAATTCTATGGATTAGGTGAGACTGAGAAATGACAATGGAATATTCTTGGGGTAAAAGGTACCTGGCTTTTTTCTCACGGTGGCAAATGTCTGCATCCAGCAGCCTGCAGGTCTGTAATCCACCTCCATCTCTGCCTCCGCCCAGAGCACTGGGGGAGGTGCTCTTTACATAGTGACTCAGTCAATGATAGCTTATTGCCCACAGGTATGTAAGCATTAGCCTAGCAGTAAGCCAATTACATCATCAAGTAGTTTAGGGTCAGGTTAGGATCCTGGCCAAAGGAACTGCCATTTTCCCACAACACCAAGTAACTTTAACATACCAAGCCAAAATATGAACTGTCCCGTACTTTACTCACCCTCGGTGCCCACATGCCGCGGCAGCCTCAGCATCTGAATGAGGAACACGGCGGACATGTGTGGCGTCAGGGCACTCGCATCTTCCTTTGCAAACTCCCTTTTAGAGCCGAGGATGGGAATGGCCTGCGGGACAGACGATCGACCCCAAATGCTGCCCCTTCCCCTGGGCACCTAGTCAGAGCCGTCTCCTCCCCACAGGCAGTGGGCCCCACAGCGTGCTGATGGCGCCATGAGGGCGGCCCTGACACTCCTGCACTGACGCCCACACTCAGTCTCCCAGGGCCTCTGTGGATTCACGTGGTGTGGCCAACGGGAGGCCCTGAGCCCCCCTGGAGGAGAGCCCCCTGCCCACAGAAACACCATGTGAAACCCTCCGTGACTAAGGGCAATTATCCCTGGGTAAGGCCCCTGTGGTCAGAGACATTCCTTTCCCCACAGTGAGTGTTCCCTCGTCACCAAGCAAACGCCATGACCTGGGCAGAGACCCAGTCCCACAGTCGGTGCCTCACGGGAATCCCCGCAGCACTGACATGGGAGTCCCTGCGCAGCTGCCCGTCCGTCCCTGAGGCCCCCGAGGAGTGAAAGGGCCAGGCCAGGCGCTCGGGTGTGAGCGTGGGACACGACAACAATCCGCAAGGAGGCAGAAGCCAGTCCCAGGGCACCAGAGATGGCGGGGGGGGGCACCGGGGACACATCTCATTAGCTATTCAGAAGAAAACAAACACATTTTTTAACAAAAAAATATTTAATATAAACATATACAACATACAAATATATTTTTTAAACAGCAAAATATGCCATTGGAGGAAATTATATAACACATTGTTAGGCAGAGCAAGTCAAACATTTTAAAAATAAACAAACCAAAGTAAAGGTCCCCTCCCGGCCCCTATCTGAAGTGCCCCACGGGGGCAGCCCCCCCACCCGCCCCCAGGCTCCCTGCCCTAGGCCCCCTCTGCCACAGAGCATGCCTGTGTTCACCCAGCCTTTCTTACCTGGTGGCTCAACTCAAACCACTACTAGGAGCCCTTTTGTTTACAGAAACATCATGAGATTCGGGGCCAAAGCACTAACCTCAGCAGGACCGACCGCATTCACAGGGGCTAAACGAACTCCGCTTTCTGTGTACAGGTGTCCCGTACCGGCTCATGCGATCCGAATAACCCTCAAGTCCCCAGTGAGGAAACTGAGGCCCAGGAAAGTTCAGAGATGTACCCATGGGGGCGGAGCTCAGCCTGGGGCCCACACTCTGAGGGTGGCCAGTCACTGGTCAGCACAATGACAGCAATGAAGTTCAGAGATGCATAAGTAAGTGACACGTGAGGCCAGTACGCTCCCAGGAGCTCCCAGTCCCAGCATGCAGAGCCCTGGTAGACAACGTGGAACCCTACTCAAATCTCATCTCCACCTGTGAGCAGCTGTGCGACCTCTCTGGACTTGGGTTCCCTCTTCCATGAAAGGGCCAGGATAATAGGTACCTGGTCAAACGCTCTGGGACCCAAATCAAACAAGGTCATGCATGGAAGGCGTCCGCGTGGGGCCGGCACACCTCAGGCATTTAAAGAACACAGGGTTATTCAGTGTGGCACTTGCTGTTTCCAAACAGAAGCTGTCCTCGGTGCCTAAGAGGCTTCCACCCCACCCAGAGGCCCACGTGCTCAGAGCCACGGGGGACCCTCAGGCGTAGCCCTTAGGCAGCTCGGCCATCGGGGGCTGCTGGGGTCAGGTGTGAGTATCACCCCCTGTCCCACCTTCCACTCTGGCTGCACACACATCACGCTGTCCCCGCCGCCCTTGGTGCCCTGCCCCATGGGAGCCCGTTCAGGCCTCTCCCTTCCACTTGCTGCCGTGCAGGCTGCGCTAGGAGCTGTGGACCCCGTAGTGTGGGTGGCCATCAGCAAGTCCCCGTCCTTCCCCGGGCCCAGGAGTTCCCTTCCTGCTGGGGGCAGGGCCAGGTCCCATGAGGTCTAGGACTCAGCAGAGACACACTCCCTGGCCACTGTCAGCATCACGTGTCAGGATCCAGGGACCCAGCACCTCCTGCCCAGGCTTGTCTGGACTGGCCCTGGGCCCACAGCTGTATGCTTGGACCCTCACACAAGGGCTGAGCACCCATGGGCTGAGATGCCTTGGGAACTGGAGAAAAGGGAAAGGGAGCAGGGCCCCTGGCTTCTTGCCTCAGTGCCCACTGAGGGCACACTGCACTGTGGATGCGCGGGGTCAGGCACAGAGCTGGAGCCAGCATGTCTGCAGTGACACCCACACACCCCGGGAGAGGCAGGCTGTCCCTGCACTCTGCTATGTCAGCAGCCAGCTAGGGTCCTTTGTGCCCTGAGATTCTGCAGGTGTCAGACCCTGTTGGGTGGAAAGGAACACCACCCTACCCCTCCCCGGCGACAGAAAACAGGAGCCCAGGCCAGGCTCCATGGAGCTAGTGGGATGGCCCAGAGTGCCCCTTCTGCACTGAGGGTGGGGTCCCTGGTGTCACGTCACCCAGGCCTGGGAGCTCCATCCTCTGCTTGGTATCCTCACCTTGCATGATGTCAGCTCTGGGCTCCCAGAGCTCAGGACTGAGCTGCTCTCCTCTGTGACAGCCTGGGCCCGGGAAGGATGGGGACTTGCTGATGGCCACCCACACCACATCATGGCGTCCACAGGTCCCAGCACAGCCTGCAGAGCAGCAAGTGCATGGAAGGCAGAGGCCTGAACGGGCTCCCACAGGGCAGGGCACCAAGGGAGGAGGGGACACAGTGTGCCGTGTGCACAGCCAGAGTGGAAGGTGGGACGGGGGGGACGCTCAGCGGCTCCCATAGACTGAGCTGCCTGTAGAGGTGATGAAATTTTCAGGTTCTGAAGGAATCAAACGCCCAGCAATGGTGCTGATTGGTGTGTTACAGTGAGTCCCTGGGGGGGGTCCTGGGCAGCCCCTGAACTCCTGGGGGCTCTTTAGTAATCAGGCTGATGCTGTCTACAAAGGGCACCCTTCTCCCACCATACCCGCTCCCCTGGAACACACAGCCACCGGCCCTCAGCAGCACAGGGTCCACAGAAGCTGAGCTCTGGCCACCCCCTGCCCTTCCCTGGACCCCCCACGGCAGCTGCCTCCCCTGGACGGTGACCCTCAAGCCAGTCCTCCCCTGGGCCAGGACAGGCCTGGGAGGAGGAAGGCTCTCCAGGCCCAGACAGCCCCAGGGCAGGTGCCAAAGTCAAACATCTGCCTGAGGTGCGCTGTGCGGGTTCCAGCCCAGCAGAGATTGTCCACAGACCTCAGTGACAGGACTCTGAACCAAGCCAAGGCCCCAGGAGGAGCGAGCAAGGCCTGGCCAAACACAGGAGTCTTCAAAGCTGCCGGGAAGTGTTCTCTGTTAATTCTGACCACATGGCAAATTAAGTTCTATTTAGCCTTTTCCAAAAATATTTTCCTCTCTGGATTTAATAAAAGCCGGAGCCATGCCAGTGTTCGTAGAAGGCTGGGACCCAGCTCAGTAAAGGGGGCAAGCTGCCCGCCCCCACACGCCAGGCCAAGACATTCAGTCGCTCCCCAGATGGCATCTCCTCGCAGCTGCAGAAATTCAGATCATGGTGTCCTTTGGCCCTGGCGGTTTTGTCTTCCTTTTCCCTCCCTGCCTTCTTGGAATGTGCTGGGGAGAAGAGAGACCGGCTTGGAGACAAGAAGAAATACCCGTCCCCTGGAGCCAGGCGCGGGGGAGGCCCACAGGGAAACAGCGGACGGCCCGCGACCCACCGTTGGCCCCTTCCGGTCCAGGCTGCTCTCCATGGTGCCCAGGACAGCGCCCTCCAGACCCCAGTGGAAAGGGAGGCGTCACTCCCCTCCAACCAGGCCCCTGGCCCTACCCGTCCCCTGAGACTAGAGACACTCCTCTGTCCGCATGCCACCTGATCTGCGGCAGCAAACAAGACGGACCTTCCTCCTTCTGCGATCTGCAGGGATGAGCCCCTCCCCAGAGCCGGGGCACCCAGCCAGCCGCTGGGAAGCTGGGCTCAGAGCCGCATCACTTGCTGGCAGCTGCCCCTGCCCCAGAGAGCCACCTCACCAGCCCGCAGTCCTCCAGGCCTGGCCTGCAGGCTGGTGACTGCCTGAAGGGGAGGTCTTGGCCTCTCGCCCCAATCCGGGCAGCTCTGAGGCCACCCCCACACCCGAGTGCCGAGGATGAGCCGAGACCTCAGCCGTGGCCCCGCTGATCGGCAACCCCTCTGTCCGGCTCTGCCTCCTACTCCCCTGCAGGCTCCACTCCTACTCCCGAGATTCCCCCGGAAACAACCTGGCCCAATATCCCAGTCCAGATCCAGCCTGGACAGGTGGTGCAGGGCAAGTCCTAGAAGGCAGGCTCTGCAGGGAGGTCTGGAAGCAGGCCTCTCTGCAGCCCCTGGCAGTGAAGCCAGCCCTGGGGGCAGGTGGGGCACAGGCCCCGCATTCAGCTGGCAAACATGGTGAGCATTCGGTGGCGAGCAGGGACAGGAGACCCGTAGCAGAGGACCAGGCAGCATTCCGGACCCTTGAGAGGCTGAGGGAAGTGTTGAAGATAAGGGCCGGGGAACTGGTGGCCCTTGCTCAGATCACTGACTCACTGAAGAAGGAAAGACAATGATGGGCGCGGGGTGACTGGTCACGTGGGTGGCCATGCACTGGGGAAATGGGACTGCCCAGGCCCTCGAGGACTGGGCTCTGGGAATGTGCACCTTGCTCCCTTTATCAGAGCGGGTGTGCAGGGACCAGGCGTCGGTGGTGTCCTGGCCCCACTTGGCTCACACTGGGTCTGTGCCGCCCCTGGACTGGCCCATTACTCTCCACCTCTGAGTGTCAGGGGCCCCAAACTGATTCCAGACCCTTGACGTTTCTCTCCAAGCTCTCCCCTCCAGGCCTATCTGCGTGTGCTGATTCCCAAACACACCTGCAGCCCACAGGGCCTCCAGACTCGCCGTCCTTACCGGGCGCCTCTTCACGCAGCATGTCCAAACTCTTCCTGACCCAGGCCGCACCCGCTGAGCCACTGCCCCCTCTGCTCACCTCTCCTACTCCACCTGCCTTCCTCGACCAGGACTCTCTTCCTCGGAGGCCCCAGCACCCATGCCCCCGCCACAGCCAAAGCTACCCTCTTAAATCCTCATTTTTCCTGGGTTCCATCCATGTGCGATGAGATCTAGTGGCAGCGTGCGGCCTACAAAGCCCAGCCTGAGGAGTTCTGAACGCTAAATACAGATCCTGTGGACAGCGCGTGACAAAGGCCAGTTCTCTTCCTCTCTCTGGACTGCCCCTCTGCTCTCTGCTTCCTTCTCCTACTTCCCAGAACCGCAGCCCAGGAGGCCCGGCCCTCCGTCCTGAGGAGCGCCTCTGGGCTGCAGGCACTGACACTCCCACCCCCTGCGCTGCAAAAGACACACAAGGAAGGCCACGCTCTAGTCCAAGAAAGACTTTCAAATGGTGCGATTTCTACCAAAAAGACAGAGCCAAGAGGAGGTCAAGTGCTGATGCCAGCGACCTGCTTCTGTGTCTGTTTTTGTATTCTCTGGCACCAAATAATGTTTGAAATGAATTTTTTTTTTAACTTTGCCTTACACTCCCTGACACCCTGAGCATCTCTCTAGCACCATGTCATTGAAGTATCTTACCTGTCACCTTTCCTGCTCCCCTCCTTAAATGGTGACCTTGCTGAGAGCAGATGTGTGACCCATTATTCTCCGAATCTGTAACCTCCACCCAGGCCCTGAGCGAGCGAGTGACCAGGGACAAAAGGGCAGAGGTGACAGGCTGGCCTGCCCCCTCCAGGCCTCCCTCCCCGCCCTGCCCACGGAACCCCAGGGCAAGGAGGTGCCCGCCCATCCGTCCCCTGCACGTAGGGCTGCCAGTCTGCGAGCTCTCCAGGGCAGCCTTGCCCAGACCAACCCGGCTGCCGCGCCGACGCCGGCCAGGGAACTGGCGCCCAGAACTGCTTGGAGAAGTCCGGCTGGCTGGGCTCCAACCCAGAGAGGGAGGAATTTTCCCTTCCCCGAGGCTTCCTTCTGAAAATAGATTTAGTAACTTTTAAACAAATCGCTCCAACCCTCCCAGTTTTATTTGTTTAGTTAAATTAATTCTATTTTAATATTTCCATTAGCCATTTAATTTATTCTAAAACCTGGCACTGCAAAGTAATAAAACCTCTCAAATATTGACAGACAGTAAAGTGAATGTGGCCCAGCTACAACCATCTGTTTTTCCTCCAAATTCCTCGAGGTGGAGGATGCGCCACCATGATTGATTTATGGGCCTTCCCGGCCTGGGGTGTCTGCTCTCAGCACCCCTGGCCCCTGCCCATGGCCACTGGAGGTGATGCTCTGGCCCAGTCCGCAGAGCGAGGGGGAAGGACCAGGAGTCTGGTGTGGACAGGAGCACATCTGCACAGCAAAGAGAAGGGCCTGGGGGAAGTGTGAAAGCTGGCTGTCCCACCACCTGCTCCCAGGCCGGCAGTCCCCTGATATCCTCAGTGGGCTGGTCCCCGCTCCCCACCTCTGGCCCCTCCTCCTGGCCCACCCTGGGATGAGAAGGCCCTCTTCCTGCCTGGGGAGCCTGGGATGGGGAGCAACAGGTGTACAGAGGCGCCGGGGCCTCCCAGAGGCAGAGTCTGTCCGCTGGCAGCTTTCCTGAGGACCCGCCTTAGCATTGGCAATGACCCTGGCTCGGAGGGCAGCTCCCCGAGAGCCAGGTGCAGTGTGCTCTGAAAGGAAGTCCCCAGGGTGAGAGAGGACAGAGCCCCGTTCAAATCTTGGTCCCGATGCCAGTGCTTGTCTCCCCACCCCTTTCACTAAAGGGAGAGCTCAGAGTCCCTTTGGGGCTCAGGGTACGCCTGCCTGGCCCATGGCTGTGGCCACACACCCTGCTCTCCAGATGCCCACCGTCTCCGGAAAGGAAGGCTGTCAGCCATGCCACGGCCCTGTGAGCCAGGGTCTGCCCCCAGGGGGAGCAGGAGGGAGCTCACGCAGCCAGCCGCACCTGGCCCTCACATGTTTGAATGTACCTGGTGTTTACTCCGCACACATACTTCCAATTCCTCACCAGGCCAAGGCAGCGGCAAACATTCCCTGCACATGTCGGGCCGAGCCCTGCTGTCTGCCTCTCCTGGGTCCCTCCCCTGCTCCCCGCTGGCTCCCGCCCACGCTCAGGCAGTAGAGCTATGCCAGCCAGGCAGCCGACCCGAGCTCCGGCTGGAGGCCCTCCTGCTGGAGGCTGGCAGGAGATGAAAAGCCAGGCCATTCATTTGTCTGGCGAGCAGGTATGCCAGCTCCCGACTTGCTCCAGGGATGCCAGACATCTCAAGCGGCCCAGAGCCCTGAGGGGAGAGAGCAGGGAGACGGGCCTCTGTGTAAGGGTGCCACAGGGCCGCCTGGGCCGCTCTCAGGGAAGGTAGCAGTGAGAGGGGTCCTACCCCCTACAAAGTGTTCCGGAAGACAGGGTGGGCAGAGGGAAGGGTCAGAGGAGGGGACACTCCCCAGTGTGGGGACGAGCAGAAGGGGTGGGAAGGGGTTGAGGGAGTGAACTGTGAAGCCTGGGAAAAAGAGCCTGGTCTTAGCCTGAGGGCAATAGGGAGTCAAGGCTGGCTTTAGCCTGGGGGAGGAACATGCACCATTGGAAGAGACACCTCCCTGGAGCAGCGTGGAGGACTGGCAGGCACCCGGGAGGAAGCGCTGGAGAGGAGGGAATGAGTGGGCTCAGGAGGGCCTGCCCTGCACCTATGTGTGCGCGGCCCCCGGGCAGGGGCTCCTGCCCTGTGGAGCTGGGTAGGGGCCGTGTGGAGGGGGTGGCCGTCCTGCCTCAGGAGGGGCCCCAGCAGACTCCGGGAGCCCTGGGTTACTACTGAAAGGGAATCAGGCTCGGGTAAGTCTTCTGACATCCATACAATAAATGTTTATTGAGAAACTGCTGTGTGCAGGCAAGCTGCAGAGACGGTCCTTCCTGCCCTGTCCCCCAGGGGCAGCCCTCACACGAGGAGACAAGGCAGGAGAAGCTACACAACTCAGATGACAGCTCGGGGTGCCGAGAGGCCACGGAGGGCGTGAGGATCCAGGCGGGTGAGGGGGAAGGAGCCCCCCAGGCCCTTGTCCCGGCATCACGACCAGGCACCCAGCGAGGCCCCAAGCTCACGTGGCTCTTCCGTCCCTGGCCCTCCCAGCCCTGCCACCAGGGGACCAAAACTGTGTATTCAAATAAAAATACCTGCCAGAGCATCCTGCCCAGGGCTGTAATGCCCCTCATGTAAGCGGCATGATAAGCCCAGGCGTGAAGACCGCACAGGTGAAGGGAGGAAGCACAGAGAGGCGAGCACGCTGCACAAAAGCACGCAGCGCGGCGTCCGGTGGTTCCAGCCCGGCTCCGCCCAGCCTGTGTCACACTGTGCCCCCCACCATGGCCCCGCTCTTGTCCCCCAGCTGGTGTGAAGCCTGCTCCCCTGCAGGGAGATGGGCCGACGACCCTGTGCAGGACACGAGCATCTGCTAGGCCCACTTTACCCCCTTTTTCCCTCACACCACATCCCAACGAAGGGTCACTGAACACGCCTTGGTGACATTTCCCCATTTTTTATCTATGTGCTTGGGTCTTCCGTTGTCTCAACAGGTTCTGGAAATTAAGGCCCAGTGCTGGCCACCAGGCTTGCAACTCAAGAGGAGGAAAAAGAAGTTGTGCGTTCACGGCCAAAAGAGTTCATAAATTTTCGCCAAGTTACTAGATGTGCATACTTTATGGCCAAGGCAAGACTTCAAGCCGCTGGGCTGCACAGCAATGACTGCGAGAAGGCATGACGTGGGAGAAGGGTGGTCCCGCAGCCAGCACGCTCGGAAGGATGTTGGGGAGCCAGGGGCAGTTCTGCAAAGCCGGGCAAAGGTGGGACTCCAGTGGGTTCCCCTGCCGGGACACCCGTGAGCATTGCACGCAGCCAACACCTGCACAGGCGGCCAGATCAGAGCACGGGCGCCCACGGGTGCCACTGGGTGAGCACAGCCACCCAGCCACCCAGCAGCCCCCGGAGAGTCAGCATGGCCCTTGTGCTGGGGAGAAATCTAAGGGGCCTCAAGACAGACCTCACCAAAGCCAGGCTGCTGACCCTGGTGCAGGGCAGCCGTGCAGACTCGTGCCACAAGCACCACGTGGGACGCTCCAGCTCCCACAGCAGTGGCACCCTGGCTGTTCATATACAGGTCAAGAGCTCATTCTTGGTGTGAGACGGCCTCCAAAGAGAATCAGCCCTCAGTCTTGTGCAAGAAGAGGAGAAAAGAAAAGAAAAGCCCTGCAGGGGTCTCAGGCACAGTCCTCAAAGACACCCTGAACCCTTTGTCTACCCATCCCTCACCTGGACACACTGAGGTCCGGGCAGCTGTGACCTTTCCAAGGTCACACAGGGGGTGGATGGTGGAGGTGAGTTCGAGCACATATCTGATGGACTAACAGCCACATTCACCAGCGGCTTCTCCCCACACAGTGACAGGCAGGAAGGGTGCTCGCTTGGGTATGGGGCTCATTCCATGGTCAGGCCTTATATACTATATATATTCCCTCGCATGTGCCAAACATTTAACTTTAAAAGACAATAACGAGAAGGTCTCAGCCAACAGAAAGCAGAGCATTCCTCTCCTGGCACTCTTCACGCGGACAGACAGCCACACGCAGCCAGAGGCCTGAAGGGAAAGCGCATGGCAAGGCGGGACGTCTCTGGGCCTCCCATCCCGCCAGGCCTGGAGCTCGTCTGTGGCCGCTGGCCCGCCGGCACTTTCAGCCAGTCCTGGGGCCACCCCGGAGGAAGCCACGGCCACTGAGGGACAGACAGCCCAGCCACCGTGGGGGAGTGGGTGCCGCAGAGACCGCACCATGCCAGGCAGGCTCCCGGCCCCATGGAGCTGTGGTCTGCTGAGGCACTGTTATTTCCCATCGACACAACTCCCCAGCCGTCTCACTGTACGATGAAGAGCCATGTTGGAGAGGGAAGAAAGAAACACGGCCCACCCCTCCCCACTCCCCCACCCCCTTTCTGCTGTCAAGGGGAGCAGGCAGCCCTCACACACGTTCGTCAGGAGAGCTGCTCTCTGGGCAGCCAAAGGAGGGAGAGGAGAAGAGGACAGTGGGCCTGGTCTGGGGCAGCCTGCCAGTGACACGGCCACATGGCCTGTCCCAGGAGAGGGGCCGGCTGGGAGGACAGGCGGGCAGGGTCCTGGACACGAAGGCAGAGAAGTAAGACTGCCTGGGGAGGAGGCCAGCGGAGCCCGGCACGCAGGAAGCGGCTCATGGGCCAGGCTGGTGCACCTCACCATCTGTGGAACGGGGCCTTCCTGTCCAGCAGAAGCACTGGGTCTGCACATGAGACACTTAGACTGTGTGCCTCGGTCTCCCGGAGGCCCTCTCAGCTGGCCTCCCGCCCAAGGTGGCCCAACAGCCCTTCCCGCTGTTCGGATGAGACAGCTGAGGCCCAGAAGGCGAGTAACTAGCGCAAACCCACAGAGCCAGCAAGTGACCTGCAGCCAAAGCAGGTGTCCAGGCTCCAGAGACAGTGCTCTCTCTTACCCCAGCCACTTCTTTGGCATAAGCCTCTTTATTCAGATCCCCCTGCGGCAAGAAGTGGGGTCACTTTCAATCTTAAAATTTTCATTCCTTGAAATTCTGGGAAATTCTTCCAGAACTGCAGCAGCACAGATAGGAAGCCAGGAGGCCAGGCGAGGTGGCCTTGCCAAGAAGGCAGCGCTCGTCCCCCTCAGGGGTGCGTGGGGAGTCCCCCAGGGCCCTCGGCTTTCTCTGGGGAGGCGGCTGTGAGAAGATAAATGTTTCATTACTCAGAGGGGCGTCCTGCCAGGCAGATCCAGGGAGACTCTGGCCTCCAGCCACCCTGATTCATACATCACCTTTGGGGGTGACCCCATATCCTCCACAGTCCTCCCTCCCCGGGTCAGGAACTGCATCTGTTTTACGAGGGACAGTTTCAGAGGCTCCCGCAGGCAGCTGTGGGACTTAAATCACAAGTGTCCCAGGGCAGGGGGAGAGCTGACAGGCTCAGAGTTCCCATCAATCTTCCTGCAGGAGAGCTCGGCTCCAACTGAGAAGGATTTACGGGGTGGGAGGCACATGGGACAATGCCTCCCAGCCCAAGCCCCGCCAGCAGCCTTTTCCCACGGTGGGCTCGGTGGCCCTGGTAAAGGGGTCAGAGAGAGTGGCCCACAGGAGTGACCCCGCGCATGGGGCTTGTTTCCGCATAGGCACCTCGGGCTGGTGGGCTCGCCGTGGTTTTCATTCTCTTCTGTGTGTGTCCAGAGTCTCTACAGAAGCATGAATTACTTTTTAAATCAAGGGAGGAAAGAAAACAATAAGGTTGTTGTGTTTGTTTTGTTTTTAATCAAGTGGTTCTCAAGTGCTGAGAATCCCCACCAGCCTGAAGGGAACAGGGCCACGCAGCAGGGAGCCTGGACGCGTCGGATTTCCCAGGGCGAGCCCGTGAAAAGCCCGTGCTCCAGAATGAGAGCAGCGCAAACCTGCTCTAGAGAGACACCAGCCGAATTCCACTCACTGCACAGAGACGCTGCCGGCCGCCCCTATACCCCCAGCCTCCCACTGCCAATCCCCGGGCGGCATCCAGCGCCCTCTCGCTAAGCACCCTGCCCTCCCAAGCACCAGACAATCTGCCCCCGGGGTCTGACCTAAGCAGACAGACCAGCTCTGTGCTGTCTGGCCAGGCAATGCTGGGTGACTGGACAGGCCTCGACGGCCCAGGAGAAGGTGAAGGTGGGTGCCCCCGGTGCCCAGAGCCTCTCTGCCTGCCCTCAACCTGCCCACATTGCCTTGGCCAGTCACCTGAGCCCTCTCTGCCCCCATCTCCTGATATCTAACCAGGAACACCAGCGCCAGCTCATGCAGTGGAGACAAGGGTCGGGCTGGTAGGTGACTGTCTGTGGTGAGCACCCTGCACACTCACCACGGCCGTCGGATCCGTGCACTCACCTCATCTCAGAGCCTCTGCAGGCCTGCCCCACACCAGGCGGAGGGCTGGGCCTGCAGGATACAAAGATGGGAGGACACTGCCCTTCCCTGAGCAACCTCAAACTGTAACCCGCAAAAAATAGGTCTTTTTTAAGTCATAGGCCACCTGTGCCCGGGTGATCAGAGCTGCCTGAGGCAACATGTCGGGGAGGATTCTGAGGCTGCCTGTGAGTTAAGAGTGGAATTTCTCTGGGGTAGATTAGTGATGCCTGCCACGGGCACAGGAAGGTCTGAAATAGCAGGTAAGAGACAGGCAGTGGTTTAGGGTGGGGCCAGGATTAGCACCCAGATCTCTGGACCCCAGTGTGGTGATTACAGGCATGAAATCACCCAAGTGCCCAGAAATTACTTGTAAAGTTTTCATTTTTCTATTTTGATGAAAATATCACCACTTGCTATTGACTGAACTCCACGAGTTCCACGTAGCCCCTCCTTGAGGACACTTGCCCATTTTAAAGTGTTTTTTCATCCACGGTTTACCTTTCCAACAGCCCCATGAGGTGGTGTGGGGAAATGCCATTCTATCCATTTTGCAGGTCAGAAAACTGAGTCTCCATGAATCCGTCCTGGTATTAATGCTGCCTGCCATAACGGCCAAAACATAGGACTTGGCACAATAAAAGCTTGTTTCTTATTCATGCAAAGCCCAGGGCAGATGCTCTGTCTGCGGCTCTCCACTCCGTGGGGGCACTCTCTTCAAGGCTCTGCGCCCTGTACTGCACTGGTCAAAGAGTGGGGTTCTGCCAGGCCTGAAGGTTGGCACACCCACACTTCAGCCCACGTCCCACTGGCCAAAACACAGTCACATGACCCAGCTTTACTGCAAGGGAGGCTGGGAGATGTAGTCAAGTGTGCCAACCCCAGGTTAGATGCACAGCTCAGGGTCCCTTCACAGCCCATCCTCCCTTCAGGTTTGCCTCCCAACACATGTCCTCGGAGTCCAACCTGGGGACGGGGGTCAGACCAAGATTGTTCAAGCTGAAACCCCGTGTGCAGCTGTAGTGACAGGATGTCTGATCAATTAAATACCAGAGAAGAGTAAGAGACAAGAAGACATTTCCATTCACCTAAGAGGAAATTGCAAGGACAGAGATTAAAACCACATTTGAATTACAGAAAAAATAATTGGCAGAGTTCCTGGAATCCAAGTACATTCCTATAATGAGTGGCTATGGGTGGAATTCTCTCCCCAACTACAATGCAAGGCATGTCTGAGGCCTGACTTAATTATAATCTAGTTGGGTCTTAAAGCTGTAATTCTCAAGTACAGCAAAAGTTGCCTGATTACGAGGCCTCAGGAGGGGTCTAAAATCAGTTTTTAAAAGAATGTCTTCTACATGGAGCACCTTTCCACAAGGGGCCCTGGAACCTTTCCAAACATTAACTAATGTTCCTACAGGAGGCCCCAGGCATGAGGACTTTGGTGACTGACAAAATTTGGAGTCTCTGTCAGCTGAGTAGGTGTGACTCAGATACAGAACCATGGCAAAGGAGCCAGGGTGGCCGGGATGTGTACTGCGGGCAGGGTGGGGTGAGCCTCGGCCTATCTCAGTTCTGGCCGGCTTCGGGTTCCAGAACCCTTCCTAAAAAGTGTTTCAAGACAAATCAGCGGTGGGCTTTGTGTCGGGTGTCTGTGCAGCAGAGCTGGGACCTTAGACACAGGAGTGGGCCAGGTAGGCCTCACCACGGCCCCACAGCCAGCGAGCACCAGCTGGGAAGCCCTGGGTCTGGTCAGAGAGCCCACCAGAGAAGGAGGAAACTCAGAGGGTCCACAGGCAAGCACTGCCGGGAAGGGAAACAGTGGGGCAACATCCCCTCCACCTCAGAGGGAAGAGGTGCACAGGTAGCAGTGGGGCAGACCACTCCAGGAGGGGGGCGTCTGCAAAGGGCACCTGAAAGAGCCAGCCGCCCCAGGGATGCAGGGGTTCAGGGTGAGTCAGCGCAGCGGGGGAGCCCCAGTGCTGGAGGCTGGGGGGCACTGGCGCTGAAGCGGGTCCTGGGCCTCCCCTAGCAGGGGAGGGGTTCCACGGCCAGCCCTCCGCCAGCGTGGAGAGCATCCTCTGGGCAGGGGCCCGGGAGAAGAGCCCACTGCATCGTGCCTCGCGCACAACCTCCGACACCGCGTCCCAGCTGGCCGCCACCATCTTCGCTGCAGGCGCTCCTCCCCTGCTACGGAGGGCAGCTCCCGGGAAAGTCTCAGCCACCTGCCTCAGCCAGGCAGCCAGCGGGGAGTGCTCCCCACCCCCAAGCCTGACCGTCCCTCCCCAGCCTCTCGGCACACCTGTGCCAACTCGCAGGCCCACCCAGACGCCCCTCTTCTGTGGCTGCTCCCAGGCGGCATGTGCAGCACCCCCCCTCCTCCAGCCTTGGCCTGCCCCAGGGGGCTCATCTGTCTCCCCACTGGGTTGGAGAAATGAGGGACTAGCCACAGCATACCGGGCCTCGGGACAGAGCCCGGCAGGCACATGAATAGATCGGAGACTTTGGCGGCGAGCGGGGAGCTGGGCAAAAACACCTTCCTGATGCAGAAACGTTTTCACCAAAACAATGCTTTCTTCCTGCCTCCACTCTCCATTCAAGCTATCTCTGGCCCCTATCACTCTGATCCATGGTTTATTGGGAGCCACAGGGCAGGCAAAAACCTCAGGAGAGGAAACGGCCCTCATCTTTCCCAGGTTGAAATGCACCATGGGTTTAAGCTATTTTTATAGTAAAACCATTTGTGTTATCTACTGCTGTGTAGCCAATTACCCCATATTAGCAGCTGCAAACAACACGCATCTATCGCCCCACAGCGTCTGCAGGTCAGCATCCGGCAGGCAGGCCTCTGCGAGGGGTCCCTCGTGAGGATGCAGCCAAGCTGTCCGGGGCTGCAGGCTCATCTGAAGGCATGGCTGAGGATCTGCCCCGGCTGCCTCACAGCTTTTGACAGGCCGTGGCCCCTTGCCACATGCTTCTCCTCTCAGGACATGGCAGCTGGTGTCCACCAGGATGAGCAAGCCCCTGAGACAGAAGCCACAGCGTCTGGAATCTAATCTCAGACTCATCCCTGCTGCCGCATGCTGTCCAACAGAAGGGAGTCAGTAAGTGTAGCCCACATTCAAGAGGGGATTGCACAAAGGCACAAATCCCAGGCGGGGCAACTCCTGGGACCACCTCAGAGCTGCCCACCACATCTTCATTCCGGTGACAGGTCTTACTTCCCGAAACTGGCCTCAACAGTATCTCCCATCACACCTGCTCTTCTAGAAGCTTGCCACTCACCCACTCTGAGGAGGAGCCAGTGTCCCCAGCCTGTGCACCTGGGTGAAACTGTGACTGTTTCAATCCACATCAAGAGATGGACGTGATGTGATGTGACTTGCAAGGCTCCCACCTTGTTTTCCGGAGATGCTCATTTTTGGAACCCAGCTGCCTTGGTTTAAAGAAGCCCAAACTGCCCATGGAGAGGAGCTGAGACCCCAGGCCACAGCCCGTGCTCCCAGCTGATGGCCCGCACCACGGTGCTGTGTGAGCACCCCATCTTGGAAGGGGCCCCTCAGCTGATGCCAGGAGCAGCTCAAATTGAAGATTCATGAGGAAGACAAATGACTGTTATGTTTAAATGACCTAATCTTGGGGTGCCTTTTTACCCAGTGACACATAACCAATACAATTCTCAAAGTTCCAGGGGAGGGATAGACCCGAGGGACCCCCAGCCCACCACCTCCAGGCCAAGGCTAGCAGGAAAAACTCATGAAGCTGGCCAGCAAGGGGGCGGAGTGGGGGCGTGCAGTGTCCCACAGACGCCGAGCTGTGACTCCAGTGAAGGCAAGAGAGTCCCCTGTCAAGGGACAAGGGAGGTCACCAGAGTCTGGGAACCCTGGGAGATGTGTGGCCGCAGCAGGGCCAGGTCAGGCCAGCACCAGTCTGAGGCCAGCGGAGGAACCATAACAGCCCCTCTGAGCCCGTGCGCCCAGCAGAGCGGGCGGGCCCTGACTCAGAATGCAAGCTCCACTTCAGCTGCACGCAACCATCCCCAGACCCGCCGGGCAGCGGGGGGATGTCAGGGCTCCCCCACCAAAGGCGCTGCCTGGGGCCAGCTGCACAAAGGGCAGCCTTCAAGTGGGGACTGGGCCGTGGGAGACTCCAGCTCCGGGGCTGAACTGGAGGGAGGAGGAGGAGGGCTCCGCAGAGAAGCGCCACTCCAGCCTGGGCGCCAGCCAGGCCAGGCACCGTACAATTTCAGAGGCCCCACAGGAACCGGGCCCACTTCATCCATGTCTCCAGCACCCACTTCCCCAGGGTGGGCACAAACACCAGGGTCATGTTTCAGGAAAACCCTCTCACAAAGGACCTCTGTGACCACAGGCCAACGTCCACAGTGTCTTACCCCAGCTTGTCCCCCTGCCGCTGTCAGCAGTGACCCACCCTACTGAGACTTAGCGGATGGAAATGGCACATCTTGCAAGAAATATGCAGGCTGTGGTAAACTCAAAGAAAGTTCGTGGAGACCTGCCACCCTCACGCCCCAAACCCTTGTAAAGGGGGTCAGCAGAGTGAGAAGCTGACCCCCTGAAGAGCATAGCAAGACGGGGGGTCCCAGGCCACCAGCCCGGCACCCAGGCTCACAGGGGGTCCTGTGAAACTGATGAACTGGCAGATTTTTCTTTTCAAAACTGACCCTTTTATGATCATGTCACAAGAGCCAGATGTTGCTCTGTCACTAACGTCACACACACAGGCTCACACACATACTTGATCTTTGCATAGGAGTAATCAAAACCGAAGTTTAAGAATAAGGTAAAATTGAGCTTTTTACAAAAATGTTAACATTTAACTTCTCAATATGATGTCCCACATAACCCTCTTTTGAAAGAATGCCCTATGATACTTTGTTCCAAAATTAAGTGATACCATTTTCTGTGCATGTTTGTAGTGCCACGTGACCCCGGGCAAAGTCTCCCCGGAGCCATTTCCCCAGCTGGGAGAGGCCAGTGGGAGCGCTGCCCTGGCCCACCCCCAGAGAGGCTGGTGGAGGACCGGGAAGGCCTGACAGGGAGCAGCAGCTTTCATCTGGCAACATTTTAGGAAGACCCTGCCCCCAGGCCTTGGGGTGGGACTAACCAGGAGCCTGGAGCCCACTGCTCTGCACAATTCCTGACTTCCAGGCCAAGCCAGGCCTGTAAAGGAAGCAGACATGCTTGGAATTCCAAATATGCACCCCTGTCTCAGCGTCTGCCTGCTTCCCCAGACCTCCAGAGACTCACAAAGTGGGGCCAGGATGCAAGCCCAGCCCCCAGCCCTCCCAGAGACAGGGAGCGTGTGCCCCCACCCCTGTCTGGCCTGGGGATTTCCTCCACACACCCTCAAAGCTGCCGGTATGTGCAGCAGGCCAGATCCAAGGAGGAACGTGGGCCCCTGTCACCCCTGATAATACTGCCTCAAGTGACCCCACCTGACAGCATGATCTTCAGGAGGGACCCTGCCCAGGTCGGCCTCCTGATCCAAGGGGCAGACACAAGGGGGTGGGGAGGGAACCCTAGTCAAGCCCCCCTCCTCCCAACACCCAACAGACTCCTGCTTTTTCCTCGAGAGCTCTTCTGAATCGCTCATCCTGAAGGCCCTCCCTGACACTGGCCCTGAGTCAGGAACTGGAGGAAAGAGAGGGCCTCCGCATGGAAGACACATGACCCTGACAAGCTCCCCAGAAACTGGTCTGGCATTGGGGGTGTGGGGGAACCACCTTCAAGAATAGATTATGAAGGTGCTTCATAACCTGAGACCTGGCTGGCTGCTCCAAGCAGTAGACAGGTGATGGCGAGCTGGACGTGGCAGATGGGACCCAGCAGAGAGGGGACCACAGACCAGACAGAGCATGTAGGACACAGCAGCCACGGCACAGCAGCCAGGGAACCACAGACAGGGCACAGCAGACAGGGCATGGCAGATGGCAGGACACAGCGGCCACCTCCTGGGTGCCCCTGTCTGCCCTGAGAAGCCCCTGCTCTTCACCGAGCCTGGGGAACCAGGAGGGGAAACTTGTGCACCGACGTCAGTATACAAAATCATTTTATTTTCCTCCCATCACTTCTTGCCGCCATGTGTGTCAAATCTCCAGACAGTTCCAAGGATTGAAAAGTCCAGGCCAAAGCCAAGCATCCATGCGCCCAGGCCTGTTAACACCTGTGTATCCATTATGCTCCCCTCACCTGGGCTGGTGAGGGGCTGGGCTGGGGGAAAAGCCCCCCTGGCCAGGTGTAGCCTCCCGCTTAGGAAGCGTTCAGACGAGCCTCCTTCTTGGGTTGTGGGGGTGTCCCTCAAGGGTGGTGCAGGGGACCCCGCTCCTGCCATGTCTCCCACCCAGAGCCCAGCCCCGAGGTGGGAGTCCACAGCTGGATCGGGCAGCCGTGCTCTGAGGCACCCTCGGACTCACAGGCAGTCAGGCACCCTGGCCACACCAGATGGGCAGAGGCCAGGGGCAGCCCCTCTGGAATCCTCTGCCAGCTCAGGAAGCACAAGCCAGAGAAATACATCAGAGCTGGCAAGGCCCTGGAAGGCCCATGCCCACATCCTCCAGGACCCCCAAGTTCCACAAAGGACCCTTTCCCTCCCCAGGCACTCCCTGGAGGCTGGCCGCAACAAATCCATCTCCCTCTGGCCCGGGAGTGTGAAAGCCAGCCACCTGGTCATCCTCACCACCTCGGGAAGGGCTTGCATAAAGGGTGGGTGCCAGGACCTGTCTCAGCTCGGGCAGCTACAACAGAACACCACAACGGGGGATTAGACAGCCGACGTTTATTTCTCAAGGTTGTCTTTCTGGGAAGTCCAAGGTCACAGGCACCGCGTCTGGTGAGAGGCTGCTTCCTGGCTCACTGACGGCTGCCTGCTCGCTGTGTCCTCACCGGGGGTGGAGAGAGGCCCTCCCTCTTGTGCCTCTTCCTATAAGTGCACTAATTCTATTTATGGGGGCTCCACCCTCAGGCACCAGTCAACTCCCTAAGCCTCCACCTCCTGATCCCATCACACTGGGGGTTAGGACCTCAACATATGAATTTGGGGAGATGCACACATTCAATCCATAAGAGACAAATACCCATGGTATTGTAATGATGTGGCCCAGGGTCCCTGGGCTCAGGATCTTCCCAAGGGGGATGAAAGGTCAAAATTAGAGACGTCCAGGAAGATGGCGGTGGGAGCAGGGCGGCAGAAATCTCCTCCCAACACTATATTTATCTACGAAAACACAGCAAATATATCTATTCCTAAAAGACGAGAATACACAGGAAAGCACACAGCGTGCAGCTACACCCGAGAGGACTCGGCACCCCAAGAGGCGGGTAAGATACGGAGCTGCGACCCAGCGGGACCCGAGCACTCCCCCACCCCAGCGCACCGGCGGGAGGAGAGGATTCAGAGCCGGGAGGGAGTGGAAGTACACCCCGCGAAGTAGCCAGCCCCGGTGATCTGCACGGGGAGCGCTGACCCACATTGCGCAGGGCAGCGGAGATTGGAGAGACAGAGGGGCAGGATCTGAGCGGGGAACGCGCCAGGGTGCTTGCAGCCGGCTCCCGGGAAGGAAAAAAAAAAAAAGCGCGCGCTTTCTTCAGCGGTCGTAAAGAGACAGGAGCCCAGCGGAGGAGCCGGATCGCCCCAGCACACTCAGCCCAGCAGGCTGGGAGTCCTGGGGAGTTTCAGACACCTTAGCTGGCGACTGAGGAAGCGTAGCCATACTTAACACTTCTCACTGAGATCAACAGCCTCCTATTCGTTCCCACCCTGCCAGAGCGATAAAGGGCCCTGCGGAGCGGCACAGTCACAGCTGTGGAATAGTGGGGCAATAGCGCCACCTACAGCATTCCCACAGAATCTACGTCTGGTGGGCATTTTTTTTTTGTTTTTTTTGTTTTGTTTTTTCTTTTCTTTCGTTTTTTCTTTTTTTTCTTTCTTTCTTTCTTCTTTTTTTCTTTTTTTTTCTCTTTTTTTTTCTTCTCTTTTTAAAGTCTTAAAGAGCCCAGCTGACATACGTGGCAACTATGAGTGACCAATTCTATAGCCATGAAAAGACAGAGGAATATGGTTCAGACCAAAATCAACCAGACAACCCCAGAGAGGGAGTCTGAAGGGATGGAAATGCACAGTCTCCCTGAAAAAGAATTCAGAATAAAAGTCATAACCATGCTGATGGAGCTACAGAGAAATGTGCAAGAGCTGAGGGAGGAAGTGAGGGAAGTGAGGAAAGACAATGCAGAAATCAGACAAGCGATCGACGGGCTTAACAGCAGAATGGATGAGATGCAAGAGACTGTTAATGGAATAGAAAACAGGGAACAGGAGTACAGAGCAGCTGAGGCAGAGAGAGATAAAAGGATTTCTAGGAATGAAAGAATATTAAGAGAACTGTGTGACCAATCCAAACGGAAAAATATTCGCATTATAGGAGTACCAGAGGAAGAAGAGAGAGAAAAAGGGATAGAAAGTGTCTTTGAAGAAATAATTGCTGAAAAATTTCCCTCGCTGGGGAAGGAAATAGTCTCGCAGTCCACTGAAGCTCATAGATCTCCCAACACAAGGGACCCAAGGAAGACAACACCAAGACACATAATAATTAAGATGGCAAAGATCAAAGATAAAGACAGGGTATTAAAGGCAGCTAGAGAGAGAAAAAAGATCAACTACAAAGGAAAACCCATCAGACTATCATCAGACTTCTCAACAGAAACCTTACAGGCCAGAAGAGAATGGCATGATATATTTAACGTTATGAAACAGAAGGGCCTCGAACCAAGAATATTGTATCCAGCACGAATATCATTTAAATATGATGGAGGGATTAAACAATTTCCAGACAAACGAAAGTTGAGAGAGTTTGCCTCTCATAAACCACCACTACAGGATATCTTAAATGGACTGTCACCAGAGAAAATAAAATCATAGCAAAGAAAGCAGACCATCAAAATACTAACTAAAGGCAAAGAATAAAACACCTGTTATAGAAAGAATGGAGGAGGAGGAATAAGAAGGGAGAGAAATAAAGAAATAGCAGACTGTGTTTACAATAACTTAACAAGAAAGTTAAGTTGGATTGTTAGATAGTAAAGAAGCAGCCCTTGAACCCTTGGTAACCACAAATCTAAAGCCAGCAATGGCAATAAGTACATATCTATAAATAATCACCCTAAATGTAAATGGACTGAATGCACCAATCAAAAGACACAGAGTAACAGAATGGATAAAAAAGCAAGACCCATCTATATGCTGCCTACAAGAAACTCACCTCAAATCCAAAGATATACACAGACTAAAAGTGAAGGGATGGAAAAAGATATTTCATGCAAACAACAAAGAGAAAAAAGCAGGTGTTGCAGTACTTGTATCAGACAAAATAGACTTCAAAACGAAGAAAGTAGCAAAAGATAAAGAAGGACATTACATAATGATAAAGGGGTCAGTCCAACAAGAAGATATAACCATTATAAATATATATGCACCCAACACAGGAGCGCCAGCATATGTGAGACAAATTCTAAGAGATTTAAAGGAGGAAATAGACAGCAATGCATTCATCTTAGGAGACTTCAACACACCACTCACTCCAGAGGACAGATCAACAAGACAGAAAATAAGTAAAGACACAGAGGCACTGAACAACACACTAGAACAGATGGACCTAACAGACATCTACAGAACTCTGCACCCAAAAGCAACAAGACACACATTCTTCTCAAGTGCACATGGAACATTTTCCAGAATAGACCACATACTAGGCCACAAAAAGAACCTCAGTAATTTCAAAAATATTGAAATCCTACCAACCAACTTCTCAGATCACAAGGTATAAAACTAGAAATAAATTTTAGAAAGAAATCAAAAAGGCTCACAAATACATGGAGACTTAACAACACTCTCCTAATTAATCAATGGGTTAACGACCAAATCAAAACAGAAATCAAAGAATATATGGAGACTAATGACAACAACAACACAAAGCCACAACTTCTGTGGGACGCAGCAAAGGCAGTTCTAAGAGGAAAGTATATTGCAATCCAGGCCTATTTAAAGAAGGAAGAACATTCCCAAATGAATAGTCTAAAGACACAATTACTGAAATTGGAAAAAGAAGAACAAATGAGGCCCAAAGTCACCAGAAGGAGGGACATAATAAAGATCAGAGAAGAAATAAATAAAATTGAGAAGAATAAAACAATAGAAAAAATCAATGAAACCAAGAGCTGGTTCTTTGAAAAAATAAACAAAATAGATAAACCCCTAGCCAGACTTATTAAGAGAAAAAGAATCTACACACATAAACAGAATCAGAAATGAGAAAGTAAAAATAACGACAGACTCCACAGAAATACAAAGAATTATAAGAGAATATTATGAGAATCGATATGCTAACAAGCTGGAAAACATAGAAGAAATGGACAACTTCTTAGAAAAATACAACCTTCCAAGACTGATCAAGCAAGAAACAGAAACACTAAACAGACCAATCACCAGCAACGAAACTGAATCGGTAATCAAAAAACTACCCAAGAACAAAACCCCCGGGCCTGATGGATTCACCTCTGAATTCTACCAGACATATAGAGAAGAAATAACACCGATTCTCCTTAAAGTTTTCCAAAAAATAGAAGAGGAGGGAATACTTCCAAACTCATTCTATGAAGCCAGCATCAATCTAATACCAAAACCGGGCAAAGACCTCACCAAAAAAGAAAATTACAGACCAATATCCCTGATGAACGTAGATGCAAAAATACTCAACAAAATATTAGCAAACCGAATTCAAAAATACATCAAGAGGATCATACACCATGATCAAGTGGGATTCATCCCAGGGATGCAAGGATGGTACAACATTCGAAAATCCATCAACATCATCCACCACATCAACAAAAAGAAGAACAAAAACCACATGATCATCTCCATAGATGCTGAAAAAGCATTTGACAAAATTCAGCATCCATTCCTGATTAAAACTCTCAACAAAATGGGTATAGACGGCAAGTTCCTCAACATCATAAAGGCCGTATATGACAAACCCACAGCTAACATCATACTTAACGGCGAGACGCTAAAAGCTTTTCATCTGAGATCGGGAACAAGACAGGGATGCCCCCTCTCTCCACTGTTATTCAACATAGTACTGGAGGTCCTAGCCACAGCAATCAGACAAAACAAAGACATACAAGGCATCCAGATTGGTAAAGGAGAAGTCAAATTGTCACTATTTGCAGATGACATGATACTGTACATAAAAAACCCTAAAGATACCATTCCAAAACTATTAGAACTAATATCTGAATTCAGCAAAGTTGCAGGATACAAAATTAACACACAGAAATCTGTTGCTTTCCTATACACTAATGATGAACTAACAGAAAGAGAAATCAGAAAAACAATTCCATTCACAATTGCATCAAAAAGAATAAAATACCTAGGAATAAACCTAACAAGGAAGTGAAAGACCTGTACTCTGAAAACTACAAGACACTCCTAAGAGAAATTGAAGAGGACACTAACAAATGGAAATGCATCCCATGCTCTTGGCTAGGAAGAATAAATATTATCAAAATGGCTATACTACCTAAAGCAATCTACAGATTCAACACAATCCCTATCAAACTACCAACAGCTTTCTTCAATGAACTGGAACAAATAATTCTAAAATTCATATGGAACCACAAAAGACCCCGAATAGCCAAAGCAATCCTGAGAAGGAGGAATAAAACAGGGGGAATTACACTCCCTGACTTCAAGCTCTACTACAAAGCCACAGTAATCAAGACAATTTGGTATTGGCACAAAAACAGACCCACAGACCAGTGGAAGAGAATAGAAAATCCAAACATTAACCCAAACATATACAGTAAATTAATATTTGATAAAGGAGCCTTGTATATACAATGGGGAGATGACAGCCTCTTCAGCAGCTGGTGTTGGAAAAACTGGACAGCTACATGTAAGTGAATGAAAGTGGACTACTGTCTAGCCCCATACACAAAGGTAAACTCAAGGTGGATCAAAGACCTGAATGTAAGTCATGAAACCATAAAACTCTGAGAAAACAATATAGGCAAAAAGCTCTTGTACATAAACATGAGCGACTTCTTCATGAACATATCTCCCTGGGCAAGCAAAAATGAACAAGTGGGACTATATCAAGCTGAAAAGCTTCTGTACAGCAAAGGACACCATCAGTAGAACAAAAAGACATCCTACAGTATGGGAGAATATATTCATAAATAACGTATCTGGTAAAGGGTTGACATCCAAAATATATAAAGAACTCACGCACCTTAACAAACAAAAAGCAAAGTAATCCAATTAAGAAATGGGCAGAGGACATGAATAGACACTTCTCTAAAAAAGAAATTCAGATGGCCAACAGGCACATGAAAAGATGCTCCACATCACTAATCATCAGAGAAATGCAGATTAAAACCACAATGAGATATCACCTCACACCAGTGAGGATGGCCAACATCCAAAACACAAACAACAACAAATGTTGGCGAGGATGTGGAGAAAAGGGAACCCTCCTACACTGCTGGTGGGACTGCAAATTAGTTCAACCATTGTGGAAAGCAGTATGGAGGTTCCTCAAAAAACTCAAAATAGAATTACCATTTGACCCAGGAATTCCACTCCTAGGAATTTACCCTAAGAATGCAGCAGCCCAATTTGAAAAAGACAGATGCACCCCTATGTTTATTGCAGCACTATTTACAATAGCCAAGAAATGGAAGCAACCTAAGTGTCCATCAGTAGATGAATGGATAAAGAAGATGTGGTACATATACACAATGGAATATTATTCAGCCATAAGAAGAAAACAAATCCTACCATTTGCAACAACATGGATGGAGCTAGAGGGTATTATGCTCAGTGAAATAAGCCAAGCCGAAAAAGACAAGTATCAAATGATTTCACTCATATGTGGAGTATAAGAACAAAGAAAATACTGAAGGAACAAAACAGCAGCAGACTCACAGACCCCAAGAACAGACTAATAGTTACCAAAGAGAAAGGGACTGGGGAAAATGGGTGGAAAGGGAGGAATAAGAGGGAAAAGGAGGCATTACGATTAGCAGGCGCAATGTTGGGGGGCCTCAGGGGGGGGCTGTACAACTCAGAGGAGACAAGTAGTGATTCTATAGCATCTCACTACACTGATGGACAGTGACTGTAATGGGGTTCATGGGGGGGACCTGATGAAGGGGGTAGTTTAATAACTATAATATTGCACATTTAATTGTAGATTAATGATACCAAAATAAATTATATTAAAATAAACAAATAACATAAAACAAACAAATAAATAAATAAATAAATACCACCCAGGTATACACATTAAAAAAAAAGGAAATAAACATATTTACTTCAAAGCTCACAATTTACGATTTATGAAAAATTTGACCAAGACTGTGCCACATGATTATTTATTAAGAAAGTTGCTAATATTCTACCAATAAGGTTAAGGCAGAATAAGCTTTCTAAAAATCTCATATCATGAGTAGAAATAACATAGCATTATTTAGAAATTTCCATAATATGCTCCTTGAAAGAAGGAGTTTTGCCTTGGAAAAAATAAAAGTAAATACTAACTACTGATAATCATGAGAAGTTCTTACATGCCAGATATTAAATAAACTTTATAACATTCTAAAAGAATTCATGAGTAGTAATTACACATCAATAAGGAGAAGGCTGAATATTAATATAACACCAACTTCGTGGCCATTATCAGAAATGCCTTTTCCTTAAGATGACTAAAAAATTACATTGCTCAGTAGACCTAAGGATGAGAGATGTCTGTATTGCATATTCTCTGAAACTTAGTCAGATGCACCTGTTTCACCTGTTCTTTTTCACTAATCTAAGTAAACAAAATATTTTCAAATACTTTCAGTCTACCTTCAAACCTTGGCATTGGGGTTCTATTTTCTTTATAGTGGTGTTCACTTGAATAATCAACAAATGCCATTATAACAGAAATATTTAATTCCTAAAGCAGGTCAATAGCATTTATGCTGGCAAAATTTGGTCAGTAGTTATACTTACTTACTCTCAGTAAAAATAAAACTGCATTTATACTGGGTGTTACAGCATCTTTTCTATGTACAGACTTTTCATTGATTTAGCATATATCTAACTGAAATGAATGAAAGTTCCATGGGACTTAAGATCTCATCAGTTTTAAAGCCCTTAATTTTTTTTTAATTTATTTTTGTATCACTAATCTACAATTACATGTGCAATATTATGGTTATTAAACTACCCCCTTCATCAGGTCTCCCCCCACCAACGCCATTACAGTCACTGTCCATCAAAAGCCTTTATTAAGTATAAAATTAATAATTATGCTTTGGTATAAAATTAATAATTAAACCTGACATAGTATCCAACATTAGAATATTTTCTATTTCTTATATTCTATTTCTCAGGCCTCATAAAAATTTGAATAGAGATAAAAACTTTCAACTGCCAAGATGAATTGTCCTAGATGCCGGTGAAAATAAAGTATGCAAAAATGCAGAGAGTTAGGTTTTACCCAAGCAAAAAATGCATATTTTAGACCTTAGACTATAAAGATTAATGAGATGCATTTCCTGTCCTCTGTGAACTCATAGTTTAATAGAAGACATATATATGCCTATGTATGATATCAATGAATATAAAACATAAAAAGCATAACACAGAGATTAAAAGGTATCTAATCAGAATGAAAGGAACAGTTATTTCTCATTCAGAGAGTCAGGGGCAGTTACAGAACTGTGACATTTAAGTCGAGTTTGATGGGCTGGTAAAATTTCTTAAGTGGATAAAAGGGAAACACCATTCCTTCATAGGAGGCAGCAGAGTAAAAGTGAGTATGAAATTGCACACCATGTTTCAGTAGCAATTAATTTTCCAGTGGGCCTGTAGCTTAGATAATGTTCTCTAGGGGAAAGCACGTTGATTTAAGAAAATGTACAGTCTGAAAGGCTCATCTAACACAGCCCTGAATTTTCTAAGGAGGGTTTTGTGTTCTTTTCTATAGGTAAATATTTCTAAGTAAAGGTGTAATGTATCAGCATACATCACAGAATATACTTTCTCATCAATTTATATGTTGTATTGCATATATATTATATGCATGATATAAGATTATACATAAGTAATATATATGGAGAATTGTACAAATGTTACTCTGGTTGTAGAGTGGGTAGAATGCCGAGGTGGGAGATTGATGGAAAATTAGTCCAGATGCCAATGTGACATTCTTTGGAGAGACAGTGAAGATACAGATCACAGAACATTTGCTTGAAAAAGAAATAAGATGAGGGGAGAGATTCGAACCAAGAACTGACAGGAATTGGTGACTGAATGCAATGAATGTAGGAGAGAAAGCAATCTAAACAACTGTAGGGTTTTGGCTCAAATTATGAAAAGCAGGACCAGGACAGTGACCAAATGGATGACGGAAGCCTCTGTTTTGAAAAACCTCTGCAATGTGAGATGTCATCAGGGCATCCACGCATCAAGGTTCAAGAAGCCAATGGAAAAATGCATATAGAATTCAGTAGAGAGGCCAAGATACAGATTTGGGGATTATCTGCACAGGGGTCACTAAATTAAGTTATGGGAGTGACTATATAAAGTATGAAGAGAAATGATGTCAGAAGACAAGGAGAGATTATTTTTAATAACCCAGGTCTGAGCCTGGAGCTGGGAATGAACAGCCTCTGAGATGCGTTGTCAGTGACATGGAGGGAATCATCATAAAAGGGCAAGAAAGGAGGTCATTAATGCCTGGGCGGATTGCTGTGAGTTGCATGTAGACTGATTTGCCACTGGGAAGTTGTTCTTGACATTGGGGAAAACAATTTCTGCAGAAATGGAGAAATGGAGAAGAAACCAGTTTGGTCATTTTGAGGAAAGAGGAAACAGGAAGGAGATGGGGATAGTAAATGTAAATTCCTTTTTTAGAGAACTCTGTTAGTCAAGAGAGTTAGCTGGAAAAAACAGTGTGGGTGTGGACCTTGTGGGTGGGGGAACATGAACATACCTAAGCAAGGAGCAGTGAGGTCTGAGAGGGGACAACGGGTCAGAGGTACCATCAGGTGACCAGCCTTGAAAATTAGAATAATTTCTCACTTGAGACAGAATGAATGATGAATGAGGATAAAAGAAAAATTTGAGGTGTAACTGACAAATATGGAGGATCCTGACATAGATATGAATTGTACTTTCCTAGAGAAGTGTGTGGGTGGTCATAGGCTGAAAGCCAGGTGTACAAATGTGGAGTTTTCCCACTTGGAGCATGAAGTCCTACCTGGGAAATTCACTGTGAGGACGCCAGTAAGTATGTTATGTGTATCTAGTACAAGGTGGATGACCGCAGGTAAAGCAAGGCTTCTAAACACTGAGGGCACATCCCTTGACTCTCTAAGGTGATAAAGCCCATCAGCCAAAGCCCACCAAGGCTTAGCCCTCGTTAGCTCTCAGCATTTGCTGCAGGTAGGGAACATACTGCAGTTCCTATGTGCAGAGGCTGTCTAGAAGGGCTTTTTTAGGGTTTGAAGTTTTGCTATGTAAGCCTCAGAATGTTGTAAGTGAATTGGAGAATGACGTCACATGGCACATTGTCATGAGGCGGAGTCACCTGCTTTCTCAGTAATGGTGCAGGAGGTGGGGACCGAAGGGAAGTCTTTGCAAAGAAAGCAGTGATTGTGCAAGAAGGGGGCTCGGCAAGAAAAACCGTTCACGTGGCCTGGCTGATATCTAGTCAGAAACATCTCTTCATATTCTGTTGCGAAACTCTTGGTCTGATGAACAGCAGTGTTGACCAGAGGATTTGGGAGCTGGGTTCTGTTTCTTTACAAACCATATAACAGAAATGTGCAATATTGAATCCAAAAGCCTCCAGTCTGAAGCTCTGTACTTTATCATGAGGTTAAGGTTGCTTCCCATTGTCTGGGCTCAGGTTCCCAGGGTAGAATGTTTCTTTCTCACTGTATGATTTTCCCTGAAGATACTGTATGGCCTATGATGTCAGAAAACAAGATTTCATATGCCTCTTCTTGATCTCAGTCAACAAAAGCAGGCTTACATGTTCACAGGTTGATGGGTCACCTAATTCCTGCTCTGGGAGTAGGTCCTGAGTAGGACCTTCTGGCCATAAGGACTTTGAGGTTTCTTGCCTTTATATCCAGTTATGTCCAATATTGTGAGTCAAAGCAGGGAGATGCACTTTGAGAGATTTCAGGAAGTTACTTTAGAAATGCCTTTTCTTTTACTAGTTTTCCACCTGGTTCTCTGAGTGTATCCAGTCTTCTGTAGAATGGGAATTCTGTCACAAGTAGACACGGAATTGGAAATAGGAAAGACAGCTCCCTCCATCAGCCAAGCGTTCTTTTCCACGAGTCCTGTGGTTCTCCCTCCCCGGGCATGTCCACAGCAAAAGGCTCTGGCAGAGCGGAAGTGGCACCATTGTACAGGAAGTCAGGAGAAAGGAAGGGAGACTTAACAAGCCAAAAGTAGGAACAATTGTGGAAGAAATTTTTTTTAATTGAAGTGAAATGTATATACTCCAGGGGCCTGGTGGGGAATAAGGAGAGATTCCTTTAGTATGAAGAAAAATCTAATGTCATAAACATTTCATTGTAAACACTATTTGGTACAGTCATTCACACGGTGGTCTTTATAAAGTATTCCATGTGGGGTGTATATCTAGGTTGCAAAAGGACTCAGGTCCCATAATACCCTTGCAGATCATGTGATCATATGGTCCCTTTGATAAATAAACTAAATGAACCCTGAAGAGAAAAAAAAAGTAATTTTCCTAAATCAGACAGCCTGTGAGGCAGGGAGGCCTATAACTCACTAGATAACATTTGCTTCTTGCATACATTATTGTTTGTAGAAAGCAGCACGCTGAAATCTCTGAGTTCATTTGTCATTGACACATCCACGGTTTGATGGCAGTATGGAGGTAATGCAGTGTGGAAAGAATAATATAAAATCTACAAGCGCCGCTTTGGTGGGAAGCAGCTAATGGCTAGTAGTGTTTTTCTTTTTGGTGAAAATGTTCATTAGTTTTGAAAATGTTCCTATCTTTGTGTGGCATTTGAGATGTTTTGGATCATTTATTTGAAGCATTAAACCTTTTGTTTTTACCTATTTGATATGAGGAATTTTTACAGAATCAGCCAGGTACAGATATATTATTCAATAACTTATCCTGATGTATATTTATGCATGGCTATAGTTTCTATTCTGGATGCACATAGTATACATTAGATATTGAGAAAAATATCTTGCCATAATACAACGTGTTATATGAAGCTGAAAAAGCAAATTCTCATATTAATGGAATCATACATATTGAATATTTTATAACAATTTACAAAGAAGAAATCACGAGGGGATTAACAATAAAAGAAACTCAGTATGTTACTACATTCCTTTGCAAGTACATGTCAGTATTAGGTATTTTAATAAGTATCTACTGGTTTGATATTTAGAGTTTTAACACATATTAGAATTCACCAAAATAGAAAATAAGAGGAACCTGCCAAACATTGTTTTAACTTTGAAAATAATTATAGTGTGTCTGCTAGCAAAGTAATATAATGTGTAAGAATGATTTTGAAAGGCAGAAAGCCTAGTACCTATGACTCAAGTGTTTTCAAGCATGTGTTATTAATTCCTTGTACTTAAACTCTTTGGGTTAAAAAAAAGGGACTATTAAAAAATGTATTTGTTTTCAGTTCCATGTAGCTGGTTGGAGGCATACAGAGAAAAAGAATGCAGACATTTCTGTTTCATTGGAAACTATCATAATCGTTAGATCAAAGATTAGGAAGCCAAATTTTTGAATATTCATAATGTGAATTTAAAATTTTCTCATGTACTCGATATACTGACTCAACCCCACATAGAGACATTTTTGCTTTTCTGACAAGATGTCACATTCTGACACCATACTTAATGATAGAGGAGCAATCCATTGCTTTATAAAACTCATAACATTTTTTGTTATCATTTAAACATTTTATGAAATCTATTAAGAGATGGACACAGTACATAACTGACTTTTAAAAAATTGGTGTGCCCCAAGATTCATTCCTTTCTCATGGCTCTCTTCTGAGACAGTTTCTTTAATTTGATCTATAATGTTTTACCGTTTCAGTGGTTTTAACATTTGTAGAAGTAATAAAGCATGATATGTTCTATTTCATCTTCTCCCAAATTAGAAAGGTCAGTATGAAGCGGTATCATGAGTGACTGCACTAAGGAAACACCTAAAGGCATAGAGAATTTAAAGCTGTCAGTAACAGAACCTGAAACACAGCAGAATATTTAGTGTTAGAAAGTAGGTCATCCCTGTACAAATGCATGTACCTTGCTTTTCTCTCTAGGTCACTTTGAGGTTTATATGCTCATTTCAAAATACTTGGCAATCTAAAACTGTTGTAAAAGGGGTGAGTTTTCTAAATGTTCCTCGTATTTCTTTCTATATAATTCTACAAAATCTGTTTAGAACATTGAATAACAGTAAAAATGTATTTTAAGGCAACCTATCTGTTTTCATTTTATTATTTTAAGTCTACAGGTTGTTTTGATTGGTCCTTTAATCAGAAGCAGGAAACCTCCCTTATGATTTTATGACCAGTAGCCCCTCCACATTAGGGATCTGGGCCAGAAGAACACAAAAGCAATCAAATCAAAGCCCAATATTGACAGGAGTTAGAATTATTACCAGTTCATTAAGAAGATACTTGCAAAATATTGTCCAAGACTTAAAAGACTGTAAAAAAGCTTTACTTTTATATAAATTGTTCCTCTGATCCTAATCTTGAGGATTAGTTGCACATAGGATTATGTAATGGATACCATTTCTCAACTAAAAGTGTATTTACTCATGGAGTGCAGTTCAGAAATCTTGACACTGCATTTTTTTCCTGCATGGAAAGAAAGGGTCAGAAGAAAGTAGATGGACTTTGCTGTCTACTATAGCTTCTCCCACTGCCTTTCCCTCTGTAAGAATAAGGCTCTATGAGAGTGGAGAGTAAACATGTTCATTTTGTAATTACCAAGGAGTAAAAGTATCTTGGACATTCTGAAATATTATTTGTACCTACACCATCGAGCCTCCCAGTGACATGAGACAAAGAGAAGTGTGTGAAATTGCTGGTACCAATGACACTGATAGGCTTTGACTCACTTGAAGGCAGAATGGTTGGTGATGTTTGGACACTTAAGAAGACTGCATATAACGACAAAAATTAGCTTTTAGAAAATTGGTGCAGTGACCTATGCAGTTTACTTACAGTCTGATGTAGCTCATGCCATCTCCACGGTTACACAGTTGAACCCATAAAGACATAAAAACCAAGGATAGTTACTTTTCTCTAAATGTACTTCAGTTGCTGTTTTAGCTGCCTGACACCAGGGGGATTATTTGATGTCAGTGTTCTAGGGTCACCCACCAGGTCAGTGATATATTCAATATTTAAATTATGTATATTTATGGCACATAAATTGTGATAAAAACTTGCTTTTATATTGTTATATTTAATTCCTGAAGTCCCTAAAATGTAATTTGAAGCAAAATAATTATGATTTACTGTATAAGGCACAGCATCATGGTTATATGTTTATATTGACATATAAATAATTTACTTTCTATTTATTTCTTGTTCAAAGCAATAAAACCTGCCAACACAAACTTTATAGACAACTAAATGGGTGCATTTGAAACACTATGACACAGTTCATCATGCTTTCACTTTTCATTAAAATCTTCAAATTTAATATGCACATATTATCTCTTAGCGTGACCAAAATGTGTAGACACCGGAAGTGCCCTTGCAGTGAGCACAGCATATTCTTCTGTGGTGGGAAAAGACTCTGTTCAGTTCAGCATGTTGTAATTGCGTGGTGCGTTCAGTGAGGGGCGAGGTGGATAGTCCCTTTTCTAAGGGTTGCTGTCTGACAGTGGGGGACAGTCCACTGTGGAGCAGGAGACTGTGTGTGGGCAGGGTCTGCAATGGGGTTCCACCGGGCAGAGACTAGAGCAGGCTTCTTAGACAAAGGAAATGCCTCCAGCTCCCCTGAGGAAAGGGAAAATGGAACGGAATGAAGATAGAACCTCTGGGTCTTTTTCCTCCTAACTCCCAGCCCTGGAGCAGTCCTTGGGCTTACCAGCTGCTGAAGACGTTTGTACATGAATGACTGAGGAGCATGGCAGATGGCCAGTGGACTGTGCAAGTCTTGAGCAGAGAGCACTCTGAGCATTTCTGGAGGGGTTACTTGCCCTGAAATGGGACAGGCAGGTAGGGCGATATTTTAGTCTTTGCTGTACTTCACATCAGAGCAGGAGCTCAGAGAGGGCCATGTGCATGACTGCATTTCTGTTCAGGAAACTTAACCCTGGGAAAGTGGAGGAGAGAACACAATTGTGACATGTAGATGGAGAAGGGACAGGACTTGGTGATTCATGGTGATGTGGCATTGCAGTCAAGGTAAACCCAGTGATGCTGACAGTTTCCTGACTTAGGCACTTCCCTGAGACTAGAACTGGGGGAATGAATCTTGAAAATAATGGAAGAGGAGGATATTGGATTCTGCCTTCTATCGGAATCAATGGTGTCAGGAAGACGATGTTCACCATGGTGGGGGGGGTGGGGCAAACGTGGAAAATCTAAAGCAGATTCTATTACTTAGTACAGGCAACTTGCCCATCTGTCTTTGCTCAGGTCAGGGCTCCTGAAGTTTTGGTTTGAGGTCTTGTTTGGGTCTGTAGTCCTAGCCATGCAGCTAGAGAGACTTCTCCATATTTAATAATAAAGGAGATATAAGACTATGGTCTGAGTACAAAACCCAATCAATTTAGGAAAACTTAGTGCCATTCTGGTCTAGAAAAGCTAAGCCACTTTTAAAGTGAGCTCTCAAAGTCAAGAAATACCATTACTCATTATTAGTAAGCTCTGGTCTAGTAGAGTGAGATAAATGGGTAGGTGAACCTTTCCCTAAGGGAAACCAATTAATTTCCTGCCCCAGTACTTCCACTACTTACATGTGTCCATTGACACTCAGAAAACAGAAAGAGAGTAACCCGACCTGTCTAGCTGATCCCTATGGCAGTGCACTGCTGAGCTGTGTAGTGACAGCATGCACCAGGAGAGAAGCAAAGAACAGATGCTTTCCTCCAGGACACTCTGAATGAATGACAGAGGGAAAGAAACATTTAGGGTTGGTGAGGAAAAAAAACTAAGCCAACATTAGCCATGCCTACAAGAGCTCCTTAGTCTAGATTATTTGCACAGATCACCACATCCCAGGTGGCTCTGTCCAGTGCCCCGGCTTTCTGCTGGGACCAACAACATAAAACCTTGTGACACATTCTGAGTCTGAGGTGTGGCCATGATGCAGAGATCATTGTACAGATAAGTGCAGAAAAAGGACAGCAAAGTGCAAATGTAGTGTTTTGAGAATGAATATTCAGATAATGAAATTTTTTCATCAAATACTTCTGAAGTGTTTTTGTGTTGAATAATTCAAAGCCCTTTTCAAAGTTCTAACCCAGACTGGGCAGTAAAATGATAATCTGACTTCATAAAGTTGTTTCCTGTGTTTGAACAGTTTGCCAGTTAGTTTTCATTATTACTTACTGGAAACCAACTAGGATTCTGAGAAAAATATTGACCAAATTGTCTATTATCTGTAGAAAAGTTTAATTTAGTAAGTTGATGTCATTATTGTTATTTTCCCCTGTCTTCATACCAACATAATTCATACATTGGCTCCAGTCTCCTCTGCTGGGTTGTCCATTTGCGTATTTCCAATAACAAGCACAACTCACCTACCTACTTCTAAACTGAGAAGGCGAGACACATTTCTTCCACCTCTGGGAGTGTGACCCTCTCCTCCAGCACAATGCTAGCACTTAGAAAGGGCACTGTATTATCTTTGGATAACTGTATGCATGATTGAATGGCTCCAAATTGGAGATTTTCTGGGCAGATTTTCCCTCTTTATGTAAGGGATGTTTCCATTTCTACCTGAAGGGTACAGAGCAAGGCTTGAATATCTGGTGCAGTTGAGTTTATCAGCCACTGAATAACTGTTTGAACCCAACTTTGTACTAAGGTTTTATTTTCTTTTGCTCTGTCAGGCAAATGACAACCCTAACAAGCATTTCAACTAACAAAATTTCTAGCAATGGGGATGGTTCAAAAATGCCTTTTGCCTTTTTATTCTGTCTAGCACATCCAACAACCTTCCTTTTATTCATTTATCCACCCACACCCTAAAATTTATTATGTACATCCTCTCTGCTAAGTGTTGTGTTAGGTACAGTATGTATACAGTTAAATTGTACTCATATACAGATAAATTAGATGTAGGCTATGAAAAAAATTAATGAAAACACCCCAAAGACATATTCTAGGGAGAACAATTTTGTCATTTCCTCTTGTGATAATAAAATATTTTTCTAGAGCTATCTACACAGCATGCTACTTTATAATATGGTCAGTGAAAGATAGGTTTTACTTGAGTGGAAAAGGAAGGGACAGTCTTACAAACTGAGACAAAACCAGTATAAAAATTATGGCATAAAGTCTAATGATGTATATTGATCTTTGATACAAATACCTTTTCTTAGACTGTGAGAGGAGACATCTAACAGACAATTTCTTGATAACAGAGCTAAAGATATTTACAGTGAAGGGGTGTTTATATTGAGGTGTTTGCATAAGACAGATTTAGTGAAAATTTCCATTATTTTGAAATTTCTAAAACAGATTCCCACCTAAAAACATAAGCAAAGGAGAGGGCTCCTCAAACTGCTGACACACAAATAATTTTAGAATTTATACAATGAAACGTGCAAAAGGCAGAGAGGAATTCACAATCACTGCACTCAGCCATCTCAGTTAAGGCTGTGTTAGGAGGAAAGAGAAAGAAAGTAAGCAGGGAAGAAGGCTATGTGTGTGCATATATTCACAGCCAGTTCAGGGAGCTGAGTACACTTCATCCCTGTGAAACATTTTTGAAATTGCTCTCTATCAGTGGTAATTAGGATATGCAATTAAAATCTGTTCACATCCAACTGGATATTACGTTAGCCATATAGGGCATGTATTTAGTTGGCCCCTGACAGGCTTTTAATTTTCTGCAGTCAGTTTCTAGAAAAACCTTGTAAGGAATAGAATGTACTAATCTATATTTTCTATTGACAGCTGCCAAGATGCTGCCCAAACCATGTGTCTTATTATTACTACCTTTTACTGGATTTCCTTGGAGTTCCTTGGGCAGGAGGGAAGAGTGGCATCCAAGCAGTACCTCTGATGGCACTGAAATCGCACCTTCCTCCTCCCCATTAGTAATTGCTCATCTCTGTAAAACTTTTCTGCAAATATTTTAAAACAAACTGACACCATCTCGGTACAGCATTTATCTGGGAGATGTCTTCCTACTATGCTTTGTATGCATGGGTACCTAGGAAAGAAAATTAGCTATGGAGGCAGAGGAGAATATTTTAATGAAACAATTATATTCAGTCACCTAGAATCTCTAGATTTCTGTGACAGCAGATGACACTACTATATCTCTAAATGCTTCTCTGACAAATATATTAATATTATGCTAAGTAGTATACCTTTTTATACTAATACAATTTTTGTATTAATGTGTAGAGGACTGCAAGACTAGTCATAGTAAATGAGAGCAAGTATTATTTAAGGGCATTTAAATAGTTTAATTGACAGATTGTATAGCCCCTGTAGCAAAATTAATTCAGCAAGCCAATTTCCTTGAAATATGATGGAAGGACTAGTTAGTACAGGATAGTTTGTTGATATCACTGATTTTCTTCTGTTGGATAAAAGATAATTCTAGAGCAACCATTAAGCTTTGCACCAAAGATTATAGTTTATTATTTTAGAAAAGAAATGCAATATTCTAACTTAATTCAAGTGATACTAAGAGGAAGAGTGGGATGATGTTGTTTAATTTGTCCTTTAGCAATTACTTTGACTATATTTTACCTCAATTTATTTAGTTGTGTGAATGCAAGCCATGACAGAGCTTCTGGAAAATACTATGACTAATAATAATAGCAACACAAAAAACTAATTCAAGAAGATTTTCTGAAAAACATGAAATTTGTAAGTGAAGTATCTTGAACTTCCTGCTTCACACAGGCATTAGTTTTCTTGAATGAATGAATGACTTTTAAGAGAAAATATAGACTGTACTTCACTGTCTTTTTCTTCTTTCTCTTTCTTAGTGCTATACTTCGGTCAGCCAACAAATATTAATACTAGGCTCTGTAACTGTGGGGATTGCAGAAGAAGTGTTCGGCATAGCCAAGTTCTTCAAAACAATGGTTCAGCTCTTCTTTTCTTTCTTCTTTGTTTTTTATCATTTTTTAAACCATTCTTTTTCTGTCTCATTCCCTCTCTCCCTATATTTTTCTTTATCTTCAATATACATTGCTTTCTCCTGTCTCTAATAATTAATCAAAAAAGATGTAACTAACTAGAATTCCAGAGACCCTTTACCCATTGTTATTTTTTGTTCCTCTGTAAAGTGAAAGGAATCTGAGAGCGCCTGGACGGTCAGCCCTGCTGGATGGCTTCCATCACTGCCCTAATCCTCATAGTCTCCACATGTTCAGCATTCTTTCGGTGCTCTTTTGCACAGGGCATTTTAAACTGTTCTTTCTGTTTTTAAAAGCACCTAAGAATCAGTCCGCAGGTCCCTTCACCCTAAAATGTATTAAAGTGAAACAAGCCCTGTTAACTATAAAAGTTACTTGTAACAGCAAATAATTGGTCCACACTTGTAGCCTTTAGCCATGATAGTGGTTGGGGGTGGAAGGAGGGGTTTGCGCAAAAGCTGATGAACGTAAATCTTCCATTGCTCACATCATCCCCATGTTGGCATATGTGAGGGAAAGAAAGAGGAAAAGGAGGGCAACTAGTATTCACGGAGTGTATTCTCTGGCAGTGTGCAGAGCACCGCGCACACACGGCCTCATTCACAGACATGCCCCATTCTTGTCAGCACCCACCAAGGTCCTCTGCTGAGCTGTCCTGTGAAGGAGGCTGTAAGGAGGGCATCATGGGAGGGGGCTGGTGGACGCATCGAAATAATTTGCTCATGGCTTTGCAGTGTCTGCTTTCATAGCTCAACAGAAGGTGTTTCGGTCACTATAGTAAATGTCTACGACCACAGTCATTTTTGCAAGGTTTTCCTGATGCGCTGTGCCGGATGAGGCCACCAAGTGGAAAATGTCAGTGCCTTGGTTGAAAACACAGGCATAGGAATAAACAAGCCCAGGGAGACTGAAGCCTGACATTTCCTGGTGGGGGGGCTTTATACACCTTAGGCTCTGAGGCTGGGGTTTTCTGTAAAATGAGGCTAGTTATGAGAGAGTTGTAAGCTTAAACGAGAAAAAGTTTCTGGCGTATATAAATGCTCAAAGGGCCGTAATTTCTATTTTTTACTATTATTACTAATTTGGCGAACATTGCACTTCGTTCCACAATACTTTTGGGCAGATCACTTTCTTTATTGCCAGGCCTTTAGGGACTATGGGCTGCCTACTAGCCAGAAAGACTTAGTTTGGAAATGTGGTATTGTTTCAACTTACATTGGCAAACTCTATTTACAAGTCCTTAAAATGAAAACTTTAAAACCATACCAAACTGAAAGAATTTCCACTCTGGATACTGTTTCTAGTAATTAAATGTCACTATCACTTGGCTCACCCACCTCTAAGGTATATTTCAAAATTCAAAAGAAAAGACAGGAGGGACACAAATGAAAGAAATTAAAACGAAGGGATGAATAGGACAGATGGAAGGAAGAGCCGGGTCATAATGGTGTCATCTCAGAAGACTATCAAAATACAGAATTTTGCAGCTACAGTTTCAGAAATCTCTGTTCATCTATTAGGAAAATTGTGTTATTAATCTTAACAATGGTAGTGTCTCAATTTTAAGTGAAAAGTATCTCAGCCTTTAGAGACAAGAAGTTAGCACACTCAATGAGCAACATATGTTACATGTGTATTTTATTTCATTAATTGTGCCTTCTGAAAAATTATTTTGCACATAAAGGGCAAGAAAATACACCAAGCTAAAACTGGCTGCCATCCGTGTTTGACAATCTCCACTAATTGTTTGTGAACAGACAGATGCCAAAGTGTCCCATATTCCCGAGGATAAAAGCAGGGAGCGTTCATCATGGGGAAAATTGTGTATCTTACACACCAGCATGTCTATGTGGCCAAGAATATTGTTTCCCAATGCATAGCACTATGCCTTGCTTTTGAAGGACTTCCATAGAATCTGCTGTAACCCAAACTGAGGAAAAATGGGCATGCTATTTAAATTGGGCAAATTGCTCTCAGACTTTTTACCTGTAGGAAGATAAACAGCCATCATGGGCCATTTCTTTTAAAATACACTTCATTAGGTCTGTTGGAAATACTCTTCTGTGCTGAATAGGAAAAGAACATGGGAAGTACTGTGACCGTAATTCTGGGAGATTATGCATGTGTTCTGTCAGGATTTCCTGCTAAGAAATTTTTCTTCATTCAGTAATTAGAGTAGAGCAGTATGTTTAAAGAATTTTATCCATGTAAGTTGAAATGTAAATCAGAATGGTATTTTGGAAAGATAATGTGTCGCATCTTGGAGAATAAATTGGGATTGAGACCATTGCAGAGAGACGGAGGAATATTTTATCATTGGTGAGGACGGAACTGCACTAAAAGCATAAAGCAACACAGGCAGTTAGAGAAGGTGGAAGAACAACAGAGATTCATAAAGAATATAGACATTCAGGCATTATTAAGAATTATTGGAGGAATCACAGAAAATTGAGATGGAAAGTTTGCAGTGTCAAAGAAAAATCCCTTAAATAGAAACAAAACACTAAAAAAAGGTTGTATCAGGCTAGAAAAATTCAATTTGAAATATACAGCTGAGAAATTCCAGATCAGGGAAAGAGGAATGTTGGCAAATTGGATGCTGTTTGATATGACTAAAAACTACATTCAATTTGTTATTAGGGCTCAACAATCTAAAAGAAACAAAGTACATAACGTAAATAAAAGGAACTCCAGTAGTTATGTCTTCATATTTTTAGAGGGAAATATATTTTAAAAGAACTGTTAGTCTATATAATTACCACACATATAGAGTACCTTACATTAGATTTAAAACATATTTAATGTAAAAACATGATTTGACTACCAATGTTTGATGTTTTTAAAATGGTAGCAAAGGAATATAGAAGACACTCACCAATATCAACATTGCTATACATTTAGGTCCAGCAGAAATTAGTCTGTTATGAAACATCACAAGTAAGAGAGAGGATGGCTTCTAAGACTGCAGAAGAAGGAAGGAAAGAACCGAAGTGCTCTCCAGTGTAGGGGAACTGTGTTTGGAGAATCCTTCCTCACTTATCATGACATAGCACAAGACAAGTGAGATAAAGTTGAAGAAGAAAAGTCTTTATTCGAGAATGTTACGGTCAACGGAATACTGAACATGAGTTTATTTTAGAAGAACGGTTTCGTACAGAAAAATGGACAGGCACCTTTCCCCAGCATTCTAAACCTTAACTCGCTGGGCCAGAGCTGTGCGACCTTCCGGAGGCCAGCCCGAACCAGGCAGGGGCTCTTTCGCTGTTGCAACTGCCCATCTCTGTTGGGCTTGGGCGAGGCTCCCACCAAGGGCCTGACTGCATGACTGCATGTGGATGAGGGGCCTCTTTAAAGCTATTCTCTTCTAACCTAGATCAGTGGCTTTTTTCACCCTCTTTCACAAGATGTGTATTGTTTTTAAATTTTTTTTATTTTTGGCCTGAGGATGAGCACATTAGATTGACCTAAATATTAATTGACTGTAGTTTATTTTATCCAGAAACACAGGCATGGTTTGTAATTCTGAATAAAAATGGTAAATGCATGGTTCTAACATTACCTTAGCTAATTTTTGCCTGTTTTGCTTAATGTGTATTCTTTTTGGGGGCCATTATTTGTAGATGCAAATTAATGCCTTGTGAAATTTGTGTACATATCACATTGCCATTTTTATTTTTATTTTATTTTATATCTTTTCTTTTTGCTATCATTGTTACACTCCCCATCAATAAGGTGACTGGGAATAAATGAATTCAAAGATTTTCTTGTCTCTTCAGTGTTAGAACTTGTTTAGACAGATTTTTTTTCCTATTGTCTAAGAACTTACACCAATTATTTGGTTCGATGCTGTGGTATCACTGAATCACACGTCCTCTGATCTGATAGCATGAGGGCTTCTCTTCTCTGTGGTAGTCTTCCCAAAAACCTCATCTTAAGAAATATTGACAGATACAGCATGGGGACATTCTATAAGATGCCTGGCCAGTATTCTTCAAAGTGCTGTGGTCATGAAATGTGAAGAAATATTGAGAAACTGTCACAGATCAGAGGAGACTGGGGAAATGTGACAACTGAATGTGATGTGGTAGTCTGGACCGGACAGGATTCTAGCATGGAAACAGGACAGTGGGGTAACTGGTGAAACCCGAATAAAGTCATATCATTAGCCATGTTAATAAAAAAGGATGAGTTTAAACCAATCGTTAAATTTAATTTATTTGTGAAAACATTGTGGCCTTCTCCTTATCCTTCCTTAAACCTTTAAACAACATATCTTTATCATACCATAATTCATCTTTACATTCGAGCATATTTTTGAGGACTAAAAGAATCAGTTGGCCATGGCACAATATAATCTTCAAGATAACTCTGTCGCCACAATAGAGGTGGACAATGGTGATGCATGAACACATTTTATTTTCTCATACCATTTGTGCTCTCTCATGTATGTAAAAAATTAATTGCAAATGTGTCTCTCTTGTAGAAAATGCATGTGTATCATTTTGAGAGAAGTGAATGCTCTAGAAGTCTGGCCAACATTTTTTACCCTTAGCAAAGCCTCTTGCTGCAGAAGTGCTTGTTCACCCAGGAGGTGGGGCCATTGCTCTCACCTTCTGCCCAGCGACAAAGATCAGTTTGCCTTCCGCTTGTTTCCTGGAAGTGCACTTGTGTGGTGGAGCTCTTCTCTCCCTCCAGCCCAACCAGTCGCCCAGTGCCATGCAAAGCTTATAAGGTTTTATGACCACCTTTCCTTCCCACTAGTTCTCAAAGGGTGGTCTCTATCCTAGCAGCTTCTGCATCACCTGGAAGCCCTTCGAAATACAAATTTAAGACCTAATGAATCAGCAGCTCTCCAGATTAAGCAGAGCAATCTGTGTTCTCACCAACCCTACAGGTGATTCTCCAACATGCCCAAATGGGAGAGCCGCTACTTTACCACTGAAGCGATTTAATGTGAAAACGCTTTCACGCCACCCATGTAAGTCGATGAGGCAGTCTTACCATTGCAGCTGGCAAACTGTGAACATTGTTAGAGCTCTGAGCTCCTTCTACTTCTAATGTTTTTCACTTTTTTTCTTAATATTTTAGCACTAAGATGATTGACAGTGTTCTGAGTTTTGGCACTAGAGTTAAAGGGGTAAATAGCATTAGCATTCTGGTAAGATATTACGAACTTGGGGAAATTGCTAAATATAAAAAGAACAATGAAAATTTCTGGCTTAAAAAGATTAACCCAAATATTGAAATGGTCAGTTAAACCAAAAATTTATGGCGTGTGATATTATTTCATCTTTCTGAGGAAGTCTGCTCTCTTTTCAAATTGGGCTTTAATCAAGTGCTTGCCAGTGGCCATAACAAATAACAGCACCAATGCAGTCCGCTGAGAATAAGGATCCGTGTATATGTGCTGGACACAGCCGACCAAGAGAAATGCTGCCATAAGAGCATTTGTTTGGTTTTACTGTGACAGTTCTATTACCCACATTTCCTCTATTAGTATCTATCAACCTCTACTTAGAATGGCCTGTCATCCTCTTTGTCTGTCTGGCAATCCCTACTTTTCAGGCCCTGTATGGCTGTTACCCTCTGTTGGGTCTTTAACAGAGACTCGAATACATTAAAAACCCCTTCTTAGGTGGTGAGCGAACTGTTGCTTCCACTCCTGTCCACACTACGCCATCGCTCACCTCTCACCCGGAGGAAGTGCCCTAGTCACCTAATTCCCTTGCGCAAGCCCCTCAGCCCTGGATCCAGTTGTGCTCTGTACACGATCATGCCAGGCCACCAGTTTCCCACATTCTGGGGGTGAAAATGAGTTTCCTCACCAACACAGCCACTGTGTTCCAGGCCACCGGCTTTGGCTGGCATTCCCTACTGTACGCCCTCAACAGAGGGCCTTGGCTTGTCTGCCTGGGATATTTTACATATCTTTCAAAGATTAAGTCTTCTCTGAAGCCTTCTGCAAACTTCCAGAGACCATCTGTGTTCTTACTTCAATGCAACTTTAGTTTCTGTGGTAAGTGTATAGACTTTGCAGCTGGATAACCTGGGTTTGAATACTGGCCATTCTACTTACTAGCCGTGTGGTACTAGGCAGTGACTTACCCTCTGCATTCTCAGTTCTCTCATCTATAAAGTAAGAATAATAATAATGCTTATTTCACAAGGTTCTTGTGAGGAACCAATCAGTTAATGTGTGTAAAATGTTCCTGGTACTCCTGGCACCTGAAAAGCTTAATATTACTATTGTGATGACTGCTTTCTATATTATTGCTCCAACCAGACCATACTCTTTAAAGAATGTATGTTTTCTGTTTTCTTGACCTGTGTTACAAGTAAATGGTACATGGCTGGCTTTCAATAAGTGTTGAATAAACAAATGGCCATTCCTATTATATTTACCACATATTAAGATAAGTATTATAAGTACATAATTCTGTATTTCCACTAGACTGTTAAATAGTAGGGACCATATCAAAGTCATGTGCTTTGACTCTGGTACCTAACAGTGTCAGACATGTAGCAAATACTGGTTGAATGAATGACAAAATTAGGAAATATATTTAAATAAATGTGAATAGATGAATCGTCTTAAAGCCGTTTTCTTCCGTAATTTCATTAACGACTTGCCTTTTGAGTAACACTCACTGGGTTGAAAAGTCTGTGATGGAATCCGTTCTCCATTAATACAAAGACTGGGGACACAGCCCTCAGATCTGAGAACACAAGGAAGATAAAGGGAAGAATAGAAGCCCCGGGCCAGACAGTCTAGACAGGAAATTCTGGCCTAAAGCAATCCAGATTAAAGAATTAAAATAACGGTTTAAATGGCAAATCCCTGCTCTCCCAACTCCATGTGTGGTTCCTCCATTCTTCATGCATGAATACAGGAAACCAGGGAGTTCTAGGAGAAGCAGCCGTGGCCACACTGATGAGAACTCCGGGGAATGTGTGGGCGCTTGTGTCTTCCAGCGTGTGCATGGGGAACTTGGTCATTATGCAGTTGTGGGCATGCTTGCTCAAAACCACTGCTCTTGGGACTTGCGGTTTGCCACTTCGTGGCCCCTGTCAGCACTGCAAAAGTACAAGACAAAGTAACAAATGGCTTTCCACTTCTCCTAAACATTAGGACAAAATCCCAAACCATGAATCTAGTAGTTTCGCTGTTGTTCGTTATTTATTTTCTCATTTATTTAGATTCCACTAGCGTTTTGGATGTTTACAAAGAAAAAGTAATACTGAGAAGAGTAAACCCATCATTCAAAAAGTAAAATGCAGCTGTCAGTTCCTAGGGTATAATGGGTATATTCCTGGGCTGGGGAGGAGTTAGGGTTTCTGGCCTATGTTACCAACTAGCTTTGCTATTTTGTGATAAGTCACTTAAAATCTCTCTTCCCGATACTCCCTCACCTGTAAAATGAGTCTATTGATCTACTTTGGAGGATCTCCAATAATTAAAATGCTTCATAATTTTTTTGTCTCTCTCTATATATAATTTGTCTGTAACCTAACCTAAAAGAAGCATGCTATTTAATTGGTGAAATGCCATTTTCAACATCAAATATCTTAGGACATCACAAAAAAAATGTTGATGCTTTTTAATCTGTTTTTAAAATTTTGATATATAATCTTTCATCAGAATCTTCTCGCCATCTGAACTCTTGTGTCAATCCACACTTAGGCCTCAATCCTTATGTATCATGTTAAAAATACAATTCACAGAAAGTACCACTGAGTAACTCCTGACAATATTGAATAATCAGAGCTAGAGGGAGGACTAAAAATAAATAAATTCACATACTTGTAGAAAATCATCAACTTCCTTTATCACTCATGTAAGTGGTTCTTCATACATGTGAAACTATGAAAGAGAAACTTCATAAATATTGTAAAAGAGGAGTTGCCATTCCAGTCAAGTTCAATTATGTGTGTGTATTTTTACTTTAACTAGTTTAACCCCTTAAAAAGCATCCATCTGGTTGTCTTTCAAATGTAGCCACTCTGCTGGAGACTGGAGTAGAACGTTCTGGACTGAGAAAATGAGAGAGAGAGAAAGAGAAAAAGGACTCATTTGAAAAGTGGTCTTTCTGAACAGTCCCATTCCTGTATCTGTGCCAGATTTCTCCCTCATGCGCATGTGTGTGTGCGCCTTTGTGTGTGTGTGCGCCTTTGTGTGTGTGTGCACCTTTGTGTGTGTGTGCGCCTTTGTGTGTGTGTGCTTAGCCCCGACCGCAGTGCACAGTCAATCACCACCAACACAACCTGAGAGTGCACCTCAGGACACATCAGCAGATGAAGAGCTGTCGCACACAGCATGAGGGCCTTGCACAATGGAGCAGCGATGCGATTTGCATTCTGAAACCGAAGAGCATGCCCTAGAAAGAGCAGAAAAGCAGCAGCATCTATAACCATCCAGTGTGAACAGAAAGATCCAAGGCAGGCTCTGGGCTGAAAGCGTGAAGCAGAAGAAATACCTTCCATAAAGAGATGCGCCTTGGAAACACTTTTCAGCAAAGGTAGGAAAGTCCTTTCAGCACATCCCCTGCAGAACACATAACCAAGACCAGTGGAGAAGAGCACCGTCAGCTCAAAGGGAAGAGGACATGTCCTTCTGGGCAGGAGGGGCCTATGGGTTCAGAAACATTTCAGTAAAACTCTGGTCCACCTCCGTAGTGTGTGACCTTGCAGAAGACCCACTGAACTCCCCCAGCCTCGGTTTTCCCATTGGAATCCTGCCATCAGAGGTCTCAGAGGGCTGTTGAAAAGAAGGTAGTGGGCTTTGTGCCTTGCCTGACACAAAGGAGGTGCTCAATCTTCTGAAGTTTATGAGAAAAACAAGACCTTACACATGGAAACAAAATTATAAGAGACAGAAAGCACGTTATTAACATACCAAATGACATCAGAGCGCCTCTACTAATGCACGTAAATCCATTTATGTACAAGAGTCAGCACCTACTACGTTCTGAAGTTAAACCTGATGCTGAGCACATTGCCTTAGGATTTATTAACACAGGCTCCTAAAACTACAATTATGCCTTTTTTAACCAACCAAAGCTAATTATTTGATTCACCTTAGAAATACAAAGATGAACAGTTGTAGAGTTATCAGTTCAAAAATTAAGGTATTTTCCTAATGAATAAAGGTAGTCTTTGTAGCTGCATTTGAACGTTTACTTTGCTTTTTTTTTCCTGTTCTCCTCTTTGCTTTCCCACTGGCTGAGTTTGCCTGAGTGAAGGCGCATCATGATTCCTTGTTAAATAGTTGTGTCTTTCCTTTAGAATGATTCAACCCAGGCCCCCAGGAATGATGTTTATGAGAGTCAAAGAGTTTGCTGCAGGAACGTTGAGGACAGACCTATTCTAGGAACTAAACCCACTGACTTCCCACGAGGCTCTCTCGTCATAAGGGGCATGAGATTTCCACCACAAACCCATGTTCCCAGGCCATCAAACCTGGTACCACCTCTAGGCCACTTCATTCCACTTGCTATTAAACAGCTACTGTCCACATTTTTGTTCGCTTTTATTTTTATTTGCCAATATAACCTTTGCCCCGTGCCATAGCCCATTCAGGCTGCTACATCAAACTACCACACACTGAGCGGCTTATAAACAACTGAAGTTCACTTCTCTCCATTCTGGAGGATGGGAAATCCAAGAGCAAGGTCCTGGCAGATTGGCGCCCAGGGGGATGTGGGGCTTCCTGGTTCCCAGAGCCTGTCTCTCCATGGGTCCTCACAGGACACAGGAGCAAGACCACTGTCTGGGGCCTCTTTCCTAAGGACACTCATCCCATTCACGAGGCACTGCCCCCAGGACCCGATGTCCTCCCAAAGGCCCCACCAAACACCATCACCTTGGGGGGCAAGTTTCAACATTAGAATTTGGGGAAACACAGACATTTAGTCTATGGAACCCTGCAAGTCATAGTCTAATTTTATTCAACAAATGTGTATTAAAACATTCTATTTGTAAACACTCTGCTTTATTTTCCACAAACACATAAAAATGGGTAAATAAAATGTTTGTCAGTAGAGGAGTAAATTGAAAAAGAACAATATTATAGTTACAGATTGCAGTTTTGAGAAAATTAAACGGGTACATTTTGGAAAGGGTAGTTAAAAATGTATCTTTTAGCACAGAAAAGATCAGTTCCTCTGTGACTGTGCAGCTTATACAGTTATTTGAGCAATGCTACAGCACGGCACATGGAAGGGCAGACGGGCTATGTCCCTCCGTCAGAATCTCTGGGCTGCTATCCGGCTCTCCACGCCCGTGTGTATTCCTGTCACTCAGCCCTCGGCAGATGACAGAGATCTTGCAGTGTCCAAGCAAACTAAAGGGATCTGAAGATCATATTTCACATTATTTCTTATTTGGGCAATTTTCAGCTTTGTCCTAAAATGTTGGTAGCCCTTCTATTAAAGTCCACACTCTTATCTTCCCATTTGAAAAGGTTTTTATGAGTAATTAGAATTAAGGCTCCCCTTAATACCATTTGAATTCCCAGTTTTGTTATTATACGGCCCATATCATTCACTGTGTGTGGTTCCAATCTTCAGTCACCACAGCGAGCACCCAAGTGGAGGACCTCAGGTCAGGCTCCTTCCACACAGCACCACCCCTGCACCCAAGCGGAGGTCCTCAGGTCAGGCTCCTTCCGCACAGCACCACCCCTACATACAGCAGTGTGCACTGAACATCTTCTAGAACCATTGTATTTAATTTGATCCAATCAAATCACTTGAAAAGTGAAGTGTGTTTTGAGAGTTGAACCACAGAGATCTATTTTTTTTATAGCCCAAACAGAATACTAGGAGGAAATTCAGAATATATAGTGATTCACATTAAATTCAGTCAGAACACACACACAAGCCCCCCTAACAACAAACATGATTTCCATTTCTTCTGCATTCCAAGCCAATTTCTCTTTTCAGAGAATATTTATTTCTGCTTAGAGAAGCGGACAAAAGAATAATGGCTTAACAATTGGTCATCTACTCAAAAGTCGTACAAGACAGATGTGAATTCAAATTTTCACTTGAAAACTAGAATGTCAATCTGTATGAATAGGTGGTTTCTGATTAGCCTGGCAGGACGACACCCATTTCACCATATTGGTCACAGGTATGTCATTTCTTGCACAAAGACACATCTTTCAGCAGTTAGATCATGGCACAGTTTTTTTTTTCTGGCCCAAGGTCCAATACAATCTGTACCCATTATCTCAACTTAGAAGAGTTTTCAAAGATGGCTGGAGCATGAGGATGCCCACTCTTTCTCTGCAGGTTAAGACCATAGTTGGCCAGTTGGAAGTGGAGAAACAAATCTGAGAAAATAAGGCATATATACCAGAGATTTCCCAGTATTATTTATTCAAAGCAAAGAGAAAAAAGGTCTTTGGCAGATGTCAGAATGACATGTACATGAAATAAAACACCTACCCCTACATCTTGCTTCCATAATTACTCCACACTGTAGCTAGGAAACACAATATTAAGCAATGACTGATCTGCTTCTAATAGCATTGGTGAGTCAAGTCCTGTGGCTCTGTTAAAGTGCACTGCATTTGCCATAAAAACCACATGCACACATCAGGAATTTGCTAGACCAAAAAGTGGTCCAGCAAATGATAAACCTGACATTTTAATGTTGACATAACATTATGTGCCCACAATTGAAAGGAAATAACTTTTAGAACCCAAGTCATTTGTTTTCTTAGCAGTGGTTGCATAAAACCAGGTCTTCAAATACTTTCAGACAAAAAGCATTGACATTTAAGGGGTCATATGATCAATGGAGCCTCTTTTTTACATTTTGATATTATAATAATGACAGTAAAATTTAAGACAACTATATTAATTGTTAACCAAAGTATTAATGATGCACCAGAATAAATTAATGAAAAAAGATTATGAGCTTACTCATGTCTGAACAATTTCTGGTAAGATACACACCAACAGATTTACATGAGTTTCTCCATCAATGAGTTTATGTGTATATACCCTTTGAAGCCACTAATTCAGTATATTCTATAATGTCTGTGTTGTAACAGAGGAGTATATTGGCTTAAGCATAAACATCATTTCTCTTTATGCAACTGTCACCTATAACAGAGATGCTGTGTAGTTTTCAGTTCATTCATAGTGTCACAGTTTCGAGGACACTGAAGTCACATAAGGCCAAAGCAGGAGAGAGTAACATGGTAGTCTGACAACCTATTCCAACTCTAACCCACGGAAGACTCCAATTACATGATCCCCAAAATGCTATCATTACCCTTGGGAGCCCTCATCAAATAAGAAGGAAAATTACACTGCCACCCTTTGATCCACCTGCGTAGGGTCCATTACCTCTTCTTGCAGTGTGTTAAAAGCAGTCTGACTCAGTGTGTGGTCTGCAAATTGATAAGATGGATATTTTATACCATGCAGACCAAATCCGTCTTCCCAAACTGTTCCCTATTAACCAAAATCAGGCCCCATGTTTTACAGTCCTGGTAACCACCATTCTACTTTCTGCCTCTATGAATTTGACATTTTTGGCCCTAAGAAGACAGGTATGTTTTTTGAGTACAAATATGAATGTTATTGGAATAATTTTATATCAGTTTCAAAATAAGCTTTCTGCTGTACACCGTGGGTTAGTTAGATTGAGTCACTTCCTCCTCCTTTTTTTGCCCCACTTAGGGATTTTTTTTGTAAACTATCTTTGCTAATTCTCTTATTACATTAGTTATTTCTGTTCAAACTAGTCCTCTACATTCCAAACTCCTAATCATGATGAACTACTGAGTTTATTTAACTCTTTGGTGTGCATGTTTAACTTTATTTTTGCCTCATGCCCAATGGGCACTGCTCACCTCCACAATTCTCGACAATAGAAAGATGGTAAAAATACTTCATGTGGCAATGCCATGGAGGACCACAAGATTAAATAATGTGTCAAAAATTTCTCAACCAGTTAGTGAAAGTGTTGAAACAAAAGCCAAGATTTCTGTAACCTAAATGTCCACTCATGGGTAAGTGGATAACGAAAATGTGGTCCCGATACACAGTGGACTGTTACTCAGCCCTGAAGAAGGAAGGGAGTAGCGCCGAATATGATGACACAGATGGGCCTGGAGGGCATTCTGCTCTGTGAAATGAGTTGCAGACAGAAGCACAAATACCACCAGACTCTACTTAATTTCTCATCAAGAATGAGATATGTCTCATACAAACTCATACAAACAGAGGAGAATGGTGGGTCACCACAGGCTGGGGAAAGGAGAAAATGGAGTTTCTGTTCAAGGGGCATAAGTTTCAGTTACACAAGGTGAGTGAGTTCTGGAGGTCTGCACACAGCATAGCATCTACATTGAACAACCCATATTGTGTTAAATTTCTTAAAATTCTGTTCAGCAGGCAGATCTCAACTCAAGTGTTCTTACCACAGTAAAAAAAATAATAATGGAAACCAAGGTTTTTGACCCCCTCATTATCTAATGCTTCCTATGGAAAGGTATTGTTCCATAACACATTTTACTATGTTTTCTCAATAATGTTTAAATATTCAGTATTTTGCACAGTTAACATAAGCTGTCTTTTAATAATGCCATTCTACATATTTACTTAAAATAATGCCATTTAAAGAATGCACCTAATGTATACAGTAACTCGGGAAACTGAGGAAAAATGTCTAACATAATATTAAATTAGACCAGCTTTGGTTTATATTTGAACCAGAGAACATAAGACTTATTTTTTTTATGTTTTTTGAATAACAGTAAAACTCTTACCAGTGATGATATCAAGAGCATGGGTGGGGGGCGGGGGGGGGGGGTAGGAGAAAATGCAATGATTCATCCCCTAGTTATCAGCCAGGCTGTGAGATGGTAGTCATCAGGGTACTGGCCTGACAAGGGTAGCAATTAATGATGCAATAACTGGGTAAACAATTAATGAGATTAATTAAGAAGATGCTGAATCTCATGTCTAAATGTTACCCCAGACAGCTGGATCATTTGCCTGGAGAAAAGCTCTACTCTCCAATTTTTGATAAGAAAAGTGGAATCATTTTTCATTCTCATATCCCCTACTTGGATGATAAAGATAACTCTCTCAGGAACATATACATTAAGATATTTCAACTCTGCAAAGGTATGGTATGCAATTTAACTTGGAAAAATCTGTCAAAACATTATTCGTTTGTAATGTTACTTTCCTACCTGTGGGATGATAATTTCCTGTATAATGAATCACTTGGAAAGGTTCCTAAGGAAATGAGGCAGGTACACCAAACAAATCCCAGGTGTATGTGACAGTGCATGGCCCCGAGGAAGAAAGGGAAGATAACTCACAGGTGGCAGGTTAGAAATCTAGTGTTTAAGTACTGATTTTGGGGCACAGAAGTCACATATGTGGGAGCACCTTCCATTTCCTTCTTTATTTATGGCAATCTAGGAGCACATTTCGTCCATGATGTCTGATAGTGGGTTACTACTAGTAAGGTACTTACTTTTTTCTTTTGATGTAGCCCAGTATTTATTTACAAGATGGTTGTCAGGGCATTGTGTCAGGTTAAACATGGTGGACCCCAAGCACAGAAGAGCCCAATTTCACATGTAAAAGCCTTTCAGAAACATTTTTCTATTCTTAGATACAAGCAAATAAAAACCCTTAAAAAATTATTTACAGTTCATTAGTATCTTCACCCTGAACACTGGACAGATCTACCCACCTTTCTCCTCCTCACTTTCTGTGCTGTGAAGGATCTTACAAATGAGCATAACTTTGTCTTCATTGACAAAAAGAGCCATTTTATTCACCCCCTCACTCCACAAAAACAGGAGGACTAAACCCCGACTCTGGAGCTGCCCCTTCCCTCAGAGAATTCTGCCCTAAGAATAAGGGAACCAGGGACATTTGTTACTGAGTCTTTTGTGACATTGATTTTGAGGCCTTGGAAAGCATAAAACAGTACAGTCAGTCCATTCAGGCAAAGTTGAGAGCAGGTGCAAGATGAACAGACAAACCAGGGACTCAGGACTCTGCTTGTTAACAACATTTTTGAAGTACAGAAACAATATGTGATGTAAAATATGTGAAATGACAACATTAATGAAAAAAGGCATCATTTGGTGATGTTCACTCTCTACCAGGCCATGTGCCTTACTTTCTTGTTTCAATGACCACAACTTGAACCCAGGAAGTGGCAGAGAGCCAGCCTGACTTTAAGCACATACAGAAGCAATTTTATGTAAACTATAGGAAACACTTTGCTTGAAGAATTGTCTTAAATTATTTGTGTTTGGTACAAGAAACACTTAGAAGAGTATAATATACCTTGAAATAAAGGTAGTTGAATATGAACACTTCCGTTTCATTTTGTTAAATATGCCCACAAGGACAGAACCAAGAGTGAGAAATTTCTCTCTGAAAAATGGATTAGCCCTTTTACTCATGAAATGGAATTTAAAAATTTTTTAATTATGGTTTTAATAAGGAAAGATACCATAACATAGAAAAAGAAGAAAAAGTAGAAATATACAGTAAAGTAAAAAAAGAAGAAAATCAGGATTGCATAATATTCTGAGTTAAATACTACTCTACATTTGAAGGGTTTCTAACAGCAGTCTTCCAGCAGTGAAGACACTGACCTGGCTTCAGAACTCCTTTAGGCAGCCCTACATTCTTGTTGGGACAATTCATATGAAAAGCTTTGTCAATGATAAAGCCTATCACAACCCTTTTTTATAAGCTCATCAATCTCAAAGACTATCTATCGTGAAACACTGAGGAGCCGATGACCAGAAAGGATAAGGTGAAGAACAGCAGATACACTCTCAGAGCTTCAAGAAACTTAGTAAATTCTGCTTAGTAAATGAAGAATATGTGGGTATGATTCTGGCAATTAAGGCCTTTTTCCTCCCACCACCAAACGCACCTTTGCAAGTTTCCACAGTCATGTACCTCTCAGAGGGATTTAGAGTGAGCTCTGCAAGTACAGAGGATTATGCCTGGAATGGGTCCTGCAAACCGCGGCAATACCTGAGGACACAAGTCTGAAAGCTCAAGCATACACTGAGCGGATGGTCCAGGGAGGGTCTGGGGCACCAAGCACCCCACAGAGGCACAGACTCTCCAAGAGTCAGCTGCAGTCCCACTGGGTTTTCCAAAAGACATCTGGTGAGGATGATGAGTGGAAACGGTATTTTAACTAATACTTTCTACAAAAAAAAAAAAAGATAACCTGAAGCCCTTGAAGATCAGTTCACAGAGGTGTCTCTGTAAAAAAGCAGTCATAACTGACTCAAAGGGGGCACCCACCATTAGACTTGCCAGATGTTTCAGAAACAACAGGTACAAAACCTCATGTTAAACCATGATGCTTTGGAAATGGACTCTGGCTTGGTGTTTATATTAGGTGCTCCAAACGTGAGCAGAAGCACCAGTGGCTTCTGTTTACATTGAACTTCCAAATGCTGGAAGCTCAGTAAAGCAAGCACAAGACCCAACACAAAAGGCGGTGAGCTTATTCAGAACGCATGCTCAGGCCCCACCCCACTTACAGAACTAGAATCTGCATTTTAAGGGATCCCCAGGTGATTGGCACGCACAATACAAGAAGCCCAGCTATGGATTGCTTTTACAGTAAGCAATAAGAAAAAGGACATTAAATGTTTTATGTTTCCTTGTCAGCTTCAGTATTTTTTCTCTGCAATTGCTTACACTGTACAGAGCATCCCACATTTGGAAATCATTTCGCATCCCCTATCTAAAGGGAACCTGGGGACACATTTCTTAAAGGCATTTCAAATTGCCTTGCACATAACAGCTAATGGTGGGAAGCAGGCTTGCATGAATATGCAGCCAGGCTAGATCATTGATTAAAGAGGTCTTGGCAGAAACAATGAAGACAGGAGGAGTGTAAAAAGTGCTTTAGAGATATTTTTATTCAAGCTATCATTTAAATTCATGCCAAACACACCTCCAGTGTAGTCAGTCTCCCCCCCCTTGTGATCTCACTTGGCTTTGGAAAAAACAAAACAAAACATGCTTTTCGAAGGTCCAGTTATTCCTGAGAAAGTGGGAGGGTGACGGAGCTCTTCCATCACTCACCTGCAAGGAGTTTGGGGATGTTTTGAGTATGACAGTCATTATATGAAAACAAATCCTCTTCTATCACATTTCACTGGTGAGTAATTCTTATGTTCTAGCAAAGGGAGAAGCAACAGCATTGTCTTGCAGAAAGAAAGCGTCCCAGATGCTTGCCCCACACGAACCTGCAGGGGCCTCGTCTTTGGCTGAGAATTCAGATTCGGATGCTGCTGTTCGAATCTGGGTCTCAGCCACTCAGAGTGAAGGGTCACGATGGACCCAAGCAAGTTAGTAACTGTCATCCTCGAGGGAGAAACACCTGAGTGGTAATCAGACTGTGGGTAAAAGGTGGATACCAGCTAGTTTAGTGCTTAGAACAATCCTTATGCTGTACAGACAGAAGCTGTCTTACTGCTCTCATTCCCGTTGCCTTGTGTAAGACCTTAGCTGCTATTTAAATGGTGCTCCAACATCGCTGCCTTATCCCTGTTTCATTCTAGCTTCCATACCCCAATCACTTCAACCTACCTAAAATCCCAGTTTCATTTAATATGCTTCTGCTTCCAGTTTAAAGTGTGTTACTTTATAGATGCATACAATCTAAACTCTATGGCTTGTCACAAAAGGATCACTATTCTGTAATTGCTGATCATTTGATAGTGTTTATTGGTGTCAAGCACCATATGAGCACTTTCCATATATTATAATTCAATCTCTGAGGTAAATTCTATTATTCCTCATTTTACCCATGAGGAAACTAATGGTGAGAAAGTTTTAAGAAACTTGCCCAAGATTGCACAGCCAGAAAGCTGCACAGTTGGCATCCCAGTTGTGGGTCCACAGTGTAAAAATGTGCACAGGTTTAAGACAAAAATATCTTTAAATATTGCTTACATTTTAGATAAGGGATGTTCATGACCCATAAAACATTTGGAAGGCAGGGGAGAAATTTTGAAGACGAAGAAGTGGAGAAAATAAAGATGGTGAAAAGGCTATTATTTTTAGTGTCTTATGTGTATAAGACTATTTTGTGCATAATTTAACATGATGAAATGGTATAATAGTGTATTATATTCAATTTGCATTTAAATTTGTATCCCCCTCCCTATACACAAAGACACAAAAACAAATATGCTACAAACACATAGATACTATGGATACATAGATACATGGATTCCTATATTCTTGTGTAGATAAAATGAGGTCTACAAATTGACCCTACAAATATCCTAAGATGTAAGTATAAAGAAACTAAAAGAAATCAGCAGATGATAAACCTCTTTAGCAATGTCACTGCCATATACATATTTTTCACTCACTTTTTCACACAAGCGGCATGTAATGGTAAAATCCCAAGTAATAATGGCTTCAAGCAGGTAGTTCATTTCTCATGTTAAAAGGAAGAAGTTAGGCACTGGGGGCTTGGGGTCCACATTGGTTTAACACCTCCAAATACTCATCAGGTCCCCTGGCTAACCTACAACAACCTTGGGGTAACAACCTTCCTTGTCAGGGTTCAAGATGCCTGCCGGATGTGGAGAACATCACACTTGCACTCCAGGCAGCGAACTGGAAACAGGAAAGGAAAAGGAATGCCCTTTCCTTTTAAGATGACCCCATTGAAGGACAACACAGAGTTTCTGAATACATTTAATGGCTAGCACATGGGCACATGGCCCCATTTAACTCTAAGTGAATTCAGGATATCAGGGCTCGATTAGAAAACAGTAAAGAGAAGATGACTATTGTTCTGGAATTTATTTCCCTACTCATCTTTATGGTTCAATTTAAAACCACTTCCTAAATAAAACCTTTCCTAATCCATCCTTGTTGAACTTGACCTTTTCCTAGTGATTTACAGCATCCTAGCTTGAAAACAAATAGTTTTAAGCAACTCTGTTTCTCCCATTAAATTATATGATCTTAGGGGACAGGGGTCATCTGTATTTATTCATTCATGCATTCAACAAACATGAATGGAGTGACTGTTAAGGGCACCTTCCCTACATGTTCTGCATATAGAAGCTGGTCAACAAATATTTGTTAAATTATGCAATTACACTTAAGCAGATTTCAAATAATAAAATTTTAACAGCACTTTAGATTTTACAAGCTAGTGAGGGTCAAAGCAATCTGGGAATGTCTGAACCTCCATCTGTCACTGCCAAAACTACTGCCCAAGAGGCTTGCCATGGGGCGAGAGCCTTGGCTAGCATGCCCTCAGGGTACCGTCCCCCAGGGGAAAGAGCTGGTCAACATCAAAGACCACCATTTAGCACGGGTGATGACATGAGGACGTGCTGGTCAGGAGCATTTTCACTTAAATAGAAAAGTAACAATAATATTAAACATTTTGAGGGGAAAAAAGGGAAATCCCTGGTGGAAATGATATATCCAAGTATAACAGGTCATGGTGGTCTTCTCTTTTACAGGTTATTGATTCTTCTTTATGAAAATGACTTAGGGCTTGTATTGCCCATGCAAAACCGAAATGCAAAAGAAAAGCTGGAATCTCTGCTAAAAAATTTTTAAAAAGCCCAAACTAGAAAAAATTAAAACGTTTCCGGTTTTTTGTTTAACTTTGCTTTGCTTTGTTTTGTTTTTTCACACCACATTTCACAAAGACTGTTTTTACACTGCCACAGGGAAAGCATATTGTTTGAGTAAGTGCTGGGAAAAAGTCGATTGCATGTTTTACTTTTTATAATATCTCTTGCATGCTTGAAGTATCACTGAAATCTCAAATATTCTTGCAAGAGAATGCTTTTCACAAAAGTATGTAAAAAATATGCATCTGTATATAAATTTATCTCATTTTATAAGAAGTACATAAATATATTAATGGTTATAATTTAATAATGAAAATATACTTCTTATACTTATGAAATCTGTCTTATTTATAACTTTATGAAATACAATACTCTTTTCATGTATACATGATCATTTTTTAAGAGTGATTTCATTTTGAAACTTCTTAGCCAATTTGGCTTCTTAGTAGGGTAAGACAAGCCATAGATAATTGTTTCTCTTTAAAATACCCAATATATCATTAAAGTAAATGTGATCTAAAATTCATATACTCATATATATCAGAATTGAAAGAAACAGTGATCTAGTTCATGATTTACTGACATGCAAATGAAGTAAGCTTAGTTTATAGGTAAAATCAAATCCAAGAGAGATCACATTACTTGTGCAAGGTCACAAAGCAATAATGTGTCCACTACAGATACCTGGCACATTGCCTTTTTAAAATACATTAAGTGGTGGCAATCATTATGATGCAAAAATTAGAACTGCTTTCAAAACAAAATACGTAGATTAAAAGTATATTATATTTAAAGATTAAACATAGAAATGTGTACATTTATCAACAAATAACAGCATTTGTTTAAGTTCTCTTTAGTGTTATTTATTTTAGATTGTTTCAAATTGTACTGGACATAAGTCCCTCACAATACCTCTTAAAAAAAAGTTTTCATTATCAGTCAAGTGTGAAGATACACAAAGCACCATGATAACGAAAGATTTTGAGATTTGCCATAAAGAAATTTAATTAACTTTTCTTTTTAAACTTACTGATTCTCAGACATACTTGAGCACAAAATCCTTTGTCTTTCAACATCTCTTGGCCTCCTATGGAATTAGTCATTCCCCAGCACACCCTATGGGAAAACTTGACAGTGATTCAATCCCATCTTGGCAAGTCTCTTGGAAGAAGACATCTGCCAGTGTGATATTTAAGCCCAGCCTTTTCTTTAGGTATCACTAGAGCAGTTCCCCATGTTCCAACCAGCTTTTGAGTGTCCTCCTCAATCAAAGCATCATCCTGAAATGCCTGGACAAGCCAAGGAAGTGCTCAGGCTCCCCGGGCCTTGCATACTTCATCCAGCTGCTGACACTTGCCTAGGTCATAGAAATACATTTAACAACATTTAGTGGACCATCCATAACAACCGAGAGCTGGCTGCTATGATTTACATACCAAGTATAATTTATGTAACAAATACTTCAATGGCACTAACAATGTGCCAGACACTGTTCTAAGTGCTTTAGTAATCTGGATTTATTTAATTCTTTGCAACAACCCCAGAAATTAGGTGCTATTATTTGTAGAAACTTGAGTCAGAAAAATCAAGTAAATGGCTCAAGGTCACACTACTTATGAACTGCAAAGACAAACTCCGAATGTAGTCTACCTGACTATGGAGCTCAGGGACCCCTAGAGAATCATCCCAATGATCGTTGTGCTACCACAGGAAACATTGTTACATGACAGGAGCTGCTTAAAGCTCATCTTACCCTTGGCCAAGTCTTCCTATTTATGGTGCATGGAACAAGAACATAATTGTGAGTCTTATAATATTAATGTTATGAGTATGGAGCACCCTCATTTGGCTTTATCAAACAACTGACAATCCTCTGAAAGCTGCTTATTGAAGGTTAGACATTCTGACTTTCATGTGAATAAAATGGCTTTTTATTAATGGCGCACTGTGTATTTTACTTACACCTCACGTTATTCATCGTTAACTGAGTAGAGGACTTACACAAATTAGCCTGAATACTGCCCTAGAGATATAAAAAGCCATTCAGTCAACAGATATTTGTGAAATCGTGATTATTCTCTAGATGTGCTCATCAACATGGTAACCGCTAGACACCTGTGGATATTCCAATTAAATTTTGAACTAAATTCAAATAAAACTGAAGACAACCCCTCGATTTTACCAGTCACATTTCAAGCGCTCAGTTGCCACATGTGGCAAGTGGCTACTTCTTGGACAGTCACAATATCAAATGTTTCTATTGTTGTGGAAGGTTCTGTTGAGCAGTGCTGCCCTTCAATGCTTTCAGGTAAAATATAGCTAAGCACCTGTAACTTCCCCTGCAAAATAAAGGACAGGGTAACACACTGTAACTAAAGAATTCTCATTCTCTTCCACGTAACTTTTGAAGGACTATTTTACATTTAAGACAAAAATGTAATAATACCTTGAGATTCCAAAAGTGGCAATTTTGTGAAATTATGTAATTTCTGAAACTTAGTCTAAAAATGAAAGCTTTGATATTTTTCAACTTCTACTTGGTGTTTTTTGTTAATGCCTGAATAATTGCCCATATGCATGTAATTTTCTAATTTTGTAACTTATTCTGAGCCTCATTTGACTGATTTAACTCTATTTTTCTCACATAATAGCTCTGAATTGTATTAGTAATCTCCTCGATACATGAAATTAATATCACACTAGCAGTAGGCTGTGGCCAGGCCTGCTCCTGGAAAGCTCCAAGTGGGTGGAAATGGAAATCTCCGAGGCCAAAGCCCGGGGTAGGTAAGGGGAGGTGGTGCTAGCACTGGTACCAAGTCGCACTTCAAGGCTCAGCATATCCTGCTTATAACGGAGTTCACAGGGGTACAAATCCTCTCTGCGCTGATGTAGCTGGAAGTAGAAAAGGTAGAAAGCCTACAGGTGAGTGGAGGTGTCTCCACACACCTCATTTGTATCTACAGGGGGGCATACAAAAAATCAACCATCTTAACCATTCCCCTGTGCCTCTACTTTATTTATATCTTGTTTTCTGACACCAAATAGTAAAAGCTACCTTGATCCAAGTCCAAGTCCCAAGTCCTCACCAGACATTGTGGTCTCACCCAGTCCCATATCAGAACGTGATTCATCATATATCAGATTCCTACACTGAAAATTAAGCACATATGTTCAGTGAGCCTAAAATACTCCAAACCATTGTAGGAAGCCCTAAGTTAAAATGGAAAAATATACATGCTACATCTTTCACATTATTGTCATGACAAATTAACAATCTCTCAGTTTAAGTATGAATATTTTTTGGAGATTCTGCATATAAAATGTGGATGTTTTTCAAACAACTCAACAGAGCTTGAATACTTAAATAAATTATGAATGATTCTTTAAACAAATGGGGCTTCTGACATTGAAATAAAATTATGGTAACAGTTAACATATCAGATCATGGAGAGGAGAAGTCATACGTCTAAATGGATTAAGATACATTTCTCAAATAACATCAGGTAAAAGAAAAAAGAAAAGGAAAGAAAAAAAAGTTTATCATCCAACAGGCTAAATATAAAGAATGATTTCTAACTGAATAAACTGAAAACAAAATGCCCAGAAGCTATAGTTGAAAAGTAAAATTTCAGTAGCTTTTAAAATAAATTCTTAACTGTGGATATTAGATTTACTTTCTTCATTATTAGGTGCAAGTTTCTATCCTCTTCAGTTTATTCACTTCTGATAGGTCATGCATTAAGTACAGAGTTTAATGGAAAATAGTATCTTTAGCGTATTAGGAATGATACAAAGGTACCAGATGGATTTATGAAATGTAAATAAACTAAATTTACAGAAGGTAACTTTTTACCAAAAGTAAACTGAATGGATTTTTGAAATAATATATATAATATCAAGCAAACAATTATCTTTGCAGTAGGCAACTAGTAAGTATGGCCAAATTCAGGAAGACTGACTGTTTTGTGCTTTTACATGCTGACTCTTGTATTCCTGAGATTGCCATCTATTTCGTTTGACAGCTGAAATTAAACAGGGAGCATCTGTTAGGGTAGCCACAGCTGAACCTGCAGCACTGGACATGGATGCCCACATGGAAGTGCAGCACATCAAATCTGAGTGAAGGCCCTTAAGAAAAACACCTTTCTTAGAGTAGATTGGCACAAGCCATGTTCTTTATGGCTGGCATAATAATTTAAGGTTTTGCAAGCCAAGACTGTTCCCAGAATGACCTAGGGCAGGGACTTTAGTATAGTACTCAAAACCAGAGGGGGCCACCCCATAATTATAAGCTCCATCTCAGAAGACAGCAGAACTCCCACCAAACAATGGGCTCTGTACCTAGAATTTCCACATGGCTTTATCCATTAATTAAAATAATACAAAGGATGTATCCTTTGGGATAAACTGACAAAACAACTCAAGAATAATCCCTTTCTGCTACTGGCCTACAAGGTACCAGCTCTTTGACGCTTGCTCAGCTGTCTCCCCAGTGAACCCATTCCTTGGAGTCCAGACTATCCCTGCTCCCTCACCTGCCTCCAGTGTTCTCTTGATGAGTTCTGTGAATCTTGTTAATGTGCACATGAATCACCTGGGGACCTTAGTAAAATGCAGATTCTGATTCAGAGATGCAGGTGATCAGACTCTATTTCTAACAAGCTCTCCTGTCAAGTCGATGTTGTTGATCTACAGAACACACTCTGGGCAGCAGGGAATCCAGGGTGCTTCTCCAGCCTTAGCCACACATACCCTTGCTGGCTTCAGACTTCTGCTCAGACATCGGTTTCTCTGAGTAGGCTTTCCAAAGATACATCAGATTGTATCTTTGTTTTCCATCAGATACATCCTAAAACTTGTCATGTCCACGTGGAAGACCTCTGTGCTGCCTTCCTGGGACAGAGCCAAACTGACCAAAACCTGCTAAGGAGAATAGGTAGGAACAAGAGCCACCTGTGAATGCAATCCAGCAAAAAAAATAGAGTATAAACTTAACAGCATTTTGAAGATGTCTAGAGAGAAGCTACACATTAACTGATGATCAAAAATCCTATTTTATAAAGCAGACATTGCCTTTAACATCAAATGCTATTGCTTCTAAAGAGATATTGTATCCAGATGTATCTTTATAGATATTGTATCTATAATGTATCTAAAACATATATTGTAAATGAATGTTTCTTATTTTCCACTGGAGTACTGAAACACCAAAACATGCTTAGTCTTTACTTTCTGTATAATTAAACTGATATACATTGGTGAATAATGGACATTAATGCTCACTCTCGCCTTATCAAATTTCTAAAGGAACCTCTTTTTTGAAGAGTTCTAAAAGTAGTTATTTAGAATACCTTAAAATTCCCTCCTCTAATATTTATGACTGTGAGTATGTACAGTATGTTATGTTGAGTAGCAAGTTGTAAGTAACCACAAAATCAAATAAACTATACAAGAAATTCTTAGGAAAAGACCAGAATCTAAACTGAAAAGCCAAGTCATTATGCCAGAGTTCTTGTTTTTATATAGGATGTTAATAAGAATTTGAAAATTCATTATTATGTAGGTCATTGTTAAAATATGCTTCAATGGGGTTTTAAGGAACAAAACGTCTTGCCTCTGGATTCAATCTTATTAAAAGAATATTCAACAATAACTATCACTGAATTCAGTATTCAGTAGTTCTAACTGCAAACCAGCTCTTCGTACTTCATCTTCTTTTCATTCATCACAAACCATTAAAATACCTTCAGTCCTTTAGTAAAGTTAATCATAATACAGTAATTATATGAATCATGCTTTGATTTGAAGAAAGCCAACAACTACTGATAGTTTGACAGTAGAATGAATATACTTTCAAATGAAGAGATGGGTTTGTTTCACTTCTTTTTTCCCTAATTCAAACAAGATTTTGACACTGTGATCGAGCATGCCTTCATCTAAAAACCATGCATAAAAAGGCCGCAGCGGAATTGTGCCTGATTTCCACAGAGGGTGGCATATGGACAAGTGTTCCTGGGGGTCACTGCAGATCTGGCTACCCGACTTGGTTCTATGTTTATGGAATTGAAAGTAGATTTTCTCCAAAAGAATAATATTTATTCAACAAATATTTAGTGAGCGATTATGTACCAAGTGTAGTGTAAGTTTCAGTAATAGAGTCCTAAGGGCTAATTTTACATAAGACACTAATTCTAGTCAGTGATTCTCATAGGAAAAAAAGAACATACACATAGCTGAAGAGTTAGTTCAGAATGTCCAGGAAGATGATTCCATTTATGGTAAACGGAAAGTCCTGATATATTTTTTAAATTCTTAATTTGGCACTAGTTCCATTCACCAGTTCTGCATGACCCCTCTCCAGATGAAGGATGGCTAAATCCATGTTCTTTGTTGAACACCCAGATGGTGCCACTGGGCAGCATATTCTTGGAGTCATTCCTCAAATAGTAACAATGTATTTCAGTGATCTATTTCAGCTTCCTTAAACAACCAGAAGGCCCAGTCTGTGCTGTGAAATGGAGCTCCTTGATGACAAAGAATGGCCAGAAGTTGAGGTGGGCAGGACACTGGTGAACCTTAGCCTTACCCTGCCTGCCTAAGGCCCCAGTCTGGTTTATTCCTTCTCCGTACAGAACCACACCAGTTCCTCAGTGAGCATGAATCCAGAAATTAGAACATCATTCACCTACTTCCCATATTTAATACTAAGCAATTGCTTTAATGAAGATCAAGGACTAAACACTTAAAGATGCAGCTCCTAAAAGAAAATCTGGCACTCTGAATTGGTGAAAACAGAGCATTCTTCTAGTAAGGTCAGAACAGTTTGAAGAGAGAGTTTTCAGACCTGTATTCATTAAGGCAGTTGCCCTCAAGTGCCTTCAATGCTTATTCCAAGTCCCACTGCTGAAATCTTTAATCTGAATTTAGCATTACAGGCAGCATCCCAGACAAATGAGATATACATGCATGACTAAAGAAGCATATGAAATTACTGTATAGGTCTAAAGTCAACATTATTATGAGAATTTTAAGTCACCACTCAGAAACTACAGGTTCTAAAGATTCATTAATTTACCCTAAAATACATCTTAGGAAACAGATTTTCTTTTAAAGCAATTATGTAACATTTATTATTCTGTAATCATAGCAAATTTCTTAAATTTTTAAAAATATTTCAAGGCAAACTTTAGAATTTAATTTTATACAGAAACAATTTTGGAAGAAATAAGAAGGCTTGAAAGCAACCACTTCCAATTTCTTTAATTAAAATACTATTTTCCCTATGCAGAATAATGCCTAATAAATTCTTGTTTACCTATGTTTCTGCAGTAAAACACACTTGTACTTAATAATGCTGATGGTCTCCAATACTTATAGTTAAATATTTATCAAATAATAACATAAACCAAAAATAAACATGTATCTTGCCTGAGATGATTAAAAAATACATGAAATTGTCTCTGATATCTGAAGAGTAACGTATCTGAGGGACTTTTAAAAGTAATGGATATGCAAATAATCTCTAAGGTGGCCCCAGATTCATGCTCCTAGTCTTTATATTCCAGTGTAGGTTCCCCTGCGTTGGACTTACTAACAGCAAATCCAGTAAAGTAAAGAAGGGTGTCATTTTTGTGATGACATTACATTCAGATTGTAACATCTGTCTTGCTGAGAAATATTCCCCCTTGTGACTTTAAAGTAGCAAGCAAGCTGCCACATTGTGAAAGTGCCACATCGCAAAGAACCAAGGACAGCATCCAGACAGGCAGAAAGTATCTGAGGTCAGTCCCATCATCTGCAAGGCACAAATCCTGCCAACAATCATTTGGACTTGGAGACTGATCTTTTCCTAGTACAGTGTCAGGTGAGACCTATCCTGGCCCACACCTTGACTGGGGCCTTGCTGAGGACATATCTAAGCACTGGACTTCTGACCCACAGTACTGTGATATAATAACCATGCATTGCTTTAAATCTCTGCATTTGTGGTAATTTGTTACACAGCAGTAGATAACTAATACAATGGAATTAACTACTCTTTTTTTGTTGCAAAGCAAGAAAAATAAGGTGCTTCACTTCTAACTACACTTCAAAATTAAACCATAAATTATCTCATTTTTTAAATTACCCATGAAAAATGGCAACCAGTCTGCTGAAGAAAAGGCTTAGTAAATCTCTTAGAAAACTGGCTGGTGCTTCCTTCATGATTGTTCACCTCTGCGTATTCTACCCAACTATTAGATAATGCCACTTGCTACTGATTGTACCCTACCCAGCTTTCTTTTGTGATTTCTATGAATATTAGCTTTTTATTCTTCCCGAAATATTTCAGATATATTGAAAGTACAAATCTGTGCAAATGATATTTACAATATTCCAAAGATATGGCTAGGAGGTACATGATCAAAGAGGTGATGAATTTAACATATGGATGAGAATGTACCTCCCAAAGAACAGTAGAAACTCAGTGATTAAGATGGAATATCATAATTGCCACTTGAAAATGCTTAATGTTACAAATGCACAGTAAATTATTCAATTTCAAGAGGACTAGTTCACGATGGTTTCTTAATTTTAAAAATCTAAAAATATAAGGATTTCAACTGAATATCCCAGATAACACAGCCTTAAAATTACTTTTCCCTCAAAAATTTCAGCAGATAAATTTTGATGCTTTAACTATTTGGACAGTTATATTAATTTCCATGTTATTCGTTAGCTATTAGTAAAATCTAATGAAGGAAGAAGCTTGCCTCTCCTAAATTCCCAGAGGAGTGTGCTATATCTCTCTATGGCACTGTTCATATGCAGCCTCAAACTGTTATCTTTTCACTTATAGTGTATACAATCTGCTCATAGGCTTGAATCTTAACATCATCTATCTCATAATTCTTCAGATGCACAAGAGTCAATACATGAATATTTGCTGCTAAATGAATTAAATGAACTGGCAGGAAAAAAATGTATAATATCAGCCTCAAGAAACTACTTACAAGCATTGCTAACAAGAGAGGAAAAGAATTCCAAACATATGAGGTTTCTTTTATTTCAATTTTTATTAGTTTTATGCAATGGAAACACTCATATAATGGAAAATCATTCCACAAACTACTGTTGAAAACTGTCCTAGTATTGTTGTATAATAAACCACCCAAAAATGTAGTTTAAAACAATGGCCATTTTATTACAATCCAAAATTCTGCTGATCAGGAAAAGACATTTCCTAATAGGGAGGCTGTTCTCTCCTCTAATGTATCGGGTAATTTCAGAAGATTTGAGGAGCTCAGGGTGACTTAATGGTTAGGCTTTGGACTCATGTGAAAGCTTCACTCACATGTCTGGAACCTGCATACAGAGTCTGGGCTCCATTGAGACAATCTACAAGAAAGCCTACCCATGGCCTATGTGGCCTGGGCTTCCTTACATATGGTGGTCATGGGTATATCACATGTCTTCCCTGGAAGTACAAAACTTCAAGAATACAAGTACCAGCAAACAGGGCCGAAACTGCATGGCCTTTGATCACCTGCCTTGGAAGTCACAGAGCATCGTTTCTGTCCTAGTCTTTCGAATTCCCAGACCCAGAGGGAGGGCACTCTTGCACCCTCTCAAATGGAGAAGTATCAGTGAATCTACCACCATGTTTCATAACCATTGAAAGCTCATTTTTCCTTTTCTCTCTCTTTTCTTCTTTACAAATGATTAGACAAAAAATAAATAAGACATAACTCCTAGTTTTAAGAGTATTCACAAAATCTAAAAGGAGAAACGTGTGTATGTGTGTATGTGTGTGTGTCTGTGCAGATGGAATTCATTTTATAGGTTTATCATGAAAATCATCCACATGTTACTAGAAATTGACTTCAAGCTAATATTTTGGGTGAGCTCTGATTTTCGTCCTTTTCAATAATCTGTAATCTTTGAAAATCAGGACTGCTCCTATACCATAGCAATGTGATAGAAAACAAATATTAAATGGTGTTAATTAAGTTAAGAGCTTTAGTTAAGAGTCCTGTGCCTTAGGCTTTTTTTAATCTGAAAAATGGGGATAATTATCATACCTACTTCACCTAATTAAATAAATTGGTCTGGCACCAACAGTAAGTGCTAGTTGTTAACAACTATGATCTTAACAGAGAATAAAACTGCCCTCCAGCATTCGGCATAATTTTGCTGCCTATCCATTATCCAAATTAAAATTAAAAAGTAAAATTTAGTTAAATCATTTATATTTACAAAGACAGAAGATTCACATCAATTATTCTCCCCTTATTGGGGTTATTAACTGACATCAAACTATCTTCAAATCAGATGACAAAAGCATTCACTGGGCTGACTGACACTTGTTTCTGTATGACTAACACACAGAAAGTCCCAGAACAGCCATTAGGGGTTCAGCTTCCTTTTTCCATTGCTAACACCCTAGCTTACTCCACAATGAGAAATAATAATGAACAATATTTGGAAAGTAATATTTTAAAACATTTACCTGTGGGTGATTTGAATTTTTGGAACTATCTGAACTTTCTGGGTGATTTTTCAGATATTATAATAAATGTTAATGCTCTGAATATCCTATTAGTAATCTGAATAAGATCTTTTAGTAAAGAAAAAAAATCCATGGCTTTCATTTCAATGGTTGTATTAATCAAAAAGTTTCTACTATGATGTCAAACAGTCTCTCTTGCATTTTTCTGTTAAGTGGAGTCTTCTCTCTTTCAATCTCTGTTTGATTTTGGTCCACAATATGGTATGATATTTTCTCACTTTCCTAAAATTCATGAGCGATCAGCAGAACAAGTGATATATTTTTCTAAAGTCTTCTAAATTTGGAAAACAACATTGTATCTTTTAAAACTGCTTCTCTGGAAAGGGTTCAGAGATGAATGGTTGCTTCTTTCTTTAAGTGGCCAGATTAAGGAAACATATCCACACTACAAGCAATGGAGTAATTAAACTGCTGTTTTTTACTTTTCAGACCCATAATTACCCATAAAGAAGCACATATAAATAAAATACTGTGTTTATATTCCCATATAAAAAGCTCTGTTGTTCCACAACAAAGAGATCAAACACCATATTTGATAAAACTGGTGTTTTGTAATTATCTGACTTAGAGCCTACTGTATTATAAGAGAAACAGTGAACTTTTCATAAGCTAGTTAGAAGAAATAACTTCAGGTTGAAATTGCAGCATGGTCCTGATTTCAAGCCTCTAAGAAAAATCTAATTTTTTCTTACAGGTTGAAAGTTGGACCATTTAAAAAGGAAAAATTGTTACCAAGATTTTTTTTCCATAACACAGGAGCCCAATAGCTTTCGGAGTAAGAGCCGTGCATGCCTTTTAATCTTGTTCTCATTTACATGCAATTAGAAAAATAAAAGCAAATACTCTCTTTAGTTGTCCCTCATATTCCTTCCTTCCCATGCTCTTAATAATCACCCTGTTTATATATAAATTTCTTATTTTCATGTCCGTGTATGAGTCACACATGATGAAATGTCTGGTTATTATTCTGCTGTTAACTAGGTGCACTGTGGGATATCTTTTATCTCAGTGCCTAAATTACCATTGCCATATAATAATAGTGCTCAGATCATCCAAGAACAGTTTCCACTAAAGATCTATTTTTAAAAAGCAATATTCATTTGTCTCTATACTATGTTTTTTTTTCCCATACAGTACACAAAAGTTGTGTGACAAAATGCATTCCCAGAGGCAGTGATTACAAATTAAGTTATTAAAATGTTGTTTATGCAGCATCCTTTAATGCATCTGGATGACAGTGGTTATATCCTTTGCAGATGATCACTGGAATCACTCTGAGAACATGCACACTCCCCCTTCAGTGCTGACACCTCTTTGGTCCCTCTGATTCACCTGCTCAGTCCACAGTGAACGTCTGCAGCCTTAGAGGACGGCCCTTCACCAGTAATTGGAGAAGTCAGAGAAACATGGTTGAACAGCCCTTTGGGAAATTCTCTTAAATAATTTACCACATTAAATGCATCACATATTGTCATGGTATTAAAAAAAAAGGCAGAATAAAAATAGGCTCAGGGCCATATAAAGTAGCCCAGAATGGAGCGGGCATCACACAGACAAGAGTAAATAAACTGTAATAGTGATTCAAAGGCAGGAAATGGGAATGCTCAAATACCACTGTGTACTTTCCTTGCTTTATTTGCAGCATGAAGTCAGCTATTTCATCTGGTCCCACATTTTTTAAACGTTAGGTCACTCAGATAAATTAATATATTTGGATGAATATGTGATTTTTTTCCCCGAAACAATATCTATCATGATGAAATGCTTCTATGCTAGTCTTGACTTGGTTAAAAAAAGGAAATTGTTGTGTGCTGCATAGTGTCTTTAGCTATATTTTTTTTGGTATTTTAAATATAATAAAGTTGCTAAAGGAACAGAGTTGCACTGCTTAGCTTTTACACTTTTCTGTTTAAAGTGGATACAGGAGAAAACAAAACCCACCCAACTGAAGAGTCATAAGGGAGGAGTGAGCACCATCTCCTCCGCAGTGAGGTACCAGATCTCTGACAGAGACTAATAGCCAAAAAGGTTGATGAAAGAAACAGTGTTTCAAATCTTCATGAATGCGTATTTGTCTGAGTTGCAGTTATTATCTGGTCTGTCTTTTCTTTTCTTAAATGAACACAGCCAAATGGGAGTTAGGGAAAGCTGGTGAAGGGAGGCAACGCTGAAGAGGAGTGGAGCCGAAGCCCAGTGAACTCTGGCAACCACACTTGTGAGGCTGCGCTTCTGGACCATGGGACAGGCAAAGCCTGTAAGAATTACTGCCACAGTTAAGGTCTTTCTCCAATCTCCGCCTTCATGCAGTATCTGATGAATATCCAAAATTCATCCTCAAAACTTAAAGAAAACATTTTTATACGTTTATTATGAAAAAATGTCAACTTCTTAAAATCACATATGCTGTAAAGTCCAAGAGTTGAGGCTTATAAATATCAGTGGATTTTGTTAACTTTCCCCAGACTTTGAAGTTACTTGGAAATGAGAGATTGATTTGTAAAAGACTGCATGAATTTTTGAAAAAAGGGTTTTGGTACTCTTCTAGGACACTTGCTCTTGCCAGAAAAGCCGACCAAGAGCCTCCTTGGCTGCCTGTAGGTGGAACAGCAGATACATGATTGGTCTGCTTCATCCGTTAGATCACAGGGCAAGAAATATCAAAATGCCTGAGGATTAATCAATTATTTTAATAATCTTAAAGAGCCAATTAATTGACTGGGGAAATCAAGTCCATGGCTAAGCAGTTCACAAAAGCTGTGATAGTTTAAAACAGACTAATAATCTATAGTCATCAATGAAGCCTAACTACTCTGGCAAGGATTTTATTCACTTGAACTCCCCCCTCTCAACTGGACTTTTCGAACACACTGAACAAAAAAATGAACACTAAGTTTAAAAAAAATCTAAACTGGATTGAAACGAAAGAATTTATTATTTCACAAGTGACTTAAAATGTCAATATATATTTAGAAACTTCATGAGACAAATAGAACACATCTGAAACTCATCATAATTTGTCAACCCTCCACAAAGCAAATTGGATAAAGATTCCCAGCTCCAGGGGCAGCAAGATCATTTCCATTGGCATGTGGTCTGTTTTTGTTTATCCACTCTTTCCCTTGGATACTGACGTCCAAGGCATGAAGCCATCGCCTCAGAAAAGCACAGACACATCACAACTTCTCGCCCACTGGCCTGAAGCAGCCAGGCCGTTTTCACTCCAGGAAAGGAAAATCCTGTTTTCAATGGGTAAAGATGGAGACTGACCTTTTCAAAAGGAGTCATTTCTCTTCAGACTCTGACAGCTTATCTAGGGTCCTTGGGATTCCCAAGGTTAAATAAATCACCAGAGCCTTTTAAGCATGCCTCTATGGAAAGTGCTTTCAAGATTTCTGTGTGCTGATCTAGACTAGTAGGACAGCTCTGCTCAGGAACCAATGAATGGACTAGAAGCACAAACTTGTCAGAGTTTTCTACCAGCTCTGGTGTCCACGCAGTAGCAGAGGAGATGTCGTCATGCAATGGCAAATGACTGTCTCTCCCCAGAGCAGCTTCGACTGAGAGGACAGCAACTTGGCAGCTATGCTTTATTATACATCTGCTGTTCCGGCTCTCAGTGACCCCTCAAAACAGATGTAAGTACCCCCAGTGCACAGGAATTGGTGGAACAGCCATTTGAATCCACGCTTTTCTGACTTCAGGCCGAAGCCTATTCCCTACATCAAGCTGCTGCAACACCAAAAAATTTTGGATGAAGTGAGCTATATTTTCTTTTATTTGCCAAAGAACTTTACATTCTACCCACTTTTCCTGCCATCCACCCACATCCCCCACCCAAAAAAGTAGACGTGAGGAACAATTAGTGGCAGTGTGGAAAGCATAACACTAAGCCCTTACCTAATAATTTCCTAATGAGATAAAGCATCACACATGAGTCTGAATTCTTACTGGGTCATGCTCGTGACATTTCTTGACTTCTCTGAGCCTTAGTCATCCCCTTTGTTGAAAAAAGCTGATTTTGCCCACGATATTGGATTTTTGTGGGGAATAAATAAGATAAAGATGCTGAAGTTTATCAGTACAGGATGTGGTTAGTGTAAAAACTTCATAAATGGGTATAATTCCATAATAGTGGGGAATTTTACATACCATGATTTTGTTCCTGGTATCAAATATCAAAATATGCCCAAAGAACTGGATGAGGGGATGAGTTAATATGTGACTAGACATGCTATGGAAGCATTGGAAAAGTTCATATCCACCCTTTCTTTCCTATTCTAACCCTGCCGTTGAGTCCTGCTTATTTGAGAGTCTAGAGTATTGATTGATGTGTTTGCGATGAGAGGAGAAGAATGAGGGTGTATTCTTCAAATCAGCAACAACAAAGACAAATTTTACTTACAGATGAATGTAACTCAGTTCCTATAGATCCTCAAGATAAGCACAAATAGTTGATTCATTCTTTTTAAAAATTATCCAGACTGATAACAATATGAATAGAAACCGAGAAATAATTTAAGGTTGACATCAAGATTTTTCTTTTTTAAAGCAAAGCACTACTACATTGAGAAAAGTGGTAGACTAAGAAAATAACTATGTTTTCTATATAATGGAATTTTTTCTTTGACAGGGATTGGCGATAACTACAATCTTACTGCGTAAAGTAATCTCTTCTAGGTGCCTCATTTTATGCCAAAGGATGTTGGATTCATCTGGCCAACTTGCAACACAGAGGACAAGATGCCATCAATGGGCAAGGCAGATAGTTCCCATCTCATTTGTATGTCCTCTGTAGTAAGGCACTCTGAATTCCGGAGGCCACCTTTTCCATTGTATCCTTTCGCAGAACCCTCTTTCTTACATAGAATAGAGATACTCCTGCATAAAATACCAACATACAGAGCCTCATTCTCACCCCAGAGCCATCAGAGGTACTGGATAACAAGACTCCCCTTCCATACGATGATTTTTACAAAGTTAAAGAATCTGGCTGCAGTCCCTGTGTCTTCCTTTCTTACGTCAATCATGTTCCCATTTATGGAGCGCAGTTTACAGCCTTTTATTCTACCCCACTGAGTCTTCCAAATCTTGGTCCTTGCCACATCTGCCTTGTTCTCTAGCTCTAGTTCAATGTGAAAGCCATTTTTACCCTACTTCCTCTCCCTCCCCAATCAATAAAAACACTAAGTATGGCACAGTGGGTAAACATGCAGCAGAGCAGAAAACAGGGACATAAAAACAAAGACAATGCCAAGCAGCTAGAGGGCAGGCAGAGGGCCGCACCTTTCCCACTGGGATCTGGAGGCACAGGGCCCCACGATGCCTGACGAACTCCTCCACACCAAGGTTATTTTCACCCATAGGTTCCCGAGAGATGGACTGTCATGACAATGGTTTCTCCACTTGCCCTCCCAAAAAGGATTTGTCCACAAAAGGGCTCCAGTCCCTTGGAATAATCCAAAATAATCCACCCAGAACATGTTAATTTTTAATCTGAAATAACAGAGAATATATTCAAACTTTAGGAATGGAACATTTTCAGTCTAGCTGAACTTCTGTTTTCTGTATTATATTGGTATTGTTTAATAATTTAGTTACCTCCTAGAGAAGCAGAATGAATACAGATGTAATAAAGCAGAGAATTTTATGATGCAATATGCAAAGTTGCTTATAAAACTCATAAATGAATGCTATTTACCAGTAAATTTATATGAGATCTCAAGTGAAGACTATATTCAATTTACTAATTTTCCATTGGCTTTTCCACCAGGGGTTTTAATGAATTGCCACCATTCACTGAACATCACCACGCCCCAGACTGGGTACTTTTTAAGGCATGGGAGTCTTTTGATGTATTCTCCACAACCATCTTACGAAGGAAATAGTAGAATCCCTTTTTTAAGTAACTTGGATGGTATCATATAACTAATAAGTGTGAAACTGGAGATGGAGCCCCATCTATCCTCATTCTTTTAACCATTTTACTATGCTTCTCTCACTATTTCTATTCCCACTTCAATATTTTTTAAAGAAAACCAGTAAGGAGATAGGCTATTTAATTCAATGGGTCCTCTAAATATGCACTAGAAAACCAAGACTACATTCCTAGGAAAGTTATTTACAGTAACACATACTATGTAATTCATGATTCCATCTTTATAATCAATAATTATTTTACATTATTTCAAAATGAGCTTTCTACTTCATTTAAGTATATTCAAGATGATAATTGTATTTATTTTCTGAAATCCTGAAACTAAAGATAAAGTTCCTGTTTAAAATACGAACAAAACAAGGGATTTCAGATGTAGGCTAGAATGTACAGATACAATCTCTCCTCCTCCTCCCCAGTGCTAGCGATAGGGGAGCCCATCCCTTCTCTTTGGGGTCTTATGTTATCTTTAATTTTTTCTGAATCTGATACTTTCAATCTCATATTTCCATCTGAGTCCTAGATCAACCACTACAAATATTCCAAAACTCACCTCTTCCCACCTGTTCCATTCTGTTGTCCATTCCACTTTCACTGCCAAACTTATGAAGAGTCATTTGAGCTAGTCTTTATTTCCTCAACTCCAACTCATTCCTTGATCCATCACAATTTGACATCTCTTCCTACCATTCTATGGAAACTACTCTTGTAAGGTCAACAAGACCTAATTGCCAAATCCAGTGACCTGTTTCTAGGCTTCATCCTACATGTCCTTTCTGCAATATGAGACACTCCTCATTCTGCATCTTCCTTAATAGTCTCCCCTATGCGATTTGGATTGTCATGCTCTCTTGATGCACTCTTTCCTTTCTCTCTGCTTCTCCTTATGCTCCTCTCCCTCTCTCTCTCTCTCACTCTCATTGTCACTCTCACTCCTTGTTTCTCCTCAGTCTCTCACCCTGGTCTCTTTTCTGCCCAAACCCTTAAATGTTCTTCTTCCTCAGGACTCATTCTTGGCATTCTCTCCATACAATCTGTTTTATTAAGTCATGTCATCTCTGCCCGTATCTTCCCCAAATCAAAACTACATGTAAAGAGTGAACCAATACCCAAACTCCCTATTGACATGGCATACTGTCTAGTGCACATCTCCTGATACCATTACCTCTAAAAATGGACTCTTAGTTTCTTTCGACAGTCTCAATTCCAACTTGTTCTTCCTCCTGTATGTCCTATCTCATTAGATGCTATCAATACCCAAAGTCTCATCTTTTATAAAGTTGCATCATATCCTTCCTCTGCAGAATAATTGGTAAATTTGAAGTCAGAAAAGTCTCCTGAATCTTGCCTTTCTTCCCCACTTCTACAGCCACCATAGTCATTTAGAATTTTTCTGTCCAACATGGTTGTCTCTAGCCACTTGAGGCTACTTAAATTTAGACTAATTAAAATTAAGTAAAATTTAAAATTCAGTTCTTCATTGACCCTAGCCACATTCCAAATGCTCAATAACCACATGTGGCTAGTGCTTACCATACTGGACAGGGTAAAGAATAAAACATGTCCATCATCTTAGAGAGCTCTGTTGGACAGGCTTTTAGAGCCATTATATTACTCCTAAGAAAGACAACAGATTCTCAGTTGGTGTCTCTGGCATCAGTTCATCCTGTTCTGACCTATTATCACATTGCTGCCAGAGCTAATTTTCGACAAAGGCAAATCATCCCAAGTGAATCCCTTGATTAAAATTTCTCTCTGACATTTTATCATACAAAGAATGAAATTCAAAGACCCTAGCATGGGATATATGGTACTTTACAACTGAGCACTAACAGTTCCCCAGAGGTATTTTCTACAGCTCTTGACACATGCTTTATTAAGTGTTATGGACAGAACTATATTCCCCCAAATTTGTATGTTGAGGCCCCAACCCCAAATGTGACTGCATTTATAAATAGGACCTATAGGGAGCTAATAAAGATTAGAGAAAAACTAAGGATTTCTAAGTGTTATAGATGTCAAGCCATACACAGACAATTCTCAGTTAATAAACTCAAACATCTTTTAAAACAGTAAGGTAAAAATCCTAAGTAAAAAGTGATCATATCTTAGCTAACTTAGGATTCAGTGAAAGAACTGCCACAGATCTCCAAAGTTTACACACATCCTTTCTATGCTCAAATCTAAAACTGAAATCAGAAACCTGTGTTCTGCTCATTTCTTCATTTTATGTTTTTCCCCTAGGATTCCCAGCCATACATCACAGCCGTCCAGGACTCCTGGATTTCTGTTAGTTTAACTTGCCATATCATCTGTAAAATGTTTTTAGTGAAAAATTCAAACTAAAAAAAATAAGTATGGCAAGATTTTTAACAGTCATTAAATTTATGTGACAGGTGTATGCAGGCCTATCATCCCTACTTGCCCATTCTTTGGTATGTTTATAATGCTCATGATGCGAGGGAAAAAGAAAGTGCAGTGATGAAGTGAACTTGATCTTTAACACTACCCACTCTGACCTTGGGACAGTTGACTTTATGTCTTTGCTTTACTTACCTATAAAATGTATGATAATATCTACCTCATAGAGATGACATGAAGATTAAATGAATTGGACTAGTTTCTGGCTTCTAGTAAGCTCTAAATCTTGTTAGCTACTATTAACGTTTGTTCTAGCACTTAAACTTCTGAGTGATTCAAATCATTTTCTGCAAGAGCTAATACATTGTCATTATTATCCATTTACATGTTAGTTCAATTTTCCTTTCAAATAAACTAAGTCAGTACTATTTCAGGAAGAAAAAGACTGATCATTTTTGATGGCAATGAAGACACAGAGAAGAAAGACTCCTGAACTTTGGGTTTCCCATGACACACAGGCCCTGGAAATGCATAGGCCAGGAGGAGACCCAGCCAGGTGACAGCAAGGAGGCCCACCGAGAAGGAGAGGAAACCAGCAGGTGAAGACTCAGTTTTGGCTAGAGCCCATGTTCCCTCTTGTGTACGACAGAGCAGCTGACATATCAAATCTGCATGGATCTCCATAGAAGTGATGATTGTATTCAACCATTACACATATGAGTGGATATACTATTGCTACTGCTAAAAACATGAGTATTTATTGATTTTCAATTTCTAATGTTTTGCAGGATTTTCTTTTTTTTAAACATCTGTGGTAGGTTCACAACATTTTGTTTATAAATGACCAAATATAGAAACACCCCAGCAAGGTGGGAAAATCAACAATTACCTTTTAACACTTCAAACACCCAAGAACCGAATATTTTCATGCCTGCTGGTATAATACATAGAATAAATCATTAACTATTTAGTACCAAAGAAAGACAAATGTTAACCATCTCGTGTCCAGTTTTAAAGAATCAGAGTAAATTAAATTATTTCATTAAAGAAATTCCATTATTTGGATTGTAATAATATTTAATTTATTATTAGATAAAACTTAGATTTAGTGTTTCACTGCATCTTGTAATCTTAAATGTTAAAAAACAAAATATGACTGATAGTACAATCACTTCAAAATAGATTAATAGTAACATTATCTTAAAACTGATTTTTGAAAAACGGATTCCAAAATTAAGCATTGGTAGTTATCTATGACTACTTTGCAGTTCTTATCTTCAAAAAAGATATGAATGTCAGTTAGTTAGTCCAGTATGTCCAGTAGAAATAAGTAAAAAAGAAACACTCCTTATCATCACAATTAAAAAGTAAAAATAAAAAAGAATTAGTAATTTCCTAAGTATAATAAAGTGAAGAAATGAAGAAAGGATAGACCTAAATCATGCAAAATACTAAGAAAATCCAACAGGTTTTCTCTGAAAACTAACCATACACTTCTGAAAAAGTTTAAATTTTAGCCATTTAGACTAAAATTAGAGACAAAAATAACAAGGCAGGGGCTGCTCTAATCAAAGAGTTGATCAGTCTCACAAAAGCAATCATTCAATTTCTGTACTCATGTGATTAGCCCATTACTGAACACCAGTATAATGACTCAGTTCTAGGGAACAGACAGGATGTCCACAGCCAAGAAGCCCACCCGTCAACACGCAGCACTCTGGTCCTCTGGACTTCCGCCTCCTTCCCTCCATGTTTGCTCTGGGCACAACCCCTAACATGGCCACTCCGCACTATGTCCTCAGCCCAGTCATCACTATCTGCTCCCCTGCTCTCCAGCTATGTCCTATCGTATCTACCACTTTTAAAAAGTATCCATCTGACTTCAAGTTGAGGCAAATGAGACTGCTATGTAGTATGAAAGCATAGGAGCAAAAAGGGATATCCACTTTAGTTGTCACTGTCAAACTAGAACAGTGGTTCTCAACCTCTGCAGCACATTAAAATCACCAGAAAAACTGGAAGCTCCCAAGTACATGACATAAGCCAGAACAATGCAATCAGATGTCCCGGGGCTGGGGGTTTCCTCAGAGGGGCCCAGGGTATTTCAGTGTGGCTCCAAAGACCACTGATTTAGAGGAAATATTTACTGATGTTGAAGAAACATATCTGCAGTATAAATCAATATAAAATAAGCAACAAAAAGTTCTGTGCCTTGTCAATGTGAGGTGGACGAAGAAAATGGGAATTTAAACAGGAAACTGGGAAGTGAAATTAAAGCAATAGGTCAGATAATTCAAATAAAAATATTGTGTTTGAAATAGTTCTTTGTATATTTTTTCTTGTATATTCAATATAGCAAGAAAAATAACAATGGATTATGATTTTTTTGTTGAGGAACATGAGGCTGAGTGTATTATTTGATTTCCTTTACTTTATATTTTAATTCAACTTGCATAAGCAGACAGCAACCTCATCTAATTAGTTATTAAAGCTAATGTACAATAGCAATTGTTAAAACTCTGTGGTTATGCCCTATATAGCTATTAATTTGACCCAGTTACAAGTCCAAAGTAAAAATATTCATTCATTAGTCTGTAAAACAACAGGCATTTAATATTAAGATGGAATTGTGGATGTTTCCCTATAAAAATAAAACAGATCATAAATCAATATATGGAGCAAAAACATAAAAAACAAAAATCTAGGTCATAAAAATGGTTATGATAGTGATTTTGACCTTATAACTAGCCTTATTAATAGTCAAAGTGATCATCTGCATTGTTAGGCTGTTTGATTTCACAGAGAAGCAAATTAACTATAAAAATATTATTGGATAATAGTAAAAGGATAGAAATTAAAAGATCTATCTGCAGACATATTTCACACGTGTGGACAATGTCATAATATGTACACAGCACTTAATTAATGGAAAAAAATATTGTTGATTGGATATTTAACTGGAAAGAATTGTTAGATATTTGATTTTCTTTTAAAAAAAACTTCTTTAAGGATCTATAAGGCATGACATTAAAATAAGACTTGAGAAATGCCTTTTTTTTTAATTGCACATTATGTAACCCAAATCTTATGTTCTCAGATTTGTTAATGTTTGTTAGCAGTTCTCACAAACAATACAGAAAGCTTCAAGTACACGATTGTTATATATGCCTAACATTGACAAAGTATACTTTTGGTCAGTGTCTGTTAAATAAAAATAGTCAACTGTATCTTAATATGAGATTATAAGAATAAAAATATGATAATGCATACATTTTTGAGTATAAAGATAATTCATTCTAATAGAATTAAAGTACCGATGATACAATGATTTATATTAGAATCTAATCTTAAAACTTCTTTCACTGACCATCTGTCTCAAGTTATAAGAAGTAAACAAAGGTATCAGTAATTATATGTAACATAGGCATTTATATTCCCTAAGTATCCCAGTTTTATAATATATATTTTTTCACAAATGCTTAAGAGCTAAAAAATGGCATACATAAGAGAAAACCTTTACTTAAGGAAAAAAAAATCAATCATGTTAATACATACATATGTACTTTTATAGCTTAGAATATTATATTTTTTAAATTGCCAGCCAACTTGAAGATTTTTATGGATTTGTCAGATTTGTTATATACCAAAAACATTTTGAATAACACTGCAAAGTACAGAGAAGAATTACTGTCATAATTTTTGCTACTTAATTTAAGTAAGAGAGCATCTTTAAAGCTATAGTATAAATGACAAATGTAACAGTTCTTGTTCTTTATTTTTCCATGAATTACTTCCCAGATAAATGTGGGTATTTACTTTTAGAAAATTAAACCAGCTATTTTTCAGAATGTTAAAAAATATTTTGGGGAGCAAATGGTTTCAATGCAAAAAATAAATCCAAGCTGTATTTGATCTCTAATCTCTATAGACTAAAGACACTATAATTATATTAGATCAGTATTAATGGTTTGTCTAGTTTTTTTCCACCATAATGGGTCAAAAAGCCCTTTAAAGGGAAGTTAAATAAAAGTTAAACTTAAACTCATCTTAATTTTATACATATATGGAGTGTGGCATTTTTCTATTGGGAGAGAATATAAGACTATAAGGTAATAATATGTCCTAACTTTTAAAGTTAGAAATCACTGCATTAATCATTTAATTATATATAGGTATATATAGGTTAATATATAGGCATAATATATATTATATAGGTATAATAGTTAGTATATTTAACCTAAAATATGAATTCTAATAATTTGTATAACTAATATGATTAAATGTATTCCCTGCCTATAATTTTATAAATATATTTACAGACTAAAACTGGATTTTTCATAAATATATTACCAATCCAGAAATATAATACATTTACTTTTAATACAGTCTAGGACTTTGTGGCTACCTTAAAACATGGAAAGTTGCACATAGAATGTATATCTTGCACAATGCCCCTGATAACACTTATCATTTCATAATTATAAGTATGTTTGAAATATGTAAATGTGTTTAGAAAGAAACTTAGACATATTCTTCTAAGACTACAAGTAGCATTTTATGCCATGTAATACAGTTCGTATGTGGATGTGTTTATGACTTCTGCAGAAACTTAAAGAAATTGTATGTTAAACTAAGGAACTAACCAATTAATTTGTGAGTTATAAACCAAGAACAGTGGTACTTAAATTTGAAAGTGTAATTCATGAAAACAGTTATTGTGGAATAAATGTTTCATATTGACTAAAAAAAAAAGAAAGTAAAGAAAAAAGAAAAACCACACAACCAAAAAATAGCTACAAGACATCACAGGTAATAAATTCTCTGTTGTGCTGATGAGAAACCCAATGTCTGAATTTACTTTTTAATGTGAAGAAGAAATGTTTCTAAAAAGGAGTTAAGATTTTTATAAAATACTTTTTATATACAATTAACAACTACTATTTTATACAAAAACACAATCCAGAAGTAGCCCATAACATTACAAATTAGTTTAATCTACACTATACCTTACAGCTATGATGATAAAAAGTTGAGATTACTTCAGATCAAGGGAAAAATAAACATTTATTTACATATATTTAAAATTTGGATATTTGAACAAAGGTATGTTGACATGTTCATTTGAAAATATGCTGCAGTCTATTGAAAATGCAGACTATCTTTTAAATACTGAACCTATGCAAATTGGAAGTACTAGAAATTTCTATGACAGTTTACATTCAGGGAAGCAGGTAAATCCAAATGATTATAAGGTACCACTTTTAAACATAAATATACGGAAACCTTTGCAACTTTTTTATTAGTAGTATAATTAGTAGACTCAGTTTCTTCATCTTTATAATTCCAAAGTAACTTATCCTGTCAAAATAAATAACTATGCAATAAATGCACTAGTCATTCATTATTAACTTCTACCATTTAAGAATAAGTTTAATCAAGGCATGAGTTATAGTAGTATGGTTAAGAAAAATATGTAGGGAAGTTTAAGCTCCATTTATCTAGTCAAGTAGCATTCTAAATTAATGCTGTAACTCATTATTATTTGCAAAGAAGACCTGTTTCTGTCTTAAAGTGTTGACAAAGCAAGTTTAGTTTGAGTTTAGCTTAATTGTCAAAAGCACAAGTAATCAAAGTAAAATACTGCCCTTGAACTGTGTTCATCTTAATGGGTACCCCTTAGCCCAGTTCTCTCCACAAAGCACCACAAAATCCTGTGATCCATAGTTCCCTTCATTATACTTCCTCGGTACCAAGTAAGTGGAGCAAAAGAGGAACAGTTCTGTTCCTATGTGGGGTTGGGGGAGTAGTGAGGAGAAAGGGAGAGAGAAAATGGGGTGTATTATTTCTTTTGAAAAGCAAACCTATTCTCCTGTGATGTTTAGGAAATTACCCCTAGAATGAAACACTAAGGCTTACTGAGATTCTGTCATCGCTTCTTCCCTACTAAAAGGTCACTGTATTATCTTAATCTTTAACAGAGCTCTTGGGCAAATCTCGTATCAGCACCACGGACAGCGACATGTCTACGGAACGTGCACCCTGAGTTGCACTGGCCTTTTCTTAAGTAACTTGCACACACTTCTTTGTCAATCGCAAGGATTCTAACCATTACTATGTGCAACAGGAAGAGGATTAATATAACACGTTATTAAAAAGTTCAGTATTTTCATTCACAGCCTCAAGCATTTGCCCTTTCGTATTTCAGCGGACCATCCTGAAAACACAAGCTAATTACGTAAGACGTCTGATAAATAACCTAACACTGATCATCGACCCACCAGAAACTTAATTAAAACTTTCCACTCATAGTGAGTCTCAGATCAGTCATTATACAAATGTCTAAGAGAAAACAGGAAACTTATGGTTAGTAAATATGCTTAGGTAGGCCTCCAGACTTTCCAAACAACAAGAACTATTTCTGCAAAACAGGTAAAACGTTTTTTTGTTCTTCGTGCATAAACAACTACAAACACTTTCTCTTGTCCCTATGGTCAGCCAACTTAATGATGTCACTATCAGAGACTTCATGTCCATAAGCCAAACTATACATGCCTGTCTCTGACTTCTCTGGTTTTAGCTGGGATCATTAATATGCAATCCCACTGCTGTCTTCCTAACAGGCTACATTCGAATTTCATTTGTTTAAAAAAGGTAGCAATTTGAACCAACTGCACCGCTGTAAGGTCTAGCTAAAGCACCAGCTTCATTATCTCCTAAGGCCAGGGTCTTCCCGTGAATATCCAAGGATTCCCAGACGGCACCAATCCACCAGCAATCCACGAGGTATCCCCAATTAAAGCAGCAAGTCAAGCTCTTATAGCACAAGAACAACGATTGAAGTAACAAAACCGGAGTCAAAAAACTATTTTAAAACTCTGGAACAGACACCCCAACCAAAGCAACACAAGATAAAAGCGCAAGAAGGGGGTGGAAAATCCACTGTTCCTACCTTACAATCATCAGGACAGGATTTCACCGAGTACTCCTCCGACTGTAAATATTTATGGAGCACGCTTTCAAACTCTTCGTATTTCTCCTGAGCGTGGTGGTCGTAGTCTTGGTAAGCCTCGACGCATTGCCTGCAAGTGGTCATCTCGCCGCCCTCCTTGAGCACCACATCCAGACTGCAGTTCAAAGTGTTGGGACTGGACAACCCGGAGAACAACTCCCAAAGTGTGTAGGAATTACAAAACGAAAGGTAAAAATCCGACAAGTTCCAGAGCGGAGTTGGACGCGTCCCCCTCGCCTGCTGCTCCTCCCCCCCGGCCGCCCCCCGACTCCAGTTCCTGGCGCACACGGCCTCCGCGCTCTGCACCGTGAAGCACTGGCCCGAGGAGGCGCCCTGGGGGTAACAAGTCTCCAGGCGCCACGCGGGTTTGGCAGAGTTTCCTAGAAACAGAGCCTCGCTCCGGTTGCTGGTGCCGCGGTCGCCCTGGCCGCCGCCGCCGTCTCCCGGGGAGGGGGGCAGGGTGGGGGACGAGGAGGCGGAGAGGAGTCTGTGCGCCCGGGCGGCGGGCGAGGGCTCCCCCATGCTCGCCAGGAGCGCGGGCCAGGAGGGCTCTTGCTGCCGCTGCCGCTGCCGCTGCCGCTGCCGCTGCTCCTTGTCCCGGGCCCGGGTCAGCTTGGCCTCGGCGCAGAACCACAAGTGATCAGAGAGCAGGACTGTGAAAAACAAGAGAGATGCCAGCGACAGTCGCCATTTCTGAGCCCTCTCTGAATCGGTGAACGGTTTCTCGTTCTCCCGGGGTGCTGCCAACCAGATTTTTAAGCCGTCGTCATACTGCCGACACATCCAAGCACCCCTGGTCATATTTTGGGAACGCACAGCCCTGGCCGACTCCACCGTGAGGGCTCCTGTGCCAGTGTCACCACAATATGCATTGACTTAAAGGTTTAATTTCCTTATCCCCTCCTCCCGTTTCTTCTCTCTCCCTCTCTCCCTCTCCCTCTCTTTTCTCTCTCTCGCTTTTTACCTACATAAATATTACCAGGTTTTGGAGGAAGATCTGACTTGCTTCCGACCTAATCATCAGCCGACCCCATCCTCTGTAGAGTGGGAAACAATAATGCAGAAAGAGAGGGAGAGAGAGGGAGAGGGAGGCGGTCGGAGGAGGCCGGGGCTGCTGGCCGGTGGCGAGCTCAGCGCAGGAGGTGATGGTGGAGGTGGAGGGCTGGCTGGCGCTGCTCCGCTCACCCAGGCATTGTCAGAGCGCGGGTCCCCATGGCCCTGCTGAGGACAGCCCGCTCTCCCCCGCCAGGGGCATGCCGCGTCTCCGCTGCCCGCTGACGGCGACCGGAGCGCCTCCCCAGCTCTCCTCCTCCTCCTCCTCCTTCCTCTCCTTCTCCTGTCTCTCCTCCTCCTGCTCCTACTTCGCGCTCGCTCGCCCCGCGTCCGGAGCCTGGGCAGCCGCCACCGGCAGGGCTCGCCCTCCCCCCCACCCCCCACCCCGCGCTCGAGCTGCCGCCGCCGCCGCCGCAGGTCTGCCCGCGGGCGCCGCCGCCGCCGGGCTCCGACTGCTGACGCCGCCTCCCCCGGACCTCGGGGCCGAATCGCCTGCGCTGGGCCTCCCGAGAGCCACAGTCATCTTCAGTCCCCGGCTAAGTTGCCGCCATCTTCGTCCTAGAGAAGCACTTTTTGGGGGGGAGCGCTGGCTTTTGCGTCATCTCCTCCTGCGCCGAGGTCTCTCCATCCTGGCGCATTGGCACGGCTCGGCCCGGGCGCAGCAGGAGGGCGAGGGCGCACCGAGCCGGGGTGGGGGCCAGCAGTGCCCGCAGCCCCGCCTGGGCGCGGGGCTCCGTCGCCTGGTAGCTGCTTCCTTTCCACCCCCTCCCCACCTTTCGGGTTTTTCTTTCTGTTGTCACCGAGAAAAGTCAGAATGCGGACTGCCTGGCTGAGGATGCTGGCTAATTGCTTCAGCATCCCCCGCTCCCTGTCTGCCTCCGGAAAAAGTCCGAGTCGCCGGTGGGCGAGTGGAGGTTTCCAGTGGGGCGAGGGTCTGGGTGTTGCCTTCTTAACTAAGGAATGATTGACTTCGAATGAATGCCTGGGGGACAGGAGCATAAACACGAATTGGCTAGAGGAAAGAAGGAGTGACATATGCTTGTACCTCAGATCCCTAGACAACTAGAGAACAACAGCTACCCGTGCATTAAATTATTTTGTCAAAGGTTTTAGAATATGGAAGGAATGGTGTGTGTGTGTGTGCATCCATATCTACAGATGTAGCTGTATTAATCATAATGACATATTTCATATTCGAAAGTAAAAGATTAGAAGTGACCTCATAGTCTTAGGAAAAACCGTTAAGGAGACCTCGGTTACCAGGAGTCATCGTTCAGCCTCTACTCCGGGTCCGACGACTTGACTACAGAGGACTCCTCCTCCGATCTGAAGCATCCCAAGCTCCCGCGACCCCCACTCCGACAGCCTGCGCCCCAACCCCCAGGACTTTGCTGTCGCCCAAGACTTCTGCAGCAGCGGGCCGGCGGGCTGCCCTCGAGGCAGCCGCCGCAGTCCGAGCCTCTGGTGCCCCTTAGCGTTGGTTCTCGGAGTTCAGAGAAGAGCAAGCGATAGACACGCTCGAAAAATCTGGGGGTCCTCTCGATCCCGCGTCGCCCTGGTGGATGCTGTGGTTAAACATCAGTCTTCTTTTATCTGAGCACCATGCCCACTCCGCCCGTCACTCCCACCCGAGCGGCGGGCGCTGGGGGCTGCGCCGGTGCCAGCGCCTCCTTGTGCTCTCAAGGAGCGCAGCGTCCTGGCGAGCTCTCCCAGGCTGTCGCGTAGGGCAGCGGTCTGCTCCACCCCACACGCACTGGTCACCCTCCCTTCCCTGCCAAATGACCCCAATACTCTGCCGGATACATAGTCACTTAGGCAACATTAGGCTGCCCTCCTTGTGAGCAAACATCTTGGGAAACCAGGGGAATGGATCGTCGTATTCATTTTCCTTTTAAAGGTGCTATGGATGTTGCAGTGCGAGAGAAGTAGGTATTTTTGGAAATACCTACTGTGGAAAGGTAGCCAGTCCTTTCCACAGCTTAATAAGGTATATGCTAAATTTAACCTATGTAAGTTCCTAAAATCTATATGCAATAACCATTAAAGCTCAGTCCGATTTGATGGCTGGTTGAGCTGTGTCATGTAATGTTTTAAAAGACAGTGTAAGTATACCATTCCAGTACTTCAGATTTCAGTGTGTTGACTTTATTTTAATTACACAGAAGATCTAGAAACTAACATGCACTTTCTATGGTAAGTTTATTCTTATCTTAAGGCATCTAAAATAAGTAAAAGTTGAGGTTCTGTTGAAAATTAAGCAAGAAATAAAAAAAAATTTCAGAGCTTTGTATGAATCCACTTAAACTGAGGAGAGTGGTTCAGGTTGTCTTTTGGTAGCTTAAGTTTTTCTGATATCAAATAAATTATTCTTTGCTCAACCAACCAGTTATGTGGATAAAGATATCCTTTGGGGAAAAAAAAATCCCCTAAACTTTTAGAAAACATTTTGTTTTGCCTCCTACCCTCTTACTGTGATTACTCTTCTCTTAAATTTAAAACTTCAATCCTCTTAAACCAAATCAGATTTAAGTACAACATAAAGTTTGCTTGTAGACATGAGTGACTACAGGGTCTGGCATTTTCAATTGCATTAAAAAATACATGTGGAAGATGGTCTGCATTTCTATTTCCTGATAAAACATTATGGAATGCGAATAGGAACATTTTATATTTTATATCCTAAAATGACTCTCCCTCCCTTTTGTTTTGAACCTGTGGCCCTTTATGATAAAATACAGATGAAATGTAATAATCCAAGGCTTCCTTTTTATAACCTCAGGGTGGTTTTTTTTTTATGTTAGAAGAATTTTAAAGGAATTGTTCTTGCTTACCCCTATAATCTATCTGTGTATCAATCTATATTTATCTCTTTCTCTGTCTAGATTTAGTTAATACCTGGATTACAGGATTTAATTTTTTACCTTTTTCTCTTATGTACCCCTTCATTTTTTACCCTGTTTCTTCCTGATCTGAGATGCTTCCTAGACAGGTTTATATTTCTCTCCTGTTCAAAATAGAAAGCTCAGTATTTCCTTTGGCTAGGGAAGCCCACAGGGTATCCTTGAGCTGGGAAGCTCACTCAGAAAGCTCACAAGCAGACTAGACCAAGTTTCATGAATCAAAGATGACCTGAGGGCAACTGGCTTTTTAACATGAAAAGGGAAAACCTGCCAGAGCCCTCTGCCACCCCAAAGGGAGGAAGGTGAGCAAAGTGATTGTTGTAAGGGTTCTAAGGCTGAAACACCCAGACAGACGACCACTCCCAGCAGGGCACCAGCCATCATCACCCTACCTGGCTTCCTTCCACCCCCTGTATGGACCTTGGCAGTTTGGGCTTTCAGCTCTGGTCAGACCTGCTTGTGTTCACAGTGATTAATAGCACCTCAGCTGAATATAAAGACCTTAAGTTTTCTTTTTTTCCAAGAAAAAAAAAACATGGCAGAAGTCCTGCTGAAATGAACTATCATATTTGTTCTTAAAATACGTATTCTGGCTTTTTTCTCCCAAGTAGAGTATACTGTAATTTTTTACTAACTCTCTTCTCCACCCTCACCACTTCATGTTTATTTTCAGCTTCAAATGTCATGTCTACGAGCCTGGAGTCTTGCTCTCTGTTGAGTGCTCCTGCCATTGAGAGACTCATTACAACTCTTAGGGGTGGATTTTAAAGCCAAGGACCAACAGAGCTATGGAGATCAAACTGTTTACAATTACTCTAGACAGTGTTTCTCAGCACCACCTTGATTGACATTCAGGCACTCATAATTCAGTGTTGGGATGAGATTCACAGCCTCCATAGCCTCAACTCATAAGACACCAGTAGAATATCCACCTCTCCCCAATTCTGGCAACTAAAAATGTCCTCAAGCATTACTAAATGGTGCTGGGAGCAAAATCACCCCTGGTTGAGAACCACTGCTCTAGGAACACCTCAAAGTAGGTGTTCATATTTGCATGGGAGGAAGTTCTGGTATGAAAGATGAAGCCATATATGACATTTTCTTTATATTTAGGAAACAATCTAAGAACTCTTCACCTAGAATTATCACTTTATCATACATCTCTTATTTTAAAAGACTGGAAAATATTAAAAATCCTTTAACCTCCTGCCCAATACAAAGTCAAGGGGACAATTGACAATGATCATGTAAATCTCATTAATGTCAGAATTTTTCTCTATAATTGAGATGAAAATATTATTCATTAACCAGATTGCTCATTAATCAAGCAACTAGGTGTACTTTACATGAGGGCATACTTAAATGTCAACCACAATATATTATAACTAAATATGTGTGCATTCATATGTATATATAATTATTTTTATTATATAAATACTGTACATACATTGTAGAAAGCTACAAAAACAAATAAGCAACTTAAAAAATCCTAAGTAATCCCAACACCCATTTACATAGCCACTATTTCCATTTTGTATTATCTAACATTTATTTTATATTATGAATCCTGTTTTGTGACATTTACTAAACTAGATTTTTTTTTAAGAATTGAAGTAGGAAATATGATAGCATATATATCCACATTATTAGATACAATGCAAATTTCCCTTCAGTACTGCATTGTTAATTTTAATCGGAGACACACAAATTCTAACAGTGTCTCAGAATGTTAGTATCTCTTCTCTGAGTGTGTGATTAAATCAAAAAAAGGCCTAGGAATGGAGAAAATAAACGAACAATCTACAAAAGTAAAGGTCCATTTCTCTCAAACAAGGGGAAGAAACAAAGCAGGGTTCTGTTATTTTTATCTTATTTTCATTCCTATCTAGTCAAATTATGTCTTACAAAACATTTCAATGATGCTTAGTAAAAGTCTGATATACTGCATTTAGATAATAGTATTTTGTCTGAAGTTCTTTGTAACTGGGATAATAATATTTCTACAATAGACTATAATGAATTATTTCTTTTTAAGTAATCTGGACCTTGCCTTCCCTATGAATTAAGATATTTTAAAACACAGCAGCTTTAAGGGTACATGTCCTCTGAATGTAAACTGTCAACAACCAATCCCACCTCTTCTCGCTGTATGTTGATTCTAGAGTTAACCCTGGAAGGCCCAGATGAAAGACTGTGCCTGGCTTCTTGAAGCTCAGTCAAGCAGGAGAGCAAAGTACTGGGTCAGTAGCCACAATATCATGGGAATGCTTGAGGATTAGCAATCCAGGAGACTTCAGAGGAGGAGGGCCAACTCCAACCTGATTTTGAGAGAGACCAGGATAGGAAAGTATTGGGGGTGCTAAGTGCCATTAGGAGGGCTTCTTGAAGAAGACCCCCAATGTCCAAGGATGCCAGTGCTTAAAGGAGCCCAGGGCACTAGCCTAATCTGTGGGTGAGCAGGCCATGCTGGAATATGGGGACATGTGGGGAAGTAGCAAGGAAGAGGCCCAAAGCAGGCCTGGTGTGCCATCATGAATGATATTATACAATAAGGGAAGGAAATGGCTCTTCTCTTGAAGATGCTTGGGAGTCACTGAGGAAATTTAGGCAGTAGTTTGAAAGTTAATTTTCATTAACATCACTGTTCACTAAAATCAAAATGAGAAATACATTCAGAGAAGGTGTTAGCCAGATTAGTAAATGTTGATTTTTGTTAGTTTATCAACTCAAATATTGCAAGTGGAAAAGAGGAGCGAGTAGCTTGGCTGGAATGTAGGTTTCATTTATCAGAAAAAGCAGTCTGTGGAGTCTAGAAACTCCTACGCAGGTTTTACCTAAGAGTGTGACTAATGGCATAGAGTGGTTTAATAGCACCGGCACATTTCAGAAGGTTGCTGAAAAGTACACAGCTGCAAATACAGTATACTGAGAGATCTGGCAATAGGATGTGCTTTTTATAGGCAAATATTGCAGAAATGATCTACAGATATATCAGAGCTCCCTGTTTACATCCAAGGGTATCATTTATGCTTATATCTTCCAAAGAATTCCAAGGTCTTAAGTTACTTGATTATACTTATTTTCATAGGAATCTCTACTTTTACTTCAACTTAAATGGTTAAATTTGTCAAGCATCGGAAGGGAGACAGTTTTCTTACTCCACTCTTTTACTGTAAAGATAATAAAATAATATGCTTATTGTCTTAAGAAAATTTAACCCTTAGTCCTTTCCTTAGAGTTAACATCTGCCAAGTAATTTTACCATAGAAAGTCAAATCAACAAGAAATATCTTTTTTCTAGTGAAAACCATTACTTAAACATGTCCACTCCAGATATTTTCTTTTTGTCACTTTGAGTGACTTCTGGATGCACAAAAATAGGCACATCCTCTTTATCATTATATACTGTTGATATACTACATGTAACTGAAAATATTATTACTTTCTTATATACCTATTGATCTAGAAAGGAATTCTATGCTTTTAGAATTCACAGATAATGTGCCATCTGTATGTTTAAAACCAAATTAAGCATTAAGGAGCTAATAAAGATTAGCCTAAGTTTATTTATAAAAACAAGATTAAACCTTTAGCTTTTAGGTCTACTATAGTTTGCTAATTTAACCTCTCCATAGAGAAAAAGATTCTAGCAGTACCAAGTACCTGAGGCCTCTGGTTAATTACCAACAATCCTAAATGTGCCAGAGTCTATCTGTAATGTCGACTGTCCTTGAATTGATTAGGTTGATCAGGCAGAAAACTGGCTTTTTATCTACATACTTCCAATATGCTCTGTCTCAGTGGTTTTCAAATGTCAGTGGGCAGAGAATAAAGTGGGGGCTTAGTAAACTTGGGCTCCTACCCAAAGACCTGCTGCAGTAGGACTAGGATGAGGTCCAGGGAAACTGCATTTTTAATTAGTCACCATTGGAAACTTTGTATAATGAATGAATCCTTCTATCCAAGGTGATGGCCTTGCTGGATGGAGTGGCCAGTATTAGTGAAATTAAGGCACTTGCTCTAAATTGTAAACCAGTATCAAGATTCATCTGTTAGAGAAAGCAGTGCTAAATAATATTTGCAACTAAGAGTTAGCATACATAGAGTCAGCTCATGAACACTTTCCACAGAATATAAATATATACACCACACACATTAAAAATCTATATCATCACCATCATAGAAATTACTTATTTGCCAACTACTGTTCTAAGTATGTGTGCAAACACACACACACAGTTTTGCAAATAAAAAAGTGGCAAAGGGAAAACATTTCCTTCAAGATACACAGAGCAAGGTCCATATGGAGAAATGAACAGAAGTTACTGAGAAATATAAGAGAAGATTTGAACAGTAGGAAAAATCTGCCAGTGTCCAAATAGGAAGATGATTATTATAAAAATGGAAATTCTCCCCCAATTAATTTACATATGCCTGAAAACATATGTAAGAGGTGAGATAACTCTTCCTGAAAAAAATTATCCCTCATACAAGAGGGAGTCACCTTATCTCTGACTCCTTAAAAAATCTCTCCTATCTCTCTATTTTATTTCAAACTTCTTTTGGGGAAGACACATACCTCTAAAATAATATTCACCAATGTTAGTTTTAGATGTTTATTAAGATTACCCTACAGAGTTGTTAACAAATTTTTTTAAAGGAAGCCAATTTCATAATTATTTCTGGGGTAATGATTGCACAATAGCAAGTATTAGATGACATTTTAAATAAGGATTTTAAAGATCATAGTAGAAAGCAATATAATAAATGTTTACGTGGCAGTAGTTAAGAATACATTTTCAGGGTTTTTTGTTTTTTGGTTTTTAAGAGAAAAGAACAGTCTCACTACTATACAAATGTTCTCTCTCGGTTGGTACAGAATTTCCTAGTGACATTCTCACAGAAGCATCCAGTGCTGCGTGTGGAGCAGAAAGAGGCAGTGAAGCTGAGAGAGACAGTGGCTTCGGTGGCGATGCAGGGTCTGGTACTGGACATGCACCTCGCGAGTCTGGGTAATATTATTTCATGACATGTGAGAGCACTAAAAAAGATGTTTTGAAATTAATATATTACTTTAGGTGCTACTTTAAATAAGTGCTTATCTAAGTTAATATGTAAAATATTAACATTTGTTATTTAATTTCATTTGGTCATTTAATCCTTAAGTTTGGTAAGTGCAAACTTATAGAAGCCTCTTTGGAGTAAGCTTCTCAATCACCAAAAGGGATGGGGCTTTACACATATATTGGGGTTTGCCTTATATTCAGGCACAAATGTGGTTTGTTTAATGCAATTTCAATTGAAACAGGAATTTTTATTTTTGTACAACTTGACAAGTTATAAAGATTATCTGGTATCATGAATAGATACTAGAATGGAGCCTCCAAAAAGTGCCCTGTGGCACCTTGCACCTATCAGGGACATCTGCCTCCACCTCCAGCTGGCCTTCATGACTCTGCAGCACAGGACTCAGTGGGCTCCTAAGGAAAGCACACCAGGCAGGGGATATGAATGGTGACTTATGCATTCCAAGAACATCTGATGCAGCAGGATACAGCCTCTCTTTCCCTCCATCTCTCTCGAGTGCTCAGGAACTCTCCAACCAGAGTATGGGAGAGACCAGAGGGACAGATAAGTCAGAGTGCCATGCCCTAGGCTGGTTATTCCCAGATCTTACAACACTCCTGTTTGTTCTTACTATACCATACAGAGAATGAATTTGTGACACAAGCTACAGATTTAATCATAAACTGAGATCAGATACATCCACAAAAGTGTGGTCTGTGATACATGTCTCTCATTAGTTCTCAGATTTTAAAATCAACAGGGGTGGTAGTGGGTCAGGAGAAAATTAATTGTAAACAGAAAAGAGAAAGAACACACCTACGCAACCTCCATCCAGAATGCCCACCCAGTTTGGGAGCATTACAAGGCAAGGACTTTTTCAAGTGAATAAATAAATAAAAGTAGAGAGGGTAATCACCTCACCAGGGGCTTATACATTTTAAAGAATAATTAAATCAATGTATAAGTGGCCCAAGAGTAGGCAAAGAGCGGGAAAAAAGAGAAACCACAGAAACAAGATCTGTAAAGAATGCAGTGTATAATATAGGATTAGGGAAAATAGTATACAATTCATGTTTCTGGAACAATGGATTAGATATCTGAAGGTGAATTTATTTAGACATTTACTTCTTTAGCATGACCTCTAGACATGTTAAATAATTAGGCATGATAATAATAAACTTAAAAAGTGAAGGGAAACAAAATGTATGGAGGCAGACTTAAAGCCAAAGGCAAAGTCATATGATAAATTACAAGATGTAACTTCATGAAATTGTAAATCTTTTATCAAAAATGTACAGCTAGAACTAAAAGGAAAATAAACTCTTAGTCCTGGGGGATATTATAGGCTAATTGAGTCCCTGATAGTGATACACATCACCTCCACCAGCTCACAGACATGAATTCTGAAAACAGCAATGTGTATTCATTCGCCCATTCAGTTATGAAGCATTATCATTGCACCGCCACTGAATATGAGGTAAAGGTCTTAGTCTCTGTGACTCAAAGGCCAACATTGTAAACATATTTATTTGATTTCAGAGAGCTTACAGTCTAGAAATACAGGTAGATATTTTTACGTGATGCTTTTAAATATTTTAAAGAAAATTAAATTTATGTAAACTCATCACAAAAGAGCAAATATGTTACCATCCCAGTCTAGTTTTTGAATTCCTATTTATTCATTAAGTCCCAGCTTATACACAACTTCTGCCTTCCTTGACCATTCCAGACAGGGCTATTTCCACTTAACCAATATATGTTGAGTATTTATCACTTACTTTTCTAAGAATATAAATGGGAACATGTCCTCAACATGTACGGAATGTAGTTACAATTCTCACTCTCGACTACTGCCCTTTTTGGTGTTCCCACAATGATCTTCTCTTATCCATTCTGTGGGTGAATTACATGCTTGCTACTCTGATGAAAGTGCTGCATAGTCTCCCTAAAAGACTCTCATTGCTCATACACTCAATATTTGGCCTATAATTTTGCAGGGTCCCCAGACTTCTTGCAACACCATCATGGGCCATTCACATCAAGTCAACAATAGCTGGGGTAAACTTTCCATGCTGGCATGTGCCCATAAGTATTACCTGTGTTTGTTTCCACATTTACCCTTTAAAATAAAAACAAAACAAACAAAAACTTGTTGTAAGCTGCTCTCGGACAAAATGTTTTTTTGCATTTACCGCAGCTAACAGACTAACAGCACGTATCAATATTTATTGAATGAAATGGCTATATGTAAAGAATAACTTAATAGGATCTCACATATATTTTCCTCTAACACATATTCCATGAAAGATGCTTATGCCTACATAATGCAACTGCACCACAGAGAACCAACCACATGCAGCATCAGTTAGGATACCTCCTGTTGAACGTGACAGGAAAAAATTCCTAACCAGGCCTAAGTAGAGATTGAGTTATTGTAGCCAAACAGCCCAGGGATAAGCCCTCTTTCAGGCATTGTTGGTATCTTGGGGTTGGACACTGACTTCTTGATGAATTTTACTGTCCCACTGTCTGGTCTGACTTGTTGGCTCTGCACACCTGCAGGTGCTTCACTCACGGGGAGGGATTGCTGGCAGCCACCATCTCACTATGAGGCTCAGGGCCTTCAGAACCGCAGGTCCTCTTCCAGAAGCTCCCACAGAAGTCCTGAAATTCACTGAGATGGGGAGGCTGAAGGCATGTGCTCTCTCCTGCCCCAATCACTATGGTTCAGGGCTGACTCACAGGACCTCATCTCAAACTGGGGTGGTCCCCATCCCAAGGCTGTTCCTGGGAGCAGGATGAATGGGTACAGAACACTTCAAGGTGTCAGAATCTGTAACCACTATTCCCAGACTCCCACATAACCTCCATCCCCTCCAGACACCTTCAAAATACACAGGTCTGCATAAACTGTTCTCTCTTCTCTCCAGAGAGAGACAGTTCCACCTGTCTGTTTTATTTACAAGTCACAGAAAATCCATTTAAAACTAATTTTAAAAAAGAAAAAGGAATAATCTATTACCGAAATGTCCAGGGATAGAACTGGCTTCGTATGTATCTCAATTTCAAAATGTCTTGCTCCTGCTCGACCTGAAGCCCATCCTTGAACCAATCGCTATGGCCAAGAGGATGGAATGTGCCGGAAGACTTAGTCTGGAATGTGGGTCATATTCAGGGACCTGAGGGTGAAGTTGTTTTTGCCAAAGCCATACAGGCTGAGGAGAGATTGTCACATAAAGTTAGGGTACTGTGATCACAAGAAGAAGGTGGACATTGAGCACGAAGAACAATAATAATTCAAATAATATAACCTACTTTCCCATCTAGTTCCAACTGACTCCAAGTCCTGGATCTCTCCCTGATATGCCACAAACTCAGGTATGGATGTGGCTCCGAAGGCCTAGCAACTGTGGATATAGAAATGAATATGCCCCACACACACCCGAAACAGTGTCATGCGAAGTGAATGACTATTTCTCTTAAGGAGGAGAGATTTCCACTTCTGTTTTTGAAAGACAAGCTTCTTACAGCTAAGAAAACTGAATAAAATATCAAATACATCTGTATGAAGGCGATGATCGACTACAATATGTCCAACATTCTTAGCTCTGTTTCAGGAATTTGTTAACTCAAAAGCAACAGTGGACAGGCTTTACAGCTAAACTGAAAGGAATAATGGAAAGGCTGAGAGACTTTCAGCTCTCGTCCAGCAGGGCTGAGGGTAGAGCAGCTGGCTGAGCATCTACTAAAGGGGAGAGAGGGCCTGGTAGGTATCTCCAGCTTTCAACTGGGGGTGCCAAACATTTGCACCCTATAAGGGAGAAAGAGAACAGGGAAAAGGCAAGCCCTCAGAAGGTCTGGAGCCCAAATCTGAGGCAGCTAAATACCTAATTAGATTGAGGTGCTCTGTGTTTACCTACCTGGCTACCTGCTGCAAAAGCAAACCTATCTTCAGAAATCTAACATCAGCCAGTTTTTTCAAATTATGCCTACAATGGTTCCAACATATCAGAAAACATCATGGCAGAACTTCAGGAGAAAAAGCAAATAATAGAAATAGATCTACAGAAGATCCAGAAACTGGGTTATCAATTAAAATAATTTTTAATTGATTTGTTAAGAGATTAGATTAGATAAAATGAATTTCATAGGAACTAGAAGTTCTAAAATTGAATTAAACAGACCATCCATAACTAATATTATAAAGATCAAATAGATGCATGTTATAATATCTTGACTAACTACTAAATAATCATAAATGAATGTATTAAAAGCAAGCTGGTATTTTCTGGTCATTATGGAAATGATGGCATAGTGACTATGGGATATTGACCAAAGCCAAAAATTTTGCTCAGTTATCATCTCTGAATTCAGTCTGGCCTGTGAATGTCCATTTCTTTACACATAAGCATCTATGTTCAGATCTTTGAATTCCAGGTGTCTAATTTGGCCTATGCCTCAAGGCAATGTGAATCAATGGCATAGGGTAAGAAGACACAGACTTCCTCAGCTCCTGGGTTCCATCCCAGCACCATGCCTATGATGAGGGTAAAGGGCTCCCTTTCTGGCAGAAATGAACATCGTGGTACCAAGGATGGGCCTCCATGAGAATCCAGATTCTCTCAGGTTCCAGGATACATCAAAATGTCTACCCTCCTTGCCTGTGTTTTCTCTAAATTAGCTCAGGACTGGAGGCTTGGTTCCTCTAACCATGCAAGGTCTCAACTATTAGACAGTCTTTTCAATCTCAGGTTGAAAGCAGAGCTTGTCCCTGTTGCCAGACAACCTACTGTCAACCTTGGCCCACACTCCTTCCTTCCTATAGGATGTAACATCCTGAATTTTTCCAAGTTTTTAATGCTCCTCTTCCCAGGTGTATGTGCTGTCTCAATATTCACAAGGTGTGCTTAATTATTTTATCTATTTTAGCTATTTTTCTAGTCCACTGGAATGCTGAGGGATTTTTTTTCTTTGCCATACTTTTCCATGGACTAGAATTAGCTGCTAAATTGTCATTAACATATTGGTTGTCAGAAACATAACAGCTGATCAGCTGACACAGGTTGAAGCAAAGTTTAGAACAAAAGACACTGTATTGTAACACAACATTACTATTCTAGTTCCCATAACACCTTCAGGCTACATCTCAATACAAAATTATTTGGCATTGTATATCTCTGATTAACTGAATTCAATACCAGAGGTAATGTATAAAGTGAAGTCATTCTTAATAAATTCATTGTTAGTGAGAATGTCAACTGATAAACTGTTTTGAAAGTAATTTAACAGTACTGATTAAACTTAAAAATTCTTATATCCTGTAATCTCTAAAAATCTATATTTAAACATAATCGATTTTTTTGTGGAAAAGGTCATGTATGAGACTGAATAAAAAACATATTAGTCCACTTGGGCTGTTGAAACAAAATACCACGACTGGGGCTTAAACAATAGGAATTTATTTCTCACAGTTCTGGAGGCTAGAAGTCCAAGGTCAAGGTGTCAATTTGGTTCTTGGGTGAGGGCTGCAAACAGTGGCCTTCTCACTCTGTCCACACCAGGTGGGGAGAGGAAGCAAGCTCTCAGTGTCTCTTGTAAGAGCGCTAGCTTATCATGAGGGCCCCACCCTCGTGACTGCATTGAATCCTAATTACTTCTCAAAGGCCCCACTTCTTAATACCATTACATGGGTGGTTAGGGCTTCAATATCTGAATTTTGTGGGGAACACAATTTAGTCCATAGGAACTAATATCTATCTGTTTATTAAAAAAAATGAAAAAACTCAAGTAAAAGCTTAATAGTGGTTATCACTAAGGGGTGGGATTGAAAGGCAGAGTGGGAATTACTACTTCAAATCATTTAAATAAAATTTATGGGTAATTGCAGTGATGTGATCATTTTGCCTGTGTAATTTTTGAATATCCAAAATGTTCTTTATGAAAGAAACAGAAAATCAAGTAGGATAGTGAAATGAAAAACAATCATGGCATATTCCACAAAATGGATGATAAAGAATCTCTGAAGATCCTAGAAGATATTTCAATGAGGCCACACTCTACAAATGGGTGTGGAATGGCAGAATGTAAAACGGCAAATCTACCACCTATCAACCCTGCAGATAGCAGCGCTGGCCTGCCTCTACTTGCCCCCAGCAGAGGACTGAACCTTGGGTGTGGAAGTCTGGAAGGGCTGAGAACCGCAAGAGCACCTGGACACCCTCACAGCCTCCACATTGCTGGAAGCACAGGGAGGTGGGAGGCAGGGCTCCAAACACTACTGTGGCAGAGGAGGCTGTGAGCCTCAGAAAGACCTGTAAGTACCCTCCTCCGGAAGATGGCATCCTGAGGGGGAAACTAGAGAGACAGGATCCAAACTGAGCAGAGAAGGAACAGTGAGGGTGAGGGTGAGAGAAGGTTTGGATGTCCCAAACAGCAGACACCCAGGAGAAGCAGGTCCAGGCACTGGGACATAAGAGAATGCCATGGTCAAGAGCCTAGCCTTGGGCTGCAGAGCCCTGGGGCTGGGGGATAAGGCAGAGGGGACAAAATCATCCTTAGAGAGACTGAGGAACAGCTGAGAACGGTGAGGCCATATTTTCAGTCCTTTAGGAAAACAGCAGATGCGGGAAAAAAGGAGCCACTGGGGCAATGGAAAAACCCTCCCTACGCATCCCATTCCGTTCCCTCATGCAACAGAAGGACAAAAAGGGAATATGTGCTAATCTATAAAAAGGTTACAAGAATTACAAGAAGAAAGAGAAAAATAGTCCTATTAACATTTTGACAGATAGTGAAAACATAACAGAAACATGCAGCCACAAAGCAGATGGAACAGTAGTCTATTATTTCATATTGATCTAGAAGAATTAAGAAAATAATCAAAGCTCTGAAATAACCAATCAAAACCTGGAAAGCTCAGATATGGTGTGGCTAAATCAAACCTATACTGTATTACTGAATTATTTTGTAAACAAGTTCTCAAAATATTGGTCCCCTTTGTTCAAAATTGGTCCGAAACCTTTAATTCAAGTATTCAGTGAACACAGTGATAAGAAACTTCAGCTTTTGAATAACTGGGTGAAATACAGTTATTGAAAATAGATCTTGCAAATAAGAAGACATTGAAAATTATCCTGACAAGCAAAGGAGGAAGTGAACAAATCAAAGGGTGAGAAGCTCAGATGGCATACAGAATTTAATTTTGAATTTCTGTAAGTGTGATTTGGAATATCTTGGATTGTGAAAAGAATTTTTGATGAAGTTCCTATTTTAATTGGGTAAATTTATGTTCTGACTGGGAGAGAATGAAACAGTGAAGGTCTATGATTTTCCAGCATATAAATTTGGTAGAACATTCCAAAGAACTATAAATAAAATCAATTGATATAAAGAGCTTTTTTCTTGTAAATTTTTTAAACAAAGATTTAAATACAGACTAAAGGTACCTACAAAATATTTCAGTAAAATAATTACACATTTAATATTTTTTAAAGAGACAAGAAAATCCTCCCTTTGGCAGAATTTGATTTGATCCTACTAGGTAACTCAAAACCTGAAAGGAGTATTTTCTCAAAAATATTTTGGGTTTACAAAGAAAAACCAAAGATCTCAACAAACATAAAATTATTAAACATCAATTAAAAATTAAAGAACATTTCAGTAAATCTGACAACAAATTATACATTATAAGATTGTAACTTTATTTCTGAAAAATACCAGTGACAGGCTATTATAAACAGATGGACATAAGAAATAATTATGTGAATATTGCCAAGATTCATTATTCTTTTTTAAATATCTTCTAATGCTAAGGGTTTAAAAATATTTTTTTTAATTGCTATAATATTAATGTTGCTATAGACTCAAGGTTTCTATAGCCCCCAAATTCATCTGTTGTAAACTAATCCCTCATAAGATGGTATTATTAGGAAGTGGGGACTTTGGAAAGTGATTAGGTCAAGAGAGTGGAGCTCACATGATAGGATTAGTGACCTTAGAAGAAAGACCGCGGAGAGCTCCCTGGCCCCTTTGGCCATGTGTGGATACAGTGAGAAAAGGTTTGTACTTGAACCAAGAAGCCAACTCACCAGGCAGAATCTGCCAGCACCCCTATCTCAGACTTCTCCAACTCCAGAACTGTAAGAAATAAATTTCTGTTGTTTATAAGCCACCCAGTCTACAGTATTTTGTTACAGCAGCTAAAAGAGACTAAGACAATGTATACATTGTATAGATATGTACTTTGTTTTTCAGAAATAATTATTTTAAAAAATCATTTTAAATAGAACTTTCTATAGGCTCAACAATATAATGAAATTGAGTAACACATGAATAAAAAATGTCTCTAAAGTTCACATAATTTTGCTTTTTGGTGCCTCCTTTCATTGTCACAGCTGTGCCAGTTTGGAAAGTCACCTCACTTATTAATCTATAGTAAGTAATACAGTGTAATACTGGATGGCAGATATTCATAAAGACCAGTAGACAGAATGGAAAGTGCTGAAGCAGAAAGAGATACGTGCTTGATTTATGAGAGACTCAGCCACGCAAGTTAGTGGAAAACCTTTCAATAAAATTTTGATAATTGGTGTCAATACATGGCTGTGAAATAGTCATATTAACATATGATAAAAATAAAGGTCAACTCCAGCTCTTCAAAAAATCAGCTTCAAGTTGATTAAAATCAACTGTAAAAGGGAAAATGATGAAACTAAATCAAAGGGAAATAACTTACTTGCTTACTTAACAATAGTAAGTAATTGCTTAAGCAAGATACAAGAAACACTAACCATATTTATAACATTTAGGCATCAGTATCATAACACACAGAGACTACTTGAATCTGTAAAGAGGGAGGGAGAAAGAGAGAGAGACAATGTGTAGATCAAGAAGACATAAAACCTGACACATACGTACATAAAAGTAAAGTGGTACTTCAGAAAAATGGAAATTCACATAGTTAAGAAACATGTGCTAAGGTGCTTAACTTCACTAATCAGAAAATACCAAGGACATTGACAATCTGATACAATTAGACATCAACAAACTGAAAATTTTTTTAAATCTGACAATATCAAGTAAAGATATAATACAATAGAAATTCTCATCCATTTCTGGTAGGAATGTACTGAATACCTTGGTTAACAGTTTGGCCTTATCTTCTAAATGAATCACCATGCATATCCTGTGACCCAGAAACCCATTTCTAGGTATTCTAGAGAAATATGTGCTCTTCATACAGGATGAACATATGTGCTCACCTCATTTTTTTTTTTTTGGTAATTTGTTCAGGCTGGAAACAACAAATGTCACATTCACAGTATAGTAGATATGGTTTATTCCGAAATTGGAATATAACAAGTCAGTGACAATGAATAAACCATAACTGCAATCAGTACTTTGCATGAATCTCCCAAGTATAATAAGGAGCTAAAAAAGCCAGTTAAATATTGTCTGCTGTTTGATTCCTCTTATATAAAAATTCAAAACAGACAATGCCACAGTACATTGTTCAGGGATACATATAGGAGGTAAAACTGTAAAGAAATGTAATAGATAGTGTCTGTCTTCAGCGGGAAAAGAGGAAGGGAGCCACTCATCCCTCATTTTCGGTCCAACATAAGTTCTCTCACATCCTACAGAGGAGAGCCTGGACCCCAGGCCTTCTCAATCAATATTATATCTGATTAAAAGGAGAGTTTTATAGATAGACCTGAACTCCAAAGAGCCACAGAGGTTCAATCAGGATTTTCAGAACTTCCAGGAAGACAGAACAGTACTTAAACCTGGATCTGCTGTGGGAATTTTGCCATTGCAAGAAGAAAGACTGTGGGATAGGTGGTCAGGGAGAGCTAAGCAGAGCTGAAAGTAGAAACATGGCACTGGGTGGTCAGGAGATCATCGTAATTTTTGAATCTGAACTGGCCAGGAAAAAACTATATCTGGAACTGCTATTTGAGCCAGTAAGTTGGCTCTTTAATTAGGGCAGTTTAGATTGGTTTTTCTGTCCCTTGCAGCTAAGAAGTTTGCCATTATTAGTCCTCTGTCCCTTGCAGCTAAGAAGTTTGCAATTATTAGTCCTCAAAATGTGACACCCCACAATTTCATCTTCCAGTACACACACCAGACTGCCTCTCACACTGGAATGTGGCTGTCATGCCAATGGATTTCAGCCCCAGACAAGTTCACTACGGATTCAATGAGCCCAAAGAATGACAGTGGAATGTTCTTGAGGTGGAAGCGTTTATACCTAACTTTATTCCCACAATGGCAGGTCAATCACTAGAATCCCATTCACTCAGAATGAGTCTGCATGCAGCAAGGTGGTATCTGCCTCTGGCCCCGCAGCCATCTCAGTCTCTGTCTTCGGCACTGCCACCACTCCAGTCTCATCTCTGCTCTTCTGCAACCTTGCAGACATGCCACTGTGTCGCCCAGAGCACTGGGAGGAGCTCTTTATATAGAGTCAATAATGACCTATTGCCCACATGTGTGTAGTGAGCTAGCCAACCAGGGCCGGGTGAGATTCCTGGCCATAGGAAGCTTCACTTTATCCACAGTGGTACACAATTTATTAAATAAAATCCAAACCATTTATGCTTGAAATGCAGGGTTCCAAGTGGGCCTTGGGGCCAAAGGTTTTCCTTAAGCATCACCTATCTCTTTGATGCTGGTTTCTGATTACTGTTACCACCCATGGTAGAATCATGGTACACTACCATTACCTACCTTCCCTTGAAGCACACCAAACGCAGGCCTCACATATTTAGTAAAGTTTTTGATGTCATATTTAGGTTTAAATCTAACTTCACAGATCACTACATTTGTGACTTGTTGTAAGTTAATTAACTCAAGTTAATTGAAACACAATGTCCTCATCTGTAAAACTGGTGTTAATAATATTATTTACTCATAAAGTTGTTGTGAGGACTAAATAAAATACATTCAGAAACTTGTAGTGAAGTGCTTAAAAGTGCCTTTTCTGGGCCAGTGTATGTTCAGACCCTGGCTGTGTCTCCACCAGCCATGAGACCATAAGTAGACTGGTGCTTTGATGTTCTCATCTGTAAAATCAGGGTGGTAATAGTGACAAATTTATAGCATTGCTGCAAGATTTAGATAATAAGAATGCTTAGAAGAATGCTTAACAACAATAATTGTTTGCTTTTATTATTAGAGAATAATTCTTTGAAAGTGCCTCACACATAATAAAGGGTAACTATTAAACAACACTACTAATATCAAGAATGAAAGATTAGAAATCACTACTAATTCTACAGTCATTAGAGAATAATATGACATATTATGAATAATGTTATGACAATAACTCCGACAACTTAGATAAAATCAGCAAATTCCTGGGAACACACAATTTACCCAAACTAACACAGTAAGAAATACAAAGTCTAAATAAGCCTCATATCTGTTAAAGACATTTACCTCACAATCAGAAAATTTTCCACAAAGGAAACTCTGATTCCAGATGGTTTCACTGTTGAATTCTACCAACCAGTTAAGGAAAGAATAATAACAATATTACAAGATGTTATTTAGACTTGAGAGAAGGAAGTCTATGTCCTCATTTTATAAGGCTGGCATAATCCAACAATGAAATCACAAGTAAAATAAAACAGAACTGCAGACCAAGACCCCGCACCTAGCAAAATATTAGAGAATCAGATTGAGCCATACACCCCAAGTAAACTCCATGATAACCAAGTAGCTTTATCCCTGAAATTCAAAGTTCATTTAACAATGGAAAGTCAATAGATGTAATTCAACCTAGTAACAGAATGAAGGGTATAAAGCATAGAAACATCTCAATGAATTGAGAAAAAGCATTGGACAAGATTCCACACTCATTCATGATAAATGTTCTCAGCAAATTAGGATATAAGTTAAGGGAACTTCATCAACCTGATTCAGGGTATGTTGTAGATTGAAAGGTGGTCCCAAAAATAGTTTTTCACATTTAATTAAATTAATATGAGAGTATCCTGGATTAAATTTAGTATCTCACAGATCAGATGCCAGAAGCACACCCAAAAAATCCAAGAAATATCATCCAAGAGACACAAAGAGGAGAGATATGCTGAACACACAAGAGGAAGAGGCAATACAACCATGGAGACAAAGATTTGAATGATGCCTCCACAAGCCAAGGAATGGCTGGAGAACAAGCAGCAGGAAGAGCAAGGGACAGAATCTACAGTCCAGGTTCCAGAGGTAGCACTACACTGCCTAAACATATATATATATATATTAGCACCTACACCAACTCCAAGTCTTTGCATCTGCTCTTTTTTTTTTTAATTGAAGTATTGTTGATATACAATCTTACACCGGTTTCAAGTACCAACACAGTGGTTCAGCAGTTACCCACATTACAGAATCCTCACCCCCACTAGTGCAGTTACTATCTGTCAACATAGAAAGATATTACAGAATCATTGACTCTATTCTCCATGCTGTACTACCATCCCTATGACCATTATGATAGAGAATTTTTGTGCCCCTTTATCCCCCTCACCCTCTTCACCCACCCACTCCAACCCCTCTGCCATTGTAACCACCAGTCACTTCTTAATGTCTCTGAGTCTACTGATATTTTGTTCATTTTATTTTGTCTTGTCTTTGTAGTCCACATATAAGTGAAATCATATGTTATTTTTCTTTGTCCGCCTAGGTTATTTCACTGAGCATAATACCCTCTAGGTCCATCCATATTGTTGCAAATGGCAGGATTTCTATTTTTTAGAATAACAGAATGAATAATATTCCATCGTGCATATGTACCACATCTTCTTTAACCACTCATTTATTGACGGACACTTTGGTTGACACTGCTTAAATATTGATTTCAGACTTCTGGCACCCTAATTGTGAGATTAAAATTTTCTGTTATCGAGGCCATCCAGTTTTCGGTAATATGTTAAGGCACAACTAACACTATGCAAATCCTACAGCTGGCATCTTACTTAATGGAGAACTATTGGACACTTTTGCCTTAAGACAAGGACCACAGGAAAGCTACCTGGAATCACCATTGTTACTCAGCATTCCAATTGGAAGTTGTAGTCAGTGCAATAATGCAAGAAAATAGAAGGCAAAAATAGAAAGAATAAAAACTACTTTTACTTGCATGATTATCTATGTAGAAAACAGTAATACACACAAACTTTTCCAGAGCAAAAAGGAAATTTAGCAAGCTTACAGGTACAAGGTCATCAAAAAGTACTCAACTGTAATTCTGTATACTAGCAGCAATTTGAAAATAAAATTTAAAAATTCCATGTACAATAGCATAAAAATATAAACATTCAGGAACAAATTTAACAAAAGGCATGCAACTCTTGTACAGTGAAAAAAAATCTATGAATCATTGTTGAGAGAGATTAAAGATCTAAATAAGTAGAGATATGTAACATGTGCACAGATTGGAAGACTCAAAATTGTTAAGATGTCAAATGCCTTCAAATGTATCTATAATTTGATGTAATCCCAATGAAAATCCCCATAGGCTTTTTAAAAGATATTTAATTTTAACAGAAGAAAGATCTAGAATAGCCAAAAATAGATTATAAATCTAATTAAGGGATTTACATATCTAATTTTAAAACTTACTTCAAAGCTATGGTAGTCAAAGAATGTGTGGTACTAGGAGAAGGATAAAGCAGTAGATCAGCAGAACAGAACAGAAATTTCAAAATAAGAAAGAAACTATTTTCTGAATGGTACTAAAACAAAATGGAGAATGGATTGATAGGAGAGTGAATAAACAAATGATGCCATATTCCTACAACAAAATGCTTCTTGCCAGTGAGATCAAACTACTGAGACATGAACAACATGGGTGAACCTAAAAACATGTTATATTGACCCATATACAACAAAATACATACTAAATGATTCCATTTATTTGAAGTTCAAGAAGAAAACAAAAAAAAAAACTAATCCATGTTAATAGAGATAGTAACAGTGGCTATCTATGGAGGGTGAAGACTTACTAAAGGGAAGAAAAGGGAACTTCCTAGAAAAATGGAAATGATTTATATTTACACCTTGAATGGCGATAGAAAGGGTGTATTATATGTCAAAACTCAAAATTCTACAATCTTTAAAAATCCATATGAAAGTAGTGAAATGGGAAAAATAGGAAATAAGCCTTAAATAAATATTCAAGTGGAGCAGCAGAAAAGTATACCCACAAAATAACATGACCCAGAGGTTTGGCTCCCTGCAATGATGTGGTAGATTATTTTTGAAAAGTTCTCCTGTTGTACATATATATCTCAAAATAAATAAGTAAATACATAAAGGAACAGCAGAAACATGAGCTTGATATTTGATGTCATTTTTCCTATCAGAATATTGCTAATTTAAAATCTACAGCTGAGAGACTTATTTAAGTCCAAAATGACAGTTGAGAGGCTAAGAAGTTAAGCAGAGCTTTAGGCCAATGCAAGATTTAAGAGACAAAAATTAGATATAGTAGGATGGGTCTTCTTCATAAGAACCCCTAAAGAGCTCTTATTTAGTTCTAGGATTTAACCCACAGTTACAGAAGTTTTTCAAGAGTCAGAAGCTAAATTCAAATGGGCTCAAATCTGCTTTTTTGTGACCAGCTCTAAGTCAGAAACAAATCACTGGTCTCCAGCCAGAGTCCTAAGCCTTCCACTCCATCCAGGATTTCCCCTGGGGCCGAGCCACACCTCTATCAACCCAGCATCTGGATCCCAAATTGGAGCAGAGAATGCCAATGTCTCTGTGGAATTCTGTTTTCTATCATTCAATGCTGCCACTCTTATTTCTCCTGAATTACCTTCAATAATTACAGTAATTAGGTATTCTTTAATCTCTCAAGGGATCTCTTTTGTATTTTTAATTTTATATATATATATATATATTTTTTTTCAATATAGAGTTTGCTTCCACAGCAGTTTTACCTAACCACAGCTGATTTTCTAAACTCTGCATTACAGCAGAGGTGTTTTCTGTGTTTTTTGCTGTGGAAGAAAACTGACACCAAAATTCTGGGAACTCTCTATGTCACTTCATACTAGGTCATGTGCACTGCGCCAGTTTAGCAACAGAGGAATCTGAGGGTGTGCGGCCAGATATAATTCTTAATGCCAGGCCCTGCAAACTCCATTTCTATCTGTCACTTCTGTCTGAGGCCTGTTATTTCCCAAAAATTCAGTAACATGTGGTAACGCCAACTCAAAATTCTCCACTCTTGTTTCTGGCACTGTATTTCCTACAGATGTTTCTAGATTCAGGTAACATTAGGAGTTTAGAACTGTGCTTGGGAGCCAGTTGCATAGCAGCTAGGCTAAGGGTCTCCTGAGATAGGGAAAAGGCCTTTCATCATACTACATGTGGCTTCCATAGGCATCCTTTGCCATGGTCAGACAACTTCAATTTCTTAATAAAGGTTTTCACCTTCAGAGCTTGGTTACACACCAATTTCCACATTCCTATCACTGTGTGGTTTCTTAACCTTTACCTAGTAAACTCACACCAGCTCCAGGGCCTGGCCCTCCACCTGAAATGCCAAGTCTTAAAATATACAACTCACATAAGTTCCAATTAAGATCTCAGAGAAGGTTGCATAAGGTCACTTGGAGGTGGCGTATTAAGGACCATCACAGGGCCTGCTCAATCTGTCTCAGCCTCTGATCACCTCACATCCAAGGATTTGACAGGCATGGTGAGAGTCCAATCTCAACTTAGTTCTAAGGGATGGCTTAATCTAAAACATGTCTAGATTTTTCATCTTAGTACAAAAATCCTATGTAAAAAGTACATCACTAAACACTCCTAGATAATTCAAGGCTGGAAAAATTTAGCTCTCAGCACACTTCCAAAGCTTTGAAAATCCAAGCTGTCTCTGGAGTTTCTAAACCCCTTAATCTTTTTTAGTTTATTACAGTAAGAAAACTTAAATCTTATTTTCGTATCTGCTTGGCTTCTCTGTCTGTGCTCTGGTTGCATTTCTGCTCAGCCTACACAGGCTTCAGTTGATGTGCCCTTACCAAGCCTACTTTGGATAGAATATGTTCCTGAAAAAGTAAAAGTTTACAGCAAGGGGTTTGATGAAGCAGGTCACAGCCTTCCACCATCTTCCTGGCTCTCTCCTCCTGCAGCACCTCCATCCCTGAAGCTTCCAACTACCCTCTGTCCTGGGTTAAAAACCCTGAAAAGTGTCTGTGTCCCTTCTTGTTCTCTTTCAGATGCCTGCACTACTGTGTTGGTCAACCTTTTAGAATTTTTTTGAAGAAAATATTGCTCACTGACACTTGTCGAGCACCAAATACGCAAGAAGTTTTGCTTGGTGGGCATTACATGGGATTTACTTAGGAATTTTCACTCTAGCTGGGAAAATGTGCCTGATTCTTCATCTTCCCCTAATGTTCCCAGTCCTCGATACATTATTGACGGCACTGTCGACTCTCTTAAACGCTATTCCGCATTATTTCAATGGCACATCCTCCAGTACCCTAGATGCCTGAATGCCTACCCAGTGCCTTCCATGAGCTCAGAGCACAGGGACCAACTCAAGACTCCATGCCCTCGGCCTCACCTGCAATTCATTTTTCCTTTTGGTGTTTGCAGTTCACAGAGGAAGAGGTAGAATTATGTTGACCTTATTATGAACTTAATGAATCTTAATTTTGACTTTGACTTTTGCTTTTTCTACTGTTTTGTAATCACTTTATTCATCCTGATTCACTTCTAATCACACTTCTCAAAGCAGTTATTCTATATTTCAGTTTTTCTATTTAATCTTCCAATTCTTCCAACTCTAATTTTTAGAGGAACATTCTACATAGAATCCAAAAAAATAAACAGTAATAATCTCAGCCACATACCACCCTCTCTTCTGGAGTTTTCTCCATTTTTATACCATCTTTGAATATTAGCCTCTCTTGCCAGAGCATTAACAGTGAGTACAACTGGTTTCTCTCACGTACTGTGGGTAGTTATATGAGTTTAAAGAACCTTCCTAGAGACCAGTCTGGCAATATATGTAAAATGTAAAATGAATACAAAATGTGATTCAAAAATGGTCTTTTCCATGAAATAGTCTGAAGTAAATATTCCTACAAGAAGAAAAATATGTATGTATATGGCTATATATACATTTTTTTATATAGATATACATATAAGGATGTTCCTTGGAGTTTTAAAATAATAGTAACAAGGAAAGAAAAAGCATGATCCAATTATCCATCAAAAAAGAGACTGGCTACATGTACATATGCAGCAGAATCAATTTTGATCAAATTATTGATGTGCTTTAAAGCTTGTGACTCTGTGTAACTGACCATTGGATAGCCAGTATCCAGGCTCCTTTCTGTAAATATTGTGGACACTCTGCGGAGAGAGTGGCTGCCTTCTTATAGAGAAACCAAAGAGGCTTGGTCCTCATTTTCCCAATGTCATGATCAAGACGCACACATAAGACAGTCTGGGCCAGCTGAGCACTGTCTCGTAGGCTTTTGGAATTTAAACTAATTACATCGGATGGCTGAACACATTCATTATGGTTTAATGCAGAACATGACACTGTCCTCCACTTTCCTACAGTTACTGCTGCCTGGTGTTCACAGAGTCCTTGCTTCCCATGCCTGGACATCTAGCTCCTATTTAATGCATATTTTTCATGAATGCACAGAGTAGATGATCAAATGTATATATTTAATTAGAAGACAACCAAGTGTCTCTGTTCTGCTTCTGTCCATTTATTTCCTGAAAATGTTTCCAGATCAGTCTACGTAAATGTATGCTTCCTAACTCTTTTGTTTACTGCAAACTAGTGTGTTAGCTATCATGCCCCATGACACTTTGCTTTATGAAATAGTTTACACACATTTTCTGTGCTGCAGGCATGAATAAAGATATTCCCATGTGTGACTCACTTCCCTGATATACCCATGCTATCTATATTCCACCTTGCTAATTTTGTTGAGAAATCAAACTACACTTCTTTTTGCCACAAGTCCTGAAAGAACAGCAGTATTCATCCAATGTAACTGACTATATATTTCAATTATTTTTGTCACGCACATATTCCTGTATATTATATAAACAATTTCTTTCTTTCCAATAAGGCAACTCCTAATGCAAGCTAGAATGATACTGTTTGATGAAAAACTTGCATCTGTTTTATATATATTTATTAAAAATCAAATAATTCCCAGTGTTCAGTAGTGATTTCTTATCACATACGTGGTGGTGAGAATGTTTTGATTTTTTTCTCCATCTGTTTTAACCTATTCCTTTGTGTCCATTCTTTTAATTAGTGGTTCCTCACTGTTCACTAATACAGGGGTATGACAGGACGAGAAAGAGGCATAAGCCTTTAGGGGAGGAATCTGCAGTAGCATATGTGGACCAATGAATAAGAAACAGACGAAACAAACTCTACCTGATCTCCACACTCTCCCTGGCCCCAGTTATTCTCAATGTGTATAGCTATATGGCTGTCCCAATGGGAGATGGGACAGTTTTAAGGTTACTGTGTCTGAGCAGAATAAAACTTTGGATTAAATATTAAGTTGAATACTAGGAAAAGGTTATGTTCTTTTCAAAGCTAAAATTATATACTGAAATTTTTACCTTCACACATCCAATAGTGGATCAAAATACAGGTGGATCCTGACTCACCACTAGGAAAGCTGTTCCACTAGGAAATGACAGCAATCAACACCTGATGCTCTTTTAGTAAAATATCTGCTTCATTGCTATGTTCTGACGTTCTTAATGGTCTTCCAATCAACATAGCTCATGGTTAGCTTTCAATGACAAACATATAAGTGAATCAGGGTCATGTCTACAGACATACATATGCTCGTTGAAGAGGGTTTTTTCTTTTTGAATTAGATTCAATAAGACTGAAACATATTTTTTCATCAACACTTTAAATACGTATCTTGATCAAACTCAGTTTTGAAGGGCTCTTATGTCATGTGTATGTTATGACTAAGATCAATTACTGTGTCAGAAAGAACAAGTGGTACACTGGAAATACATGAATCATTAGTACATGATAGACCATGCTTTGAGGGCCAATCCTGATGAGTGTATAGCTGGGACTTAACACAGAGGCATAATGGTGAGATTCATTATAAGCACAGCTACTGAAATAGAAGGCAGAATAGACTGCAACCTATTTTAACAAGTTGATTGTTTATATAATAGGACATGTGGAGTGCATATTATTAATTAGAGAAATAATTATGGAATATATCAGTCTGTGTCAATTTTATTGTTAGTCAATATTTGAATGTTTAGTTTATGCAAGCAACTAATTTTTCTGGATACAAAGAGGTGACTACAATTTTGCACTTAATGTCAAGAAGCTCCCAACATAGTAAGGAACACTAGGACAAAGAAATAACTAATAATAAGTAGGTTTATATAGCCATATTCAAAGAATTCTTCAAAATCAACAGGAATAGAAAAAGGATGCAATGGCAAAATAAATGGGCAAATACAAATGGCCTTCAAAGATGAAGTTTAACTATTAGTTATTAGTAAAGATGAAATTCACTGGCCAAAAAGAAAATGAAATATTAAAAGAAGGAGTGGGGGAAGAAATCTGTCCCATTAATTTGGCAAACAACTTAAAAGAATGAGCTGTACAGTGATGACAAAAATAGCAGTTTGACCAAGTAGCATCCATAAGATTTTGAAGCATTTATTTATAATACTTATTTGTAAATATAATCTGGTAATATTTGTGACCAGTTAAAATTAATGTTCTTCTTGATTCAATTCCAATCCTAGGAATTTACCAAAATTAAATCAACATGCAAAGTTATAAGGCATATATCTCATATATGGATATCTCATATATCTCATATATTCAAGGTTGTTCATCCCATGGTTTTTTTAAATAGTACTGGCCATCAATAGATTATTTGATACATTTTGGTATTGTCATAATATGATATATGACCTAGCCTTTGGAACAATGAAGCAGAGTTACATAGAGAGCTGTCCACTTCAAGAAGATAAGGAGAAAACTTCTACAGTTAAAGATGAGAAAAGCAAACTGCAAAATAAAAATACTGAGTTCATGTGAAAGTCTCTTGCTCCCAGTGAAACAAGAAAACACTGGATGAAATAAAAGCATGCTTCTATTTAATGCCATCAAAAAGCAATGTATGCAAACAAGTCTAAATAAACTCTGAAGAGATAAGCCCTTCATTGTTAAGCAGAGAAGGACAGCTGCTGGTACACACGGAGCAGTTGCCTAAACTAGGTCGCAGTAAGTAGGACATGACCACTGGAACAGGAAGACCTGTCTAGGAAAAGGGGGATGCAGCCACACTTTTAGTTACATTGTTGCTTGGAAAATCTGGTTGGTAACTAGAAGATCCTCAAACACAAAAGTAAGTATGTTGCCTTGACATTTCTCCTCCCTTGGAATTTTGTTAACTGAGGAAGAGCAGAGCTGGAAAGTAGAGCACCACTGGAACTGGGATTAGAGCCAAGACAAATATAAGTAAAGCTACAAGCAGACTCAGTCACAGGGGATGGCCCCTCTGTCAATGAATACAAGAAGATGAGGGGTGGGAAAAAGGCAAAGACACCAATATGAAACCAGAGGTGAAGTAAAACTAGTTAAGTTTGCAGCCGCCCCGTACCAGTTCACTTTGACCCATGGTGTCAGCCACTTCACTTGGGCTCCTAACAAGGGAATTGTGTTTCCAGTGGAGAAAAATAAAACAGAACAAAATTATTCATTTTAGCCTCTGTTGAATCCTTACATAAAATATTTAGCATATTATAATCATTAGAAACATACAAACAGACAAGGAAATGTTACCATAATAAAAAAAAGGTCAATAGGGTAAGAACAAAGGATGTCCTAGATGTTGGAATTGGCAAGCAAGAATGAAAGGCTAAGATAAAATCATTAATGATTAAATAACTAACTGAGAGGACTAATGGTGATAAGGATTATTAATATATAAGAAAAGATGGTTAGAAAATGTGGATAGGTGGGGATTTCAGCAGAGGAACAAAGACCAAACTAAACTAAATAAAATTATAGAATTAAAAGATCAATATCAAGTGAAACATTAATTGGATGACATTAACAATACATTTGACACAGCAGAAGAAATGATCAGTGAACTTGAAGAAGGGTAAATAAGAAATATTCAAATCATAAAACATTAAAATAAGGAAAAACTTCATAAACCAAACAAAGTATCAGAGACCTGTAGGAAATCAAATCTACCTAACACACATGAAATTGTATTTACAGAAGGACAGGAGAGAGAGAATGAGGTAGAAAAGGATCAGAAGAGATTTTACGCAAAGTTTAAGCATTAAAGATATCAACCCACAAACCTAAGAAGTTCTGCAAACCCCAAGAAAGATAAATACATTGAAAAACCACATCTATGGATATAACAATCAAATATCAAACACTCAAAATGAAGGTGCCAATCTTAAAAGCAACAGAAAAAAAGGACTTTTTACATCCATGGGAAGAGCAGTAAGAACTATAGCAGCCATCTCATCAGAAATAATGGAAACACAAAGTTAATGGATGACATCTTTAAAATGATGAAACTAAAAATTAAAAACATAAAATTCCTTTTTTCAGCAAAAGAGCTTTAAAAGATGAAGACTAAATATATAAAAGTATTCAGGGAAATCAGAGTTTTTGTCTCACAGTATTTCTTTTCAGCCTGAAGAACTTCCTTTAGTATTTCTTAGGGTGGGGGCAGCTGTCAATGAATTTTCTCAGTAAGTATTTATCTGAAAACCTCTTCATTTTACCTTTATTATTTAAAGTTAACTTTATAAATCATACCTTACATAAAAAGAACAAATTCTAAATATATAATCAGTTGAATATATAATCAAATGTACACAACCACATGCCTACCACAGCATTCAAGGTAAAGAGTATTTCCATCATTCCAGAAAGTTCTTTGCACCCCTCTGAATTCAACATCAGCCTACTTTTCACCAAAATAATTTATCTGATTTAGATCACTATATATTATTTCCCCTGTCTGAAACTTCATATAAATAGAATCATAAAGAATAATCTTTTATTTCTCATCTTTCATTTAGCATATTTTGCAATTTCACCAATGTAGTATAAATTGACACCTTATTACTTTTTATTAATAAGTAGCCTTCCATTTTATAAATTCACCATAAATTATGTATCCATTCACTTGTGGAAGGATGTTTGGATTGTTTCCATTTGGGGCTCTTATGTGTAAAGTGGTATACATGTGTAGAAGAATTTTTGGACATATATTTTTATTTCCTTTGGAAAAATACCTGGGAATGGCATTTCTGGGTTCTGTAAGGGTATGTTTAACTTTAAAGAAATGCAATAAAATTCACCGAAGTACCATTTTACTCTACAATAAACAAAATATCAGAGTTTATTTGTCTCGTATTCTGACCAATATCCTTTTTAATTGTATTCACTCTAGTGGTTGTAAATATTATGTCACAATGGTTTTAATTTGCATTTCCCTTATCACTAGTGCATTTGAACACATGTTCTTGTGGTTATTGCCCAATCTTATGTTCTCTTTGTATAGTGTTCAAAATAGGACAGGACTTATACCCAGAATACATAACCAGTTTCTACAAATCAGTAATAAGATAAACCTCCACCAAAAAAAAATGAGCAAAAGACTGATTTGGGTCTCCTGAATACAGCCATAGCTATATAAGTCCAAAACAGAACCATGCTATCTCACAGACTGTGTAAAGAAAGGCACAGAATGGCTTATCTGAAATAAGGGAATTTCACTGACCAGCTAGAACTCTGTATTCATTGCATCAGGTGTTATGATCAATAATACACTTTTTGTGTGTTTTATGGCCATGTGACAATACTAAAATTAAATGTGTCTGGTACCTAACAGTTTGCAAATCTTTTAAGATACATGATTACATGATATTTTTACTAAAGTAAGTCTGTAAGGACAAAGATTATTAGTTTACCTTTTTAAAATATTTTTTCCCCTTTTTGTAGGTAAAGAAACTGGGTTCCTGCAAATTTATGAATTTCTCTGGGTCAAACAGCAGGCAACAATTTCTGGAGGACTGACTGAAACCTACTTTCTCTATCCCCATAAAAAATGATCTTCTCACTACATCCAAATGTTAAGCCCATGCTTGAAATAAAATACAACGTATAACATTAGATGTACTCAAAACTGAATTTGCAAAGGGAGGAAATGGGTAATCCTCACTCTCAGTCTTCACACACTATTACTTGCTTCTCAGCTTGTCTGAGAGAAGGTGACGACTCTTAAGGTTAAACTTTACTGCGTTAAAGGATGATGGCTGAGGCAGAGAAAGACAAGTGCCAAATGATTTCCCTCATTTGTGGAGTATAACTACAAAGCAAAACTGAAGGAACAAAAGAGCAGCAAACCCAGAGACTCCAAGAAGGAACTAGTGGTTACCAAAGGGGAGGGGTGTGGAAGGGCGGGTGGGGAGGGAGGGAGAAGGGGATTAAGGGGCATTATGTTTAGTACACATGGTGTGGGGGGGTCACGGGGAAAACAGTGTAGCACAGAGAAGGCAAATAGTGAATCTGTGGCATCTTACTATACTGATGGACAGTGACTGCATTGGGGTATGGGTGGGGACTTGATAATATGGGTAATTGTAGCAACCACATTGTTTTTTCATGTGAAACCTTCATAAGAGTGTGTATCAATAATACCTTAATAAAAATTTTTTTTAAAAAGGATGATGGCTGTTAGTTTGTTTCATATTAGCATTCATTTTCTAGATTTTCCTCTCTGACTAGAAATATTGCTTCAACTCCACTCACCATGGCAACAAAACAGCTGAAGATTCTTACAGCTTGCCTAGTGAAGAAAAATACTTGAAAATATCTTCTGATACTAAAATAGGCTTTGTTTTCACAGTACCACATGAAGCAACTGAGGAGGAGGGATATCACCATACATTTCAGACAGATTCACCCAGCAGGAGTGTTGAGGGTATACAGGAAGGAAGCAAGGAAAGAAGGAAGGAAAGAGGGAAGGGAAGGAGGAAGGGAAGGGTGATGGGAGGGAAGGAGGCCATACCATGTTTATATGTAAATGTGAAGACACATTGATCCACACATGTGCTCCCACAAACCAGCCTCCATTTGTATCACCGCATTCACTCTGCTGATGGGTATTTACTGTTTATCTGGCCACTTCCTCCAATTAGAGCATCATCTTGATGGCAGAGACCACTCCTATTCATCCTTAAACCTCCACTATTCTTTTTAAGTGTGTGCTGGATAAATGAATAAAGATTTTTATAAAAGAATCAAAAAGTGCAGAAACTAAACACTCCAAACAACTTTAGAAATCTTGGTATTAAAGGAACTGCAAGAATACTATTTTATATTACTTATGGCAAAACAGGTTGATCAGGTTATTTTCCTTTTTCTCCCAGGAGAGGTTGCAGAGCTCTTCTGCTAAAGGGTATAATCAGTTAGGTACTGGATTACAAAGCCACACTGAAATGCTTATTGTTTTTTCCATGGTTAGTTCTTTTTTCTGTATATAACTGAGCTTTGATTACATATCTTGAAGAATGCCTAAGTTGCAATTCTGTATTGTAACAATTTTCTATGTTTCCTGTGCAGGAGAGTTTCCTAGAAGCCAAGTCATCAACAAACAACCGTCTCTGTCTCGGGAGAGGTGTATCACCCGTGTGTTGTCAAATGTTTAACAATCAGCTCTCCAGAAGAAAAAAATAAGCCTTTGGTTGTAGTGTTTGCCATTTTCCACTGTGTAAATACTGTTACCATGACCACACACTGACAACACACTGTCACTGAATGCAGAGTTTGGAGGAAATGTGCAATAGTTCTGCCATTGAGATATAATATGGAAACAATCTCAAGAGCACAGATAGTAGTAAAATACTTAATGAGGGATGAGCCTTGAGTATTTATTATTTTTCAATATAATTCATTTAAGCTTATATAATTTAATTTGCAATAAAGGCTGTGTTAATACTTTACCAATCCTCTGTCAAGAGCGGGCAGGAGCCAGCTCCAGTATCCCACTGGACATTGGCTCTGTAGTTTTGCCTTAGATTACAAGCCAGGGGTGTGTTGCCCAGTACCTTAAAAAGACACCTCTTGGCCTGAGTAAGGAGGTGTGAAGTCTTCTCTTCATTGCATAACCATGACACAGACACAGCAACACGTGTGCTGTGTCCTTTATCTGTAAAACCAGGGCTGGGGGGAAAAGTAGAGGCAGAGAAGTGGCAGAGTGCAATGTTCCCAGATTCTCTTGCCATTTTGCACAAGCAGCTTGTTTGGGGCAGAGCTGACCACACCAAGGAAGTGCACCTAGGAGAGGATCTGATCCTCAAAAGAGGGCAGAGAACATGCAGTGTGCAACATAACAGTGGGGCTTCCTGCTGAGGAAATGACCTTCTTTGAAAATAGAGTTTCTGCCGCTGTGAGTTCTGTATATATTTTGGATGTTAACCCCTTATTGGATAAATTGTTTATGAGTATATCCTCCCATACTATAGGATGCCTTTTTGTTCTGTTGATGGTGTCCTTTGTTGTACAGAAGCTTTTTAGTTTGATGTTGTCCCACTTGTTCATTTTTTATTTTGTTTCCCTTGCCTGAGGAGATGTGTTCTGGAAAAAGTTGCTCATGTTTATATTCAAGAGATTTTTGCCTACGTTTTCTTCTCTGAGTTTTATGGTTTTATGACTTACATTCAGGTCTTTGATCCATTTCGAGTTTACTTTTGTGTTTGGAGTTAAACAGTAATCCAGTTTCATTCTCCTACATGTAGTTGTCCAGATTTGCCAACACTAGTTGTTGAAGAGGCTGTCTTTTCCCCATTGTATATTCATGGCTCCTTTATTGTATATTTATTGACCATATATGTATGGGTTTATTTCTGGGTTCTTTGTTCTGTTCCATTGATCTATGGGTCTGTTCTTGTGCCAGTACCAAATTGTTTTGATTATTGTGTCTTTGTAGTAGAGCTTGAAGTTGGGGAATGTAATACCCCCAGCTTTGCTCTTCCTTCTCAGGATTGCTTGGACTATTTAGGGTCTTTTGTGGTTCCATATGAACTTTAGAATTATTTGCTTTAGTTTGTTGAAGACTGCTGTTGGTATTTTGATAGGGATTGCACTGAATCTGCAGATTTGTGCTTGGCAAGCTTTGAACATCTGATTATTCTCTGTTTTTGAGTCATGTTTTAGTGACTTGCATATAATATGCACTTGCATTTTCTTCTGTAATTCCATTTGGGAGTGTTTTTATTTTAATAGATGAGTTGAAACAAAGTTTCTTGATATAATAAATGTGGTTATTCTTGGTTTTGTGTTTATATTTTATGTAATGCTTTCTGTTTTTATTGTTTCTTCGTATTTTTTAACAAGTTACCTGTGTTGTTGTTTGTGTGTTAGTGTATTTTTCTTATGATTGAAATTTTTGTAATTGTTTTTGTTAGTCAACTTTACAACTAAAACTTAATCTTAATAATTTTTTCTGTTGATCAGCTTTATAACTAAAACTATTTTATGTATATTCTCTAGTTTACTTTTCTCAGATTTATACCAATTAATTATGTAAGTCCAAAATGAATATCAGAAATACCTTGTAAATAAATGTAGAGTTAATAAATGATGATAATTGTATAGAAATACTATTATTTAGTTATAAGGGTTTCTTTCTACAAAGTATTATCTCTGTATTACAAATTGTGCTGATATCCTGTGTTTTTCTGGACACTTGTAATCGGTACTCAAGCTGGCTAAACTGGATTAGATTAAGGGTGAGGCTTCACTGAATTCTGATGCCATGAAACACTGTAGGTCTGAATGAAAATAACTTACAATTGTGTCAAATATTAATTTGTTTTTGCTTGCTTTGCTTACTGCAGAGTTCTCCCTATACCCATCTTTCCTTCCATTCCTTGTTCCTCACTTTCCTCTCCCTCATGTTACTTATCTGAGATGAGTCTAGGGTCTTGTAGTCTGTTTTCCCATTCCGTCTTTCCTCTTCTCCCCCACACTCTCCAGTAATTTATTGAGTCATGGTGTCTATCACACTTATCAATTCCATTTTATAAAGATAATGTAATGAAAAAAATACAGTAACTGAAGAGGAACTAGAGCATCATAAATAGTCTGTGCTCAGGATCAAACTCTGGTTCTCAATCAATTAATACTGCTGAGACTTTCAATCCTAATGGAAGACTGTCAGATTCTTTTAAAATTTTGTGCACACTAATGCAAGGAGAAAGAACTGAGCACAAACACAATCAATATTTTTTAAAAGATCTAAGCAAAGAACAAAATATGACTACTCAGAATTTCAAATTATTACTTTTGAATACTCAGTATAGTTTTACTTAATTAGGAAACAAAATAATGTATTTATCTCTGAGAAATATTTTTCAGAGTAATAAAATTTTATTCATTAATTCAGGTACCCATCCACAAATTCATTAAATATAAATTGAATGCCAACAATATTCTAGGGAATGTGTCATAAATCTGAATATGACATAGCCTTATGAATGTTTATATATATTTTAAATAACAAAAGCAGTTCATGTGCTTACAGAAAATGCAGAAAAATGATGACACAGAGAAAGCAAAAAACACAGTATATAGCTGGATACACAGATAGGTAGAACACTGGATTCATTGTCCCAAGAGCCTTCCATTTTGACTCACATGGATGTATAAGTATGTGTTAAACATTCATATTTATATATGCTCTCTTAATCGTTTTTCCCTTGCTATGAAATACAATTATTTTTCCATATAACTAAATGGTTAATTTAATGACTGATAGGAGTTTATTAAATAGATATACCTAATTTCTTTAGACAACCCACTACCAAAGGACTTTCAGACTGAATCCTACTCTTCAATGTTAGGAATAATTGCTCTACACTTTCTTATACTATACAGTCACTGCAATGAAATTCTGAGGATGAACCCAATATATCAATATTTATTTATAACTCATATACCACTTCATATTTCTGAAGGAAGTTTCAATTATTTTTCTCCAAAATTATTAAAAAATGGATGGAGTTAAAAAAAACTGTTTACTGTAAAAAATTTGTGTGGGATAAAAAATATGTGCTCCCTTTGCAGTCTACTTTCATGCTTTGCTAGTATGGCTATTGAGTAGCCGTCACTCCAGGGAATGTTCTACTCTCCCACAAGCCATGACTGCTCTGGCATTTCTGTTAAATGCCTCAATGAATCATTGAGAGTTCTCCAATTGGTCTGGTCATAGCTGTACAAGTTCGTACCCTGTGTGAGCTCTGGGAAGCGTCCATCTTGCCATCCCTTGTCATTCTCCACCCGGCCCTTTTAAAGTCCCCCCTCTGCAGGCATGGCCTCCCACTGAGCATGCTGCATGGTATTCTCACACAATCTTTAGTGTTCTCACTGTAAGATGCCTTCCTTCTGGGGTCCTGGCCCCCAATTTCCACCCTGCTCAGCCTCTCTAACTTACTGTCACCTCTTCCTCCATTCAGTGAGAATGCTGGGCTCTGGCTGCATGACCCCTCCTTCTGCTCTTGCTCCAAAAATTGACTCCAGGCAGAAAGCTGGCTGCCCACCACAAGACTCACCTCATTTATTTGCTTTCTCTCATAGATCACAGGCAGAGGCTACTTGTTATCCTGTGTCTGAAAACAGTTGTTTTATGTATTTTGCACATTCTTTGAATTAGTTATGATAGTCGGTTAAGTACAATCCTTGTCACTCCAACAGACCTAGGAGCAAATTTCCATCCATTTAAATTTAACTGAGAGCCTAATATTGAGTAGACATTTTTTCCTTGCACCTTATCTGTTTTTATCTGCCAATCTTGTTTTGCTGCCGTCTCCTTTGGGTCAGAGAATTTATTTGGTCAGCATCTTCAGAATGACCCCTTGGAAGGCACACCTACTGGCACATTAGACGATGTCCTCCCACATGGTTGCCATCTTGGGTGTGTCATGATTTTGAAGGAAGTTCTGTAACTGAAGAATCTATAATATCATTCCACTGCCTTCCAGCTACCAAGATTGTAAATAAGAATTCCTTTTTTTTTAAATAATTTATTTTGGTATCATTAATCTACAGTTACATGTGCAATATTATGGTGATTAAACTACCCCCTTCATCAGATCCCCCCACCAGCCCCATTACAGTCACTGTCCATCAGCGTAGTGAGATGCTATAGAATCACTACTTGTCTTCTCTGAGTTGTACAGCCCTCCCCATGCCCCCCCAACATTACATCTGCTAATACTAATGCCCGTTTTTCCCCCGCGTCCCTCCCTTCCCACCCATCTTCCTGAGTCCCTTTCCCTTTGGTAACTATTAGTCCGTTCTTGGGCTCTGTGAGTCTGCTGCTATTTTGTTCCTTCAGTTTTTTTCTTTGTCCTTATACTCCACATATGAGTGAAATCATTTGATACTTGTCTTTTTCGGCTTGGCTTATTTCACTGAGCATAATACCCTTTAGCTTCATCCATGTTCTTGCAAATGGTAGGATTTGTTTTATTCTTAGGGCTGAATAATATTCCATTGTGTATATGTACCACTCTTCTTTATCCATTCATCTACTGATGGACACTTAGGTTGCTTCCATTTCTTGGCTATTGTAAATAGTGCTGCGATAAACATAGGGGTGCATCTGTCTTTTTCAAACTGCGCTGCTGTAGTCTTAGGGTAAATTAATAGGAGTGGAATTCCTGGGTCAAATGGTATTTCTATCTTGAGTTTTTTGAGGAACCTCCATACTGCTTTCCACAATGGTTGAACTAATTTGCATTCCCACCAGCAGTGTAGGAGGGTTCCCTTTTCTCCACATCCTCGCCAACATTTGTTGTTGTTTGTGTTTTGGATGTTGGCCATCCTCACTGGTGTGAGGTGATATCTCATTGTGGTTGTAATCTGCATTTCTCTGATGATTAGCGATGTGGAGCATCTTTTCATGTGCCTGTTGGCCATCTGAATTTCTTCTTTAGAGGAGTGTCTATTCATGTCCTCTGCCCATTTCTTAATTGGATTATTTGCTTTTTGTTTGTTGAGGTGCATGAGTTCTTTATATATTTTGGATGTCAACCCCTTATCAGATATATCATTTATGAATATATTCTCCCATACTGTAGGATGTCTTTTTGTTCTACTGATGGTGTCCTTTGCTGTACAGAAGCTTTGCACCTTGATATAGTCCCACTTGTTCATTTTTGCTTTTGTTTCCCTTGCCCAGGGAGATATGTTCATGAAGAAGTCGCTCATGTTTATGTCCAAGAGATTTTTGCCTATATTTTTTTGTAAGAGTTTTATGGTTTCATGACTTACATTCAGTTCTTTGATCCACCTTGAGTTTACCTTTGTGTATGGGGCTAGAGAGTACTCCAGTTTCGTTCTCTTACATGCAGCTGTCCAGTTTTTCCAACACCAGCTGCTGAAGAGGCTATCATCTCCCCATTGTATATCCAAGGCTCCTTTATCAAATATTAATTGACTGTATATGTTTGGGTTAATGTTTGGATTTTCTATTCTGTTCCAATGGTCTGTGGGTCTGTTTTTGTGCCAATACCAAATTGTCTTGATTACTGTGGCTTTGTAGTAGAGCTTGAAGTCAGGGAGTGTAATTCCCCCTGTTTTATTCCTCCTTCTCAGGATTGCTTTGGCTATTCGGGGTCCTTTGTGGTTCCATATGAATTTTAGAATTATTTGTTCCAGTTCATTGAAGAAAGCTGTTGGTAGTTTGATAGGGATTGTGTTGAATCTGTAGGTTGCTTTAGGTAGTATACCATTTTCACAATATTTATTCTTCCTAGCCAAGAGCATGGGATGCATTTCCATTTGTTAGTGTCCTCTTTAATTTCTCTTAGGAGTGTCTTGTAGTTTTCAGAGTACAGATCTTTCACTTCCTTCGTTAGGTTTATTCCTAGGTATTTAATTCTTTTTTATGCTATTGTGAATGGAATTGTTTTTCTGATTTCTCTTTCTGTTAGTTCATCATTAATGTATAGGAAAGCAACAGATTTCTGTATGTTAATTTTGTATCCTGCAACTTTGCTGAATTCAGATATTAGTTCTAGTAGTTTTGGAGTGGAGTCTTTAGGGTTTTTTATGTACAGTATCATGTCATCTGCAAATAGTGACAATTTGACTTCTTCTTTACCAATCTGGGTGCCTTGTATATCTTTGTTTTGTCTGATTGCTGTGGCTAGGACCTCCAGTACTATGTTGAATAACAGTGGAGGGAGTGGGCATCCCTGTCTTGTTCCCAATCTTAGATGAAAAGCTTTCAGTGTCTCGCCGTTAAGTATGATGTTAGCTGTGGGTTTGTCATATATAGCCTTTATGATGTTGAGGTACTTGCCGTCTATACCCATTTTGTTGAGAGTTTTAATCAGGAATGGATGCTGAATTTTGTCAAATGCTTTTTCAGCATCTATGGAGATGATCATGTGGTTTTTGTTCTTCTTTTTGTTGATGTGGTGGATGGTGTTGATGGATTTTCGAATGTTGTACCATCCTTGCATCCCTGGGATGAATCCCACTTGATCATGGTGTATGATCCTCTTGATGTATTTTTGAATTCGGTTTGCTAATATTTTGTTGAGTATTTTTGCATCTACGTTCATCAGGGATATTGGTCTGTAATTTTCTTTTTTGGTGAGGTCTTTGCCGGGTTTTGGTATTAGAGTGATGCTGGCTTCATAGAATGAGTTTGGAAGTGTTCCTTCCTCTTCTATTTTTTGAAAAACTTTAAGGAGAATGGGTATTATTTCTTCTCTATATGTCTGGTAGAATTCAGAGGTGAATCCATTTGGTCCAGGGGTTTTGTTCTCGGGTAGTTTTTTGATTACGGATTCAGTTTCGTTGCTGGTGATTGGTCTGTTTAGTGTTTCTGTTTCTTGCTTGATCAGTCTTGGAAGGTTGTATTTTTCTAAGAAGTTGTCCATTTCTTCTATGTTTTCCAGCTTGTTAGCATATCGATTCTCATAATATTCTCTTATAATTCTTTGTATTTCTGTGGAGTCTGTCGTTATTTTTACTTTCTCATTTCTGATTCTGTTTATGTGTGTAGATTCTTTTTCTCTTAATAAGTCTGGCTAGGGGTTTATCTATTTTGTTTATTTTTTCGAAGAACCAGCTCTTGGTTTCATTGATTTTTTTCTATTGTTTTATTGTTCTCAATTTTATTTATTTCTTTGTTGATCTTTATTATGTCCCTCCTTCTGGTGACTTTGGCCTCATTTGTTCTTCTTTTTCCAATTTCAGTAATTGTGTCTTTAGACTATTCATTTGGAAATGTTCTTCCTTCTTTAAATAGGCCTGGACTGCAATATACTTTCCTCTTAGAACTGCCTTTGCTGCGTCCCACAGAAGTTGTGGCTTTGTGTTGTTGTTGTCATTAGTCTCCATATATTCTTTGATTTCTGTTTTGATTTGGTCGTTAACCCATTGATTAATTAGGAGAGTGTTGTTAAGTCTCCATGTATTTGTGAGCCTTTTTGATTTCTTTCTAAAATTTATTTCTAGTTTTATACCTTGGTGATCTGAGAAGTTGGTTGGTAGGATTTCAATATTTTTGAATTTACTGAGGTTCTTTTTGGGGCCTAGTATGTGGTCTATTCTGGAAAATGTTCCATGTGCACTTGAGAAGAATGTGTATCCTGTTGCTTTTGGGTGCAGAGTTCTGTAGAAGTCTGTTAGGTCCATCTGTTCTAGTGTGTTGTTCAGTGCCTCTGTGTCTTTACTTATTCTCTGTCTGGTTGATCTGTCCTTTGGAGTGAGTGGTGTGTTGAAGTCTCCTAAAATGAATGCATTGCTGTCTATTTCCTGCTTTAATTCTGTCAGTATTTGTTTCACATATGCTGGCGCTCCTGTGTTGGGTGCATATATATTTATAATGGTTATATCTTCTTGTTGGACTGACCCCTTTATCATTATGTAATGTCCTTCTTTATGTCTTGTTACTTTCTTCGTTTTGAAGTCTATTTTGTCTGATACAAGTACTGCAACACCTGCATTTTTCTCTTTGTTGTTTGCATGAAATATCTTTTTCCATCCCTTCACTTTTAGTCTGTGTATATCTTTGGGTTTGAGGTGAGTCTCTTGTAAGCAGCATATAGATGGGTCTTGCTTTTTTATCCATTCTGTTACTCTGTATCTTTTGATTGGTGCATTCAGTCCATTTACATTTAGGGTGATTATCGATAGATATGTACTTATTGGCATTGCAGGCTTCAGATTCGTGGTTACCAAAGGTTCAAGGTTAACTTCCCTACTATCTAAAGGTTTAACAACTCACTTAATATGCTATTACAAACACAATCTAAAGGTTCTTTTTGTGTTTGTTTCCTTCCTCCTTTTTCTTTCTACTCCATTCTTTATATATTTGGTATCATATTCTGTACTGTTTGTCTATCCCTTGATTGACTTTGGGGATAGTTAATTTAATTTTGCATTTACTTAGTAATTAGCTGTTCTATTTTCTTTACTGTGGTTTTATTACCTCTGGTGGCAGCTATTAAACTGTCAGAACACTTCCATCTATAGCAGTCCCTCCAAAATACACTGTAGAGATGGTTTGTGGGAGGTAAATTCTCTCAGCTTTTGCTTATCTGGGAGTTGTTTAATCCCTCCTTCAAATTTAAATGATAATCTTGCCAGATAAAGTAATCTTGGTTCAAGGCCCTTCAGCTTCATTGCATTAAATACATCATGCCACTCCCTTCTGGCCTGTAAGGTTTCTGCTGAGAAGTCTGATGATAGCCTGATGGGTTTTCCTTTGTATGTGATCTTATTTTTCTCTCTGGCTGCTTTTAATAGTCTGTCCTTATCCTTGATCTTTGCCATTTTAATTACTATATGTCTTTCTGTTGTCTTTCTTGGGTCCCTTGTGTTGGGAGATCTGTGCACCTCCATGGCCTGAGAGACTATCTCCTTCCCCAGATTGGGGAAGGTTTCAGCAATCACCTCCTTAAAGACACTTTCTATCACTTTTTCTCTCTCTTCTTCTTCTGGTACCCTATAATGCGAATATTGTTCCGTTTGGATTGGTCACACAGTTCTCTCAATATTCTTTCATTCTTAGAGATCCTTTTTTCTCTCAGTGCCTCAGCTTCTTTGTATTCCTCTTCTCTAGTTTCTATTTCATTTATTGTCCCCTCCACCGTATCCAATCTGCTTTTAATACTGTCCATTGTGTTCTTCAATGATTGGATCTCTGACCGGAATTCATTCCTGAATTCTTGAATATCTTTCCGTACCTCCATCAGCATGTTAAGGATTTTTATTTTGAACTCCCTTTCAGGGAGAGTCATAAGGTCCATATCATTTAAATCTTTCTCAGGAGTTGTGTTCATAATTTTCCTCTGGACCAGGTTCCTTTGGCATTTCATATTTGTGTATTGCGCCCTCTAGTGCCCAGAGGCTCTACTTTCTGGAGCTGCTCAGCCCCTGAAGCAATGCGCAGATTGTAGGGGAGTGGTATTGGTGCCTCCGGGGAGGAAAGGGCTGTTTCCTGGTTCCTGGCTGCTATGGCTGTCTCCACTGCCTGAACAAGTGGGCTGAGCACACAGGTATAAGCCTCTGTGCTTTGCGTTTTTAACTGCTGTAGACAGATCTTCCCTCTGGCTGGCCTATCACCAGGGAAGGATTTCCCAGTTTGCAAGCCCGGTGGGGCTGGCCAGAAGAAAGGCGCATAAGTCTGCCTGTCACAGAAGGGGTTCTTGGAGCTGTGTAGGCAGCCAGGGAGCTGGAGCACCTGAAGATCGTGAAAGCTCCCAACCTGCTGGGCAGAGTGCACCCGGACAATTTTGCCTGTCCTTTCTCCCGAGCAGTAAGCTCTGTGCAATCCTTGCCCCTTTAGCAGCCCTCTTGCTAAGGGCTTCTTTGTTAGGAAGTCTCTCAGACTGCCCGCCTTTCTTTTGTCCCCGGGCAGCTGGGTATGGATCCCTGCTTTCACAAGCAGCTGGAATCTTAGTCTCTCCAGGAATTCTGCCTGTCTTAGCTTTCCCACCCCCTAATTACAAGAGTATCATGCAAGCACTATGAAATGTAGGTTTGTGCTCCCAGAGCAGATCTCCAGAGTTAGGTATTCAGCAGTCCCACATCTCCACTCCCTCCCTGCTCCGTTCCTGTTCCTCCCACTGGTGAGCTGGGGTGGGGGAAGGGCTTGGATCCCGCAGGACCAAAGCTTTAGTATGTTACCCTTTTCTGTGAGGGCTGCTCTTGTCTCCAGGTTTATGCAGTTTGTTGCCATCCTCTTTCCCATTGCTCTTTCAAGAGTAGTTGTAGTAGCTTTATTTTCATATTATATGAGTTTTTAGGAGGAAGCCTCTGTCTCACCTCTCATGCCACCATCTTTTTCAGGTAAAGTCGTAAATAAGAATTCTGATGATGTGATCGAGGATCAATTTGTGGAAGCCAAGTCCATACTTGATAGCTGACACTATTGCAGGATAGGTGCCTGGCATGAGTAGGTTTTCAAGCAAAATGGTCCAGATCCTGACACTTCTGCTAGTAGCTGAGTGACAAAGTATCTGAGCAAGTTACATAATATTTTTGTCACTCATTCTCCTCACCTATGAAATGGGGACACATGGTCATACCTACTACCTTACTGTGAAGATTAAATAGGTTTTTACATGTTGAGAGCTTAGAATATTGCCTGGCACACAGCAATGACTCACTTAATATTAATAATCTTATAAGAAATATAACTGCAGTCTCTTTGTGACCACCCAGACTAATTCATGCTTCTTTACGAACAGATTTCTTTACTCACGAGCCACTCTGAAAATAAGGAGCAGCCACATATTCTGCTTCCCTTTGCACAGTGAGGCCCACAGGAGGGAACTTGGTATTTCTTGTTTTCTGTTATTGAAAAAGGCCACTTTTGGTAACTTAGCACATCCATCTAAAAGCTTGATTGTTTTGGGAACAAACATGACTACATGAAGTATTGTTTATAATAGTTGAAATTTGGAAGCAATCCTAATGTCTAAGTACAGGGAAATAGTTAATACAGTCTCTCAATGGAATACCATGAAGCCACCATAAAACATTTTTTGCAAAACAGATACTAACATATGGTTATCTAGTAAGATAATATTAAATCATAAGGTAGAATTACATAAATATAAACATAATTTATATTCCATTATCTTATGAATCTATATATATATTTTAAGAAAATAGACACACATCACAATATTGCACAATGACTATCTTTGGATAATATATTATAAGCTTGTTTATTTTTTCTGATTATTTAAATTCTAAAAATAAGCACATATTACTTTAAATTCACAGAAAAAGTTATTTGGGCCAAGTAATTCCAGTTAAGTTATTCAGTTTCCTTCTATGACTTTGACATTACTAGTCCTGTGGGTTCTATAATCCTGTCAGTATGTTTTCTGCCCTAAGTATGGACCTGAATATTTTTGCAATATTCTAACATAGTCATGTACATACACACACACACATAGATATTAAGATAATAGCAAGTTATCCATATATACATTTACATTACTTGCCATTCTCTTATGTAATTCTGCCATGCGGCTTTCAAGTTACTTTGCTCTGTTTCACTGCTTTCTTCTTTCCCTTTTTGGATGCCTTTGGGAACATCTCAAGGAAGTGGAGGAGATCATTTGTTTTTTATTGTGTGAAAACACTGACAAATGAAATAAGACAGCTTAAAAGCAATCTTCTCTCTTGCAATAGTTTAAACTTGGTACATTTCATAACTAAGACCTAACTTGTTTGCAAAGAAAGGACAGAAATCTCCTGGTAATGACTCTGTGAGTTCTGATTATCCATTTGATGCATGGCCATAATGTCTTCAGAATGTTTCTTGTTGTCAGAATCCTCATTTCCCCATGATAATCAAGATTTATTTGGAGCCTTAAGTTTGGCCTCAATTCAGGCCATCAAACCACATACCCAGAATTTTTTTGGCCACATATTTGCCATGATGAAGAAATGACAGGTAAAATGCATGGGATACTAAAGATGTTTGCATGGTCACTTATGAAATTATCCTTGTTTGTCTATTTTACTAATAATTTTTCAGTGAAAAAGAAGTTCCAGGATGATTTGCCACAATTTGATGACTGCCATTCATGTTAATGAATCATTTCCTGTTGGGGGAACAACTACGGATGCAGCTCTTTAAGTGTTCTTTTCTTTTCCCCCTGTTTATCCTTACCACTAACACTCCCAAAATACCATCAATAGACGATGCCTTTATGGGTGATCGATATGGACAGACAGAACTAGTAATTATTGGGAAAATACACTCAGATATTTTATAAACCTTGTCTTATTTTCTTGCTTAGGTGAACTTTTGTGAAGTAGGCAGTCTGCTTCCCTTTATAGACATTAGAAAATAAATAAGGAGACTAACTAATAAACTTGGCTGGGGTCACATAATTTATAAGGTAGGGACCTACCATTTAGTTCCATGTTCATTCCAAGGCTTATTCTGCCTTTCCTCCAGTTCAGTCAACCTTCTATCTCCAATGACTCAAATTCACCCCAAAGTGAGCCTGGATTAGCATTTCCAAAGCATAGTTCTAAATATACTAGCCCCTGAGTCAAAGTTACCATGCATCCCATACTACTTTCAAAGCTTTCTAAAATACCGTCCCTAAACTAGTCTTGCAGACTTCCCTGCCACCCTTTTAGAATACATAAACCTTATTTCCCAATCAAATCAAACTATTATCCATGGACATATTCTACTCTTTTTTGCCTTCAGTTTTTTTTTAATTGAAGTATCATTGATATACAAACATATATTGGTTTCAAGTATACAACACAGTGGTTCAACGATTACCCATATTATTAAATCCTCACCCCCACTAGCACAGTTATTATCTGTCAACATAAGATGTTACAGAATCATTAGCAAGATTTTCCATGCTGTACTACCACCCTTGTGACCAATTTACATTACGATTGAGAATTTTTGTGCCCTTTATCTCCCTCACCCTCCCCATCTACCCCCTAATCCCTCCCCCTTGGTTGTATAGAGAATGCGCTGTAGAAGGCAGAGCCCCTCCACTCTCCACAACTCTCCAGGTTATTTCACTCCTTTGTAACACACATCATACTGAGGGCAGCTTATCTGATCACCTCTCACGTTGGGGCACTCTCATGCACTTTTGATTCCAAGTTATATTAACTCTGTTAACTCTTTGAGTTGTTAAATTTATACCCTGCCTTGCACCCCAAAAATGGTCAAGGGTTCCTTCAAAGATGCCCATAAGTAGCAATATTAAAAAATAAAATAATTAAGAATGGACTCTGGATTCATGTAGGTCGGACCCCGGAAGGGTAGCTTTCCTGTTGCCCTCATGTCCTCATTTTCCCTGTTCTTAAACAGTATTTTATAAGAGGTTTGGACTCAGAAAATGCCTGTTAACTTCACTGCAGCTTTTTTTCTTAAAGCATCCCTTAAAATTTGAGAATCAGAATTACAGTGTTTTTAATATTTCATGTTTCTCTTTTAATTTTTTTCTTTTAGTAATCAATTCCATCCTCGGAAGTCCTGTTTCAAAATAGGCCTTTTGAAGATTTTGATACTTAAATTGACATTGTTTACTTAAACTCATTTTTACTTGCATGTGCAATTTCTACTTTACTGATTTTACTTTAATCTTTAATTGTATACCGAAAGAAAGAAAATGTTCACTATATGGAAGGGAAAACTCCTCTCATCACTGAGGTAAGCATGTTTGCGAATCATTTTCTGATAGGCTCAGGATGGGCATTATGAGGCTTGGCCCCGCTTTTCCTGGACTCCCTTCCTTCCCCTGTACATAACCCAGAGGGTTTCCTGGTTCCAAAGACATTCACCGGCATCCTCTCACCACACCTTTGCACCCATCTTGCTGTGGATCCAACTCTTCCCTTCCGCAGCAACACCACAGACTAGAGTATCAACCCCATGCCCACCATATCCCTGGAAGGAGGAAGAGGAAAGGGACATCACCCACTGGTCAAGGATGCTGGAGTTAGTGGGCTGGATCCAAAAGGGAAAAGCCCCTTGGCCACAGCAGCTGTACACCTTGCCTGACACCATTTCCCTTCCAAAGATGGGCTGATGTGAGATTGTGAAAGCCTAGCCACCTTGGTCCAACCCAAGACAATTATAAAGGACCACTATTTCCAGAGCCTAATTTCCTGTGTATTGCAGTCTTGGTGTCCAAAGAAGCACAGACTATAAGAGTTTAACATGAAGGATGTGTACAATGAAGTTTGATTACGTCAAAGTGATAGTATTTCCATTTCTACAACACTCTGGGATTGCTGAATGTGGGGCTTATCTCATGGTCCTCATAATGCATTGAGGGGATAGAAGTCACTTCCTAGGGCATCATTCATGTAATGACGAGGATGCCTGTTCGTACACTTGTTTGCTATCTGCCTCAGCCTCTAGGGTGTTAGCACTGTGAAGCCAGGTACAGTCTGGCATCTAAAAGAGTTTGTATCATACAAAATTACTCACAATTAATCATCAACAGTTATTGAATGAACTACCAAATTGTTTTTTATATGATGGTATCAATCAGAGCTAAATATATATTCATACATATATACCCAATCTTTATTGTCTAGTGTTCATTTTTTATGGCTATCTGCTTACAGTTTAAACAAATTAGGCATTACGTTGCCCTGGACACCTCTGTTGCATGATTATTGTCAGAATGGAACACACTTAAAATTTAGCATCATGTCTGCAGGAGAAGCAGCTAAATTGAATGCCAAGAATGTCAAAAGCCAGTCTCTTGGCACTGGAGCACTGGCAGAAGAATAGATCAAAGATTGAGCTATGCTGACCACGTACCAGAAATGGCCTGGTGTCACACACTACTCACCACATGCCCCTTTCACTGTGGTATACCCCCCGCCATGTTCTTTCCATTATTGTAAATTAACATCCATATTATCAATATAGTTCATTGCGAACATTAGCATTAGTAAGAGAAAGAATATTAAAATCAGCACAAATCATGGCAGGCATTTCCAACAGCTTGTAGGAAGGCAGAAAGAATGATTATAAGCTAGTTTATATTCTTCTTGTTAAAAATAATATTTTTCCAATAAAAAATGTAGTAATTGCTCATTGTAAAAAATGCCAAAAAAGTTATGAAGAAAATAATTGCTTCCCTTATTCCCACTTTTAAGAGAGAAGCAATTTTTTGAACATTTTGGGATTTGGGTAGTTTCTTCCTTATGGACTTTTGTAAGTGTGTGTCAAGTTTGAATTTCTCTATAGCATTTAAAGGATAAAAAGTGCCACTTTTTAACTTATGTAGTCAACCAAGTGTGCCTCAAAAGCCCTGTCCTCATTGTCAGAGAGAAGTGTAGATGTCAGGACTCCCCACCAAATCCTTTCGTCAGAGGCATTTCCCCACTTCTGTCAGTCCAGAAAGCCTGGGAGAACAGCCTCTGGTCATTGTGCTGGTCTCCTCATCACTGGGCTTCTGATCAAGCGTATGAAATCCATTGCAGGGCAGACAGCTTCTCTAGAAATGCAACATCCTTTAGCTAAGTGTGATCACCTGGGAACTTACCCTCAGCTCTAAGATCTCTTCAATTGGTTCTCATACTAAACTACATTTTATATTTGTACCTAGTTTTCAAGCAATTCCTGAAAGAATGAATTTTGAGCTATTTATCTGAACTTTCAAGACAATGTTATATCTTTCTCTATTTCAAATATATACTTTTATAAATCTCCTGTTGACGTTATCTATTGATTATTCTTAGAAACAAAAATCTCCCTTTTTCCAAATGCAAGGCTGTGCAGTGTTCCTAAATGACTTGCCTGTGTCTGAAGGGTGTTGTCTGGGGCCGCTTTGCTACCTGAGACGGGATCATCTCCTGCTTCAACTGTTTGAGTGTCTAACATCCTGAATGAGTGGCACACAGACATCTTATTATTATTGTTGTAAGATAAAAATAGTTACTGGAGAGAAGACAGCATCTGGGCATTACCAGCCTAACTTCCCCTCTTCATCGAACAGTCACGAGAAGGAAATGTCAAAGACACAAAGTCACTATCTCAAGATCAAGCAGTAGGCTTGATGTTTCTGAAAATGATGAGCAGGAAATCCCACAGCCATGGCAAAGCTGGAAGACGATGGCTGCATTTGCCAGTAACAAAGGCCTGTGAGAAGTGTATAAAGCCCAAGAAACGGTTGGGTGGACAGTGTGTGGAGGAAAGCACAGACCTGGGCGCAGGAAGGCTGGGACGAGGGAGGGGGCACAGAGCGGAGGAGGGCCTTCGGTGGGCTCCTTTCTCGTAGCACCGCCGTGGGACGGCCACCGGCTGCACCGTCTCAGCACAGAGCTCAGAGTGAGAGAAGTGATCGATAGCTACAAGGTAACTGGCAGACATTTCGGCATGAGCTCCAGCCTAAATCTCTTTCCACGCCTCAAAAGTACGCTGATGACACCCGAGCAAGATCATCTTTGAGAAATAACAGTGTGAGGTCAGAGGGGCAGTAGTCTAATGGCAGAGTTTGTATTGAGAGCCGCCCTCAACCCCTGTGTGGTTCACAGGGAGCCCAGGCTCGTCCCATCACTGCGCACATCGCCACCCGAGGGAATCCAGCTCTTGGAGAGACCGAGGCGCCTCGCCGGCACCCTCCTGCGCTCCGCCGCGGCGCGGCCCCCTGCAGCCCCCGAGGTCTCACCTGAGGCAGCCCTGGCTTCGTCGCCCCGTGGGCTGGTCGTCAGCGCCTCAGGCGTCGCTGCTCCCCTGAACGTGCGCTGACTGAGGGTGGAGGCCCCAGGACCCAAGAGCCAGGTCTCCCGGCAAAGGACAGGCCCCTTCGGGGTCCCTGGAAAACTGGCCAAGCAGTTGCACCTGCAAGTAGGGCCGTGGTTCTACGCTCCTGCCTCTTCCCGTCAAACCGAGTGGGCGTGGCCTCCGGTCGCCGCGGGGCGCCATCCTACTCCCGCGCCTGCGCATTTCAGGGAAGGGGGACTCCGGCCGTTAGCTGCCGCGGCGCGAGGCACTGTGGGGAGTCCCGTGGAGCGTGCGCCGCCGTAGTGGGCTCTGGTGCAGGAGGCTGTCCCCCTCCGGCCTTGGCTGGGACTTGGCAGGGGAGCCGTGGTCCAGGAAAGAGCTGGGGGGCCGGGCTCCGAGGCTGGGCCCCAGACCGCTCTGCAGGCGGCCGTGAGGTGAGGAGCCCGGCGCGGCGGGCAAGGGTGGAAGGCGCCGGGCCACTCGGAGGGTGGTTCAGGGCCGGGGGCCGCCTGGCGGCCTTCTGGCTGGGACCAGGCAGGGCGTCTCTGTTGACATTTTGCTGGTTCTGACTCAACTGTGACACTGCTCTTGGTGCAGAGCTGATGTTTATTATGCGGTACGGGGTTATCGTGCCCGCGGGGCTCTGGGTTCTGTCTCTGCTTCACCTCAGGCTCCTGAGGTTGCGGCGAAGAAATGTCCAGAGTGGGACAGAGGTTGCATTTTAAACATGTTACCCCGCGAACAGGCCCAGAATAGGCTTGGGATGCCAAACGCAAGAGCTGGAAATGGCCCCAGGACCTGCTGTAGGAAGATGTGCTGACGATGCCGAAGGATTAGGATAAACCCAGGCAGATCCCACTTGGGGAGATGTGTGAGATCTTGGTTTCAGGCCGCAGCATTCGCAAGATGTGACCCGAGAAACCTGATGTCAGCTGAAAGGCAGACTCCCAGAGCGGAAACTTCTGCATAAAAGGAGGATTCAAGGACGGGGGAAAAAAAGAATGTTACCTTAGAATTTCCAAGGATAAGAGAAGAAGCATTGCTCGCTGATTTAAAAACGTCAGTGTACTCAAACCTCACACCTAGAAACATTTTTGTGAAACTTAAGCAAATGAAAGACAAAGAAACATTTCATAACCTCCAGAGAAGAAAGAAATCTTCCCAGGACGAAAACAAATTTCATTAGATCTACCTTAAATCTTCAACAGCAATTTTGATGGAAGAAGAAAATGAGTAGTATTTTCAAGTATTTAAGTGAATAACTTTAAATTCAATTCAGTTCTATATTCAACTCAATCATCACTGCATTAATACTTAATTATTCAGCCTTTCAAGGCATCAGATGGTTTACCATGCCAAAATCTATTTATAAACACTCTTGGGAAAGAACAGGAGTAGGAGAGGATGGTACAAGCCTATGGAAACAATGGTTTCACATGACTTAGTAAAATTTAATGTTTTCTCACAAAGCAAGAAGCAAAAAATTTTTTAAAAACAACAGATATATATCCTTAACAATTTAGACCAAAAATTCTACATGTTTTTATCATAAATCTAATGAGGAGGGGTGGAGAATTAAGAGACCATGACTATGAGATTGGCACACGTGCTCATTTTGTTGGCGTGATGAAACGGTAAACTGAAGTCAGCAGGGAAAATCATTACACTGTTAAGAAGAGAAAAAAAAGGAGTCCTGAGAGCAAAAAGTTTAAGAATTGTGACTTTTGAGCAATGAAAATGATTGAAGTGGGGCTGCATGTATCATCCTGGGTGAATCTAAAAATGATCCTGAGAGATGAACAGCATGATCAGAGAAGAATAAATGCAATGACAGTCCATTTTTATAAAGCTGACAAACAAGCAAAATCTTAAAATATATGTATTATTCAAGGATATCTATTGAGATAAATCTACAAAGAAATAGTAAATGGTTATCACCAATTTAAAAAGAATGAATGATACAATTGTGAAGGAACAACAGGAACAAGGTCAGGGGGTGGCCCGCAAGACAGTCTAAAGTCCTAATATATTTATGTTAGCGATGCATTGGTTCTTGGGGCTTAGTTCATTCTTTCACTTTACATATTTGTCATATATACATTTTTATGTACAATAGACTTCCCAACATTTTTTAAAGCAAATATTTGTTACAATTACTCAGTTTTCTCTGCTTAATGGACATTGGATTTTCATAAATAACAAACTACATGCTAGAGAACAACTTTCGTCATTGCCAATAACCAAAAAAATTACAAGTGGAGGTGCATTGTTATTTTATCCTAAGACATCATGCAAGTCTTTAATCTATGATGGAATTGATGAGTTTACACCATGCTTTTTGTTGTTTCAGATACACTAACAAAAAATTATAGTTGTCCAAATGGTGATAATGTGATACTTCTTGTAAGCTGAGGCACACAACTACTTTGTAAAGCAAAGTATACACAATAAAATACTGTGAGTGTTGGAAAATAACAAATATTATTTGTTTGGTTTCTCTTTGATTTTTAAATAGTCCCTATTTGTTCTTAGCTAAGAAGATTGTTTCATTTACTAAGTTCTTTTAGAATAATTTCATATCGAGTTAATGCTATCATTCATTCATTCAGAAAATATATATTGAATCCCCCACAATGTCCCATGCATTGTTCTAAGTATTTGACATATGTTACTTTTAATATAATATTAAAAACAAAGATACGGGATGGTTGTAGTAACATGAGATCCAACTAGGTAAATTTGTGGTACACTGTAGGCTATTTTAGATTCATTAGATAAATGATTTGTGGTTGAAAAGTGAATGAATAAGTTAGAAAATGACCAAAATTCATCCAGTACTCATCAAGTCCCAGTATAAAAACTGGGACTTGTGCCCCCTGTTCTATATCTGAAGCCTTTAATATCTGTGTTGTCTTCATTTAGCACATATATGAATTACCTTAATCTCTATTTTCAGAATGTATCAGTGCTATTTGTTTATTTCTCCTGTTTGTATTCAGACTGCCTTATACTTTAGAAAATTAGTTTAAATGAATCAGTGTGTTATTGACTACTGTAAGATTCCAAGTGATGTCATTCTTCATGGTTAGAAAGACATATCTGAGTCACAGAAAAGTTTGTATCAACAAACATGAAATGTTTGGGGTGTTAGATGGATGTCTGAAAAAGGAGTATATGACTAAGTCTCCTCACAGCATTTTAAAATTACATTTGAGATGTAGATTTAACCAAGAGCCCAAATTTTTAACTGATATGTGAAGATTGTCTCAATAATACTCTGGTTGCTTCTACACGCCACACTAGTGAATCACTGGGGAGATATTTTCATGACAAGAAATGTATTAAGGGAATATAAGGGCAAACTGCCTACCTTCATTAGACCAAAGATACAGAATGTTAAAAATGCAAATAGACACACTCCTTTCTCTGCATGCCTAACGCGATGCAAATACAAACTTAAGAAAAAGCCCAGTTTAATATGCAACAGAAGAGTAAATAAGCACTCTCTTGACATATTTTGTGGTTCAGAAATATAAGTCTTTCTGTTTATGAAGGAATTTCAAAGTCCTGGTCTTCCATGTTTATACTCTGTTGCAAGATGTCTGAGTTGGAAGCTTTTTTTCCTGGTGTGTTTTTACACAAAACTCACATGAGATTACTAATCTAAAATAAATATAAATATTGTAAGAGCCTGCATGAATATGGGTAATCTTTCATTATGTAAAGAGCAGCAGTCAGCACTGGATGCTAATGTTTAATACACACTAAAGGAAGGAAAAATAATCAAGAAATTAAATAAGATGTAGGATATTAGCACATGTTGAGTTGTAATGAATATTCACTGTTGTTCTGGTTGATTTTACTACTTTCTCAACCATATTTCTGAAGGCTATGCTTTGTTCAAAATATCTTCGTTGGAATATACACTGCTTACATAAAAACTGTGTATACCAAAATAGTACAGTTTTCATTATGTATGCATAAACACATGGGTGTGTACAGGAAATAAAAATGTTATAAAGAGACATTCAGTTCAGAAGCAAGGCATTAGCATTTATCTAAAATGCAGCATCTTGAACAAAATCAGTATTATATAATATTATATATAATATGCATTTAATGTATTATTTATATTTCACAACTGAATCACATTTGAATAGCTGGCCTCAATATGGTCCAATATTTTTTTGACATGTGCTAAAGCCCTGAAAAATATGAAAAATATTAGGAAAATGCATCCAGACAAGAAACTCTGTATTTGAGACACATTATTTGGCAGAGGCCAATGTGCTCAAGTTGCACCCCTCTTCATTGTGTCTTCCACACAGTATTCAGAGTTCTTTTTCTAACATGAAAATGCCATTGTGTCACTGTCCTTTACTTTTTTTTTTCAATGCCTCTTTCTTTTCTACAGGGTAAATTTTCCTTTTTATAATACCATAGTCTGGTTCCGCTCAGCTGTCATACACATTTCCTGTTTCCTCAGAAGTTGGTATTTGCTTCTTTGTGTTTTTATTTTCTTTTAATATATTTCTATTTTTTCCTTTTCTGTTTGTAACCTATTTTGGAAGTTATTCCCCTCTCTGATTTTGCAATAATTCTGCTCATTTTAGATGCTTAGAAGGATGTTAGCACTATATTCTGCCTTGCCCAGAGATAGGCATATAAAATACAACTCAGTAAGTCAGAGTACCCCATACTTTTGGTAAGTGTATTTGTTTCAGCAAAGAGAAAATGACCCAAAATGAGCCAGTCCACTTCTTTTCCAGAACTTTAAAGCATAAGGAAAACAGAAATGACAATAACAACCGAAATCTCAACCTCTGGGGTAGTTAAACTGATGAATAGGAATCACCAGCTTTGGCGGCTATCTTTGTCAACTCACTGAGAATGAAGTCAACCCAAGGAAAAGAGATGAAGGATGCAAAGAAAAAGGAAGTCAGATGATGTGATTTGAATCCCTGGATATTGTTATGCCGGAAACCACATTGTTTTTAGTTATATGAGTACAAGTACTCCTCCATTTCCCCCATATTTCCATATTTATAACAGATGGTCATTACCAGTACATCCTCCCATCTGCATTTGAAACATTAATATCCTGCAATATTGAACTCTTATACTTTCCAAAACAATTCATGTAATTTCACATTTCCATGGCTTGACAAAAGTCCCCTCATGTAAAATTCTTTCCCACTGCTTCTCAGCCTCATTAATGACTTCTCACCATTTTACTCCTAAATGAAATTCTATCTCTCACTCCATCCGAATTTAGTTCATCCTTATTGTCCTCCTGCACACATGACATAATTTGGGTCCAGTGAAAATGTCCTTTTGCCTAGATGTTTTCATAGTAATTCCTATACAAGTTGAGGGCAAAATTATGAATGTTAAATCTTAACAGTATCTGGTACTTTGTGGGTTTTATATACATACTAGGTAAATAAATGTATTGTCTCACAGTTTTGGAGGCTAAAAAATCTGAAATCAAGGTGTCAACAGGGCTATGCTTCCTGTGAAACCTGGAGGGGAGAATCCTTTTTTGCCTCTTCCTAACTTCTGATGGTTTTCTGTCAATCTTGATGTTCCTTGGCTTGATCTGCAGCACTTCACACTCACTCAGTTGTCATATGACATCTTCCCTGTGTGTCTGTGTCTTCATTTGACCCTCTTCCTCTCTTATAAGGACACCAGTTATACTGGATAGGGCCCACCCTTAGGACATCATCTTAACTTGATTACCTCTGTAAAACTCCTATCTCCAAATAAAGCCACATTACAGGTATCTTCAGGAAGAGACACAATTCATCTGATAACCATGATTTTATTAAATGCATACAACAATAATTATAAATCTATGTTAACAGAAATATATAAAGGTGTAATATGGAATAATAACAAAGGGAGGGATGTAGCTGCATATGGGCAGAAGTTTTTTACATTAGTAGAACTAAGTTGGTATTCATTCAAACTAGTTTGTTATACATTAAAGATGCTAACTGTAATCCCCAGAGTAACCATTAAGAAAATAACTAAAATTAAAAAAAAAGCACAGGGAAGGAAATGAGAAATGAATCAGAATGGCACACTAACAAAGTAATTAACTTAGTGGTAATTACATTAAGTGTAAATGGATTAAACCCTCCAGTTAAAAGGCAGAGATTGGCAGAATGAATTTACAAAAAAAGATGATTCAACTGCATGCTCTCTACAAGTGACACACTTTACATACAGAAACACAAATCAGTTGGAAATAAAGGGAATATATTTCATGCCAATAGTAACCATTAGAGAGCTGAGGTGACTACATTAATATATAAAAAGACAAGTAAAAAATTTTTTACAAGAGTCAAAGAAAGACATACAATAATAAAAGTGTCAGTTCATCAGAAAGATACAGCCATTGTAAACATATGTGCACCAAACAACAGAGACCCAAAATATATAAAGCACACACTGACAGAATTGAAGGGACAAATAATTCAACAATAAAAGTTAGATACTTCAATAACCCATTTTCAGTAATGGATAGAACAACTAGACAAAAGATTAACAAGGAACTGGAGGACTTGACCACACTGTAAATCAACTAGATCTAACACATATGTAAACACTCCACCTAACAACAACAGAATATACATTTTCCTCAAGTACACATGGAACATTCTACAGAATTATCATATCTTAAACCACAAAACAAGTCTCAATAAATGTAAAAATACTGAAATTGCACAAATGATCTTCTCCAACCACAATGAAATGAAATTAGAAACCAATAACAAGGAAATCTGGAAATATCACAAATAGGTGGAAATTAAGGAACTTACTCTTAAACAACTGATGCATCAGAACACAAATCACAGGGAAAATTAGAAAATACTGTGAGATCGATGAAAATAAAAATACATAACAAAACCTCTGAGGTATAGCAAAATTAGTGATCAGAGGGAAACTTAAAAACAGCTAATTACTGCTCAGAGAGAAACTGACATCTTTAGGTAGACTAAAAAACAAAGACTCCAATTACTAAAATCAGGACTGAAAGTATTTTGCTACTGACTTTACTACTGACTTACAAACAAAAGAAATTCAAGTCAGTTAAAATGCCAAGACCATTCAGTGGGGAAAGAATAGTCTTTTTCAGCAAATGGGCCTAGGTCAACTTGATAACCAAATGTAAAACAATGACTTTGGACCCTTTATATAAACAAATTTTTAATTCAAAATGAATCAAAGGTCTAAACCTAAGAGCTAAAGTGATCAAACCCTTTGAAGAAAACATAGATGTAAATTTTTGTAAATAACACTTTATTTCAGTAAATAACACTTTCTTAAATATGACACCAAAGCACAAGCAAAAAAGAAAAATGAATACATTGGACATCATCAAAATTAAAATTTTTTGTGCTTCAGAGGTCACAGAATGGGAGAAAATATCTGCATATCACTTATCTGATAGGGGTCAAGTATCCAGAATATATTTTAAAAGACACATACCACAGCAGTATTCCTAATATCCTAAAAGTGGAGGCAACTCGTATGTCCTGTGGTGAAGTTGTATATCCATATGACAGAATGTTATTTGAGCACAACAAGGAATGAAATGCTGAGAGATGCTCCACCATGGATGAATCTTGACAACATGCTCAGTGAAAGAAGCCACACACATATTGTGTGTTTCTATTTATAGGAAATTTCTGAAGTAGGGAAATCCATAGAGACAGAAAACACCCTTGCCTAGGGCAAAGGGTGCAGCAGGAAATGGAGAGTGGCTGTTTAATGAGTAAAAGGTTCCTTTGTGAGATGATGGAAATGTTATGAAATTAGGTACTGGTGATAGTTGTACAATATTGTGAATGTATTAAAAGATATCCCATTCTACACTTTAAAATGGTTTAAATGGTGAGTTTATGTTATGTGAATTTTATCTTACTTTGAAAAAAAAACAGTTCAAGGTCCAAAGGAAGTTGATAATGGAGATCATGGCAAATTTATTAATGATTTCCCAATTAATTAAATACTGACTTGAGGTGATTTCCTATGACATTTAAATCTTTATTTTCTTCCACTTAGCACAATTATTTGTTTTTTTGGACACTAATTTAAATGTAATATAAATTAATATGTGTAATTATCTTGTCTTTTGTCTACTTGAAGTAAAGAATCACTCTAATATTGACAAATAACTTCAGTTTTCAGGTTTTTAAAATACATTTGTTAAACTTAAGTAATAATTTTTTGTGAGTTGGTGATTTTTTTACTGAAATTCCTTAAGCAGACATATATTTTTTTAAAGAATAAATATGTGACAAGAAATCTATACTCTGAAAACCATTTTTTTCTTCTGTACTGTCAACAAGGGCAAAATATTTAGGTGAATGGATGATCTTGAATATTTAAGTGGCACTGAAGAAACACACTGGAAAAAATCAGTAGGGGTCTCAGAAATGTATGGAAGAAAAAGGATATGAAAAGATAATATGAAAAAAATTTTTTCCCATGGAGAATACCAATAATATAACCAGGATGTGGCAAGACAAACAAAATAATGGCAGACAGCCTAGGTTCTGGGTTCTGGAAGGATTTAGAGGTTGCAGTTTCCTCATCACCCAAGAGTTATTTTCTTTTGTCTTTGATTTTTAATTTTATCTAGAGACAAATGTTTGATTTTTCTAATTGGAAAGTGAAGGAGATTTTTTTGGATGAAGAGAGTTCTAGAAAAATTTGATGGTTTGTTGAGTTGATTCCTCATTTCCTATCCAACCCTCACATCTGGTAGCAGTTGCCATGGAAGAAAAAGAAGTAGGATAAAGCCCAGAACATAAAAGATTTTGACATTCTGTTCCCCATATGAAATGTTTATAGAACCTTCAAAATACATTGTTTTTATTTTATTTTTTCAGAATCAGGGCAACATAACTAAAAAGCAACCATGATACAGTTGATAGTCATGGGCTGGCTTTATTTCCCTCTCCATGCTACTTCACAGATCAGTCATACATCGACATGGACAATGCCGTGAATATATTTCTCTTAGTACTTACATTTTTTAAAGTAACACTCAACAATTAACCAAAGCCCTAGGTGAAAAATATATCATCTGGGAAAAGGAGTAGTTTGAAAATTTAGAAAGAAAAAGATCAATTTGATATAAGGCAAGATACCAGTAAGAAAAGATACAAAGAAAAACACTATCCTAATAACTTCCATTTCCATTGCTTAGGTAAGTTTACGAGTATTATCAGATCTCTTTTCATAGTTTATTAGATTACATATATGAGAGTAAATATGGACATTTATATTCTTCTCTTCAACATAATTATCTATGAAAAAATATACACATATGCACCTTGAGATGAAGGATCTCTTCCCCAACTTTCATCTTTGAAAATGAGACAAAACAGAGATTTTCTAAAACAATGTCTTACTATGAATACTCTTGTCTGTTTGGCTCCTTTAAATTTGTTGTTTCTATTATATAACATTCAGCTAAAAATAGGGAGGATGATGTAGTGAAAACACAGCTAATAGTGCAGCTTTGTAATATTTACAGGACTAATACCAATGCAGATCCTAAGTCTATGTTAGAATATGTGAAACCGGATTTTGTGCCTATTCATCTGTTCCACACTACCTCACCACAGTAAGCATCAGTACATAACATTGTCAGGTATGAATCAGAAATATTAGTTATTAGAACCATTCTTCATTGTTTATAACCATAAATAAAATATGTGTTACTAGCAAGTCCTGATTTCGTCTAATGCTGCTTGTTGTAAGAGAAGCAAAAACGCCCATTTTGTAGCCATGAAGCAGTTGACATCAGAATAAAGCTAAAAGTTAATTACATTAGGTGTACAGGGTTTGATTAGTGAATTAAGGTAAATCAATCCTTACACACACAATGTGTACCTAGGTTATATCTTCTATTCGTCTCATAAGAGATATTTCTCTCTTTCTCTAAAGGTTGGCTATTTACTGGCAAGTAAACTCAGAAGGCCAGATGGCCAAAACCATACGCGATCATTAGACAGTTCCTGTTAAGATTTTGGACAACAATTAACAGAAGCCCAGCAGGAGTTCCCTACTGTTGACCCCTAAAGGGTGGCTAATCAGCAGCATATGTATTTATTTAAACCAGCAGGTCCTTTTAATTAACAGCTCTGAGGTGTGTACTTTTTGGAATTTAGTACAGTATATTAGGAAACAGTTCTGACAAGATCCAGTTATAAACTATAATTCATATTAAAATTCAAGTCAGAAGATGACAAAATGTCAAGAGGTCTAGTCACAGTACAGATGGACCGAATATTTATAGGATCTCAACAAAAAAGACCTTTAGCTGGTTCCAAGGTTTGCCAAGAGTTGGTCCTGTTTTCACTCTCCTACCCAGTATGGACAAGTTTATATCATCTGTGATCACGTTACTGCTCTGATACTTGGAATGTTACTGCAGATAGTGAACCCACAATATTCTCCTTCCCACATTTTGCAGATAGACTGTTTATCACCATTGATGCAGGTAGCATTGCACGACACAGAGCAGAGCATGATAAATGCACAACATACTTTAGACATAAATATTACCTCTTTATCCAATAGATGCACATGGCATATCTTGCCTAAGGGTTTCAGCCCCAACCAAGTTCACTGTGGATTCAGTGAGACCAAGAAATGACAATTGAACATTCTCGGTCTAAAATGGTCTATATCCAGCTTTATTCTTATGGTAGTTGGGCGAGCACTAGAATCCTGTCTGTATCCAGCAGTCTACATGTCCATAATCCTCCTCCGTCTCTGCCTCTGCCCAGAGCACTGGGAAGAGCTCTTTATATAGTGACTCAGTCAATAATAGCTCATTGCCTAGGGTGTGGAAACATTAGTCTAGCAGTAGGTCAATTACATCATCAAGTAGTTTAGGGTTCGGTGAGGATCCTGGCCATAGGAACTTCTGTTTTCCCCACACATAATTGGTGCCCTTTCCATTATTAGGAAAATTATAATACTAAAAGATGATATAATTTTCTCTTCTTGGTCATAACCTAATATTTACTCCTTAAGCACATGAAATGTCATGATCGAAGACTGATAAATGAAGAAACAGAAACACTATACAATGTCTTCAATATCAAATTTGCTCCTGAGACACTGAATTATGATTATGTCATAAAAGGATGTGCTCCTGGGGCAGGAACTCCATCAGTCTCAATCACATGAGTTTCTGAAAAGCTTTACACTTAATTTCAAGGTCTACAAAGGTAAAAATAACCAGTAATATTAATGATAAAAATATAGTCATAGAAGTCTTTGTGCTAATTACTCACTTTATTTTGGAATATTTGCTTAATTTCATCCTACAGAGGAAATGGAAGTTCCTATGGCCAGAATTCTCACCTGACCCTGGTCTGCCTTTTGACTGTACACTTGTGGGCAATACAATATTATTGACTCAACATAAAGATTATCCCAGAGACTGCCTTCCGGTGTGTGGGTAACCGACACAGGCTGCGGAGAAGGGCAAGGTGAACAACAAGCAGGAAGGGACTTTGTTCTCCTAGCTGACACATGTGCCACCTGTCTGCGACCACTTCTATCGCCATGAAAAGACAGAAGAATCTGGTTCAGTCAAAAATCACTCAGACAACTTCAGAGAGAGGGCCTGGAGGGATAGATTTAACCAATCTTCCTGAAAAAGAATTCAAAATAAAAGTCATAACCATGCTGATGGACCTACAGAGAAATATGCAAGAGCTAAAGGATGAAGTCAGGAGGGAGATTACAGAATGAAACAATCGATAGACGGACTTAAGAACAGACTGGACAATATGCAAGAGACTGTTAATGGAATAGAAATCAGACAACAGGAGTACAGCGAAGCTGAGGCAGAGAGAGATAAAGGATCTCTAGGAATGAAATATTTTTAAGAGAACTCTGTGACCAATCCAAATAGAACAATATTCACGTTATAGGGGTACCAGAAGAAGAAGAGAGAGAAAAAGGGATAGAAAATGTCTTCGAGGAAATAATTGCTGAAAACTTCCCCAAGCGAGGAAAGGAAATAGTCTCTCAGAACATGGAAGCCCACAGATCTCACAACACAAGGGACCAAAGGAGGACAACACCAAGACATATAATAATTAAAATGGCAAAGATCAAAGACAAGGACAGAGTATTGAAGGCACCTAGAGAGGGAAAAAAAGATCACCTACAAAGGAAAACCCATCACGCTATCATCAGACTTCCCAACAGAAACACTACAGGCCAGAAGAGAATGGCATGATATATTTAACACAATGAAACAGAAGGGCCTTGAACCCAGAGTACCATATCCAGCATGATTATCATTCAAATTTGAGGGAGGGATTAAACAATCCCAGACAAGCAAAAGTTGAGGGAATTTGCCTCCCACAAACCACCTTGACAGGGTATTTTAAAGGGACTACTCTGGATGGAAGCACTCCTAAGGCTAAATAGGTGTCACCAGAGAAAATAAAATCACAGCAAAGAAAGCACACCATACAAATACTAACTAAAGGGAAAAAATAAAACCAACTATTCACAAAAACAGTCAAAGGAAACACAAAAGAGTACATAATAAAACACCTAACATATAAAGAATGGAGGAGGAAGAATAAGAAGGGAGATAAATAAAGAATCATCAGACTGTATTTATAATAGCTTAATAAGAGAGTTAAGTTAGACTGTTAGATAGTAAAGAAGCAACCCTTGAACCTTTGGTAACCACGAATCCAAAGCCTGCAATGGCAATAAGTACATATCTATCGATAATCACCCTAAATGTAAACAGACTGAATGCACCAATCAAAAGACACAGAGTAAAGGAATGGATAAAAAGCAAGACCCATCTGTATGCTGCTTACAAGACACTAACCTCAAACTCAAAGATGTACACAGATAAAAGAGAAGGGATGGAAAAGGATATTTCATGCAAACAACAGGGAGAGAAAAGCAGGTACTGCAGTACTTGTGTCAGACAAAAGAGACTTCAAAACAAAGAAAGTAGCAAGAGATAAAGAAGGACATTACATAATCATAAAGGGGGCAGTCCAAAAAGAGGATATAACCATTATAAATATCTATGCACCCAACACAGAAGCACTGACATATGGGAAACAAATACTAACAGAATTAAAGGAGGAAATAGAATACCATGCATTCATTTTAGGAGACTTCAACACACCACTCACTCCAAAGGACAGATCAACCAGACAGAAAATAACTAAGGACACAGAGGCACTGAACAACACACTAGAACATATGGACCTAACAGACATCTACAGAACTCTACACCCAAAAGCAGCAGGATACACATTCTTCTCAAGTGCACATGGAACATTTTCCAGAATAGACCACATACTAGGCCACAAAAAGAACCTCAGTAAAGTCAAAAATATTGAAATTCTACCAACCAACTTCTCAGATCACAAAGGTAGAAAACTAGAAATAAATAGTACAAAGAAAACAAAAGGCTCACAAACACATGGAGGCTTAACAACATGCTCCTAAATAATCAATGGATCAACGACCAAATTAAAACAGAGATCAAGCAATACGTGGAGACAAATGACAACAACAACACAAAGCCCCAACTTCTGTGGGACACAGCAAAGGCACTTCTAAGAGGAAAGTATATTGCAATCCAGGCTTATTTAAAGAAGGAAGAATAATCCCAAATGAATAGTATAAAGTCACAATTATTGAAATTGGAAAAAGAAGAACAAATGAGGCCCAAAGTCACCAGAAGGAGGGACATAATAAAGATCAGAGAAGAAATAAATAAAATTGAGAAGAATAAAACAATAGAAAAAATCAAAGAAACCAAGAGCTGGTTGTTAGAAAAATAAACAAAATAGATAAACCACTAGCCAGACTCATTAAGAGAAAAGGAGAATCTACACACATAAACAGAATCGGAAATAAATGAGAAAGGAAAAAGCATGAGGGACCCCACAAAAATACAAAGAATTATTAGAGAATACTATGAAAATTTATATGCTAACAAGCTGGAAAACATAGAAGAAATGGACAACTTCTTAGAAAAATACAACCTTCCAAGACTGACCAAAGAAGAAACATAAAATCTGAACAGACCAATTACCAGCAACAAAATTGAATCGGTAATCAAAAAAACTACCCAAGAACAAAACTCCCAGGCCAGACAGATTCACCACTGAATTTTACCAGTCATATAGAGAAGAAATAATACCCATTCTCCTTAAAGTTTTCCAAAAAATAGAAGAGGAGGGAATACTTCCAAACTCATTCTATGAAGTCAGCATCACTCTGATACCAAAACCATGCAAAGACCCCACCAAAAAAGAAAAGCACAGACCAATATCCCTGATGAACATAGATGCAAAAATACTCAACAAAATATTAGCAAACCCAATTCAAAAATACATCAAGAGGATCATACACCATGAACAAGTGGGATTCATCTCAGGGATGCAAGGATGATACAACATTTGAAAACCCATCAACATCCGAAAATCCATCAACATCATCCATCACACCAACAAAAAGAAGGACAAATACCACATCATTATCTCCATAGATGCTGAAAAAGCATTTGACAAAATTCAACATCCATTCATGATAAAAACTCTTTAACAAAATGGGTAAAGAAGGCAAGTACCTCTACATAATAAAGGCCATATATGACAAACCCACAGCCAATATCATACTTAACAGCAAGAAGCTGAAAGCTTTTCACCTAAGATCGGGAACAAGACAGGGATGCCCACTCTCCCCACTTTTATTCAGCATAGTACTGGAGGTCCTAGCCATGGCAATCAGACAAAATAAAGAAATACAAGGCATCCATATTGGTAAAGAAGGCAAACTGTCACTATTTGCAGATGACATGATATTGTACATAAAAACCCTAAAGACTCCACTCCAAAACTACTAGAACTAATATCTGAATTCAGCAAAGTTGCAGGATACAAAATTAATACACAGAAATCTGTTGCTTTCCTATATGATAACGAAGAACTAACAGAAAGAGAAATCAGGAAAACAATTCCATTCAAAATTGCATCAAAAAGAATAAAATACATAGGAAAAAACCTAACCAAGGAAGTGAAAGACCTATACCCTGAAAACGACAAGACACTCCTAAGAGAAATTAAAGAGGACACAAACAAATGGAAATGCATCCCATGCTCTTGGCTAGGAAGAATAATTATTGTCAAAATGGCTATACTACCTAAAGGAATCTACAGATTCAATGCAATCCCTATCAAAATACCAACAGCATTCTTCAATGAACTGGAACAAATAGTTCTAAAATTCATATGGAACCACAAGCAACCCCGAATAGCCAAAGCAATCCTGAGAAGGAAGAATAAAGCAGGGGGGATCTCGCTTCCCAACTTCAAGCTCTAATACAAAGCCACAGTAATCAAGACAATTTGGTACTGGCACAAGAACAGACCCATAGACCAATGGAACAGACCAGAGAGCCCAGATATAAACCCAACCATATATAGTCAATTAATATACAATAAAGGAACCATGGATATACAATGGGGAAATGACAGCATCTTCAACAGCTGGTGTTGGCAAAACTGGACAGCTACATGCAAGAGAATGAAAGTGGATTACTGTCTAACTCCATACACAAAAGTAAACTCAAAATGGATCCAAGACCTGAATGTAAGTCATGAAACCATAATACTCTTAGAAAAAACATAGGTAAAAATCTCTTGGACATAAACATGAGCGACTTGTTCATGAACATATTTCCCTGGGCAAGGGAAACAAAAGCACAAATGAACAAGTGGGACTATATCAAGCTGAAAAGCTTCTGTGCAGCAAAGGACACCATCAGTAGAACAAAAAGACTTCCTACAGTATGGGAGAATATATTCATAAATGACATATACAATAAGGGGTTGACATCCAAAATATATAAAGAGCTCATGCACCTCAACAAACAAAAAGCAAATAATCCAATTAAGAAATGGGCAGAGGATTTCAACAGGCACTTCTCCAAAGAAGAAATTCAGATGGCCAACAGGCACATGAAAAGATGCTCCACATCGCTAATCATCAGAGAAATGCAAATTAAAACCACAGTGAGATATCACCTCACACCAGTAAAAATGGCCACCATCCAAAAGACAAATAACAACAAATGTTGGCAAGGATATGGAGAAAGGGAAACCCTCCTACACTGCTGGTGGGAATGTAAATTAGTACAACCATTGTGGAAAGCAGTATGGAGGTTCCTCAAAAAACTCAAAATAGAAATACCATTTGACCCAGGAATCCCACTCCTAGGAATTTACCCTAAGAATGCAGCAGCCCAGTTTGAAAAAGACATGCACCCCTATGTTTATTGCAGCACTATTTACAATAGCCAAGAAATGGAAGCAACCTTAGTGTCCATTCGTAGATGAATGGATAAAGAAGATGTGGTACATATACACAATGGAATATTGTTCAGCCATAAGAAGAAAACAAATCCTACCATTTGCAACAACATGGATGGAGCTAGAGGGTATTATGCTCAGTGAAATAAGCCAGGCAGAAAAAGACAAGTATCAAATGATTTCACTCATATGTGGAGTATAAGAACAAAGAAAAAAACTGAAGGAACAAAACAACAGCAGACTCACAGAACCCAAGAATGGACTAATAGTTAAGGGAAAGGGACTGGGGAAGATGGGTGGGAAGGGAGGGAAAAGAGGGAAAAGGGGGCATTACGATTAGCAGATGTAATGTTGGGGGGGCACGGGGAGGGCTGTACAGCTCAGAGAAGACAAGTAGTAACTCTATAGCATGTCACTACGCTGAAGGACAGTGACTGTAATGGGGTATGTAGTGGGGACTTGATGATGTGGGGAGTCTAGTAACCATAATGTTGCACATGTAATTATAGATTAATGATACAAAAAAAGATCCAATTATATAGATAACACTCCCTTATTATACCTCAAATGTGAATTTCCAAATTGAATAAGAACCTTATCCTGTTGGCTTTACTTGAGCTCAAAGAGCAGCTAATAACTTCAAGGACTAGAGCAGTAGGTGACTATATTCAAGGTGATAAATGAGACCCCAGTATTTTTACCATTACAATAGCAAATTTCACTTGATAGTATATTTAGGAGAAGGTGAAGTTTTAATTTATCATTAATATAAGACGAGAGAGTATTGCCAATTTGAATGATAAAGGCTATGTACTTTTTTAAGTTTATTTAAAAACATACTGAATGTCTTTAAAAATGAAAGTTTTAGTTCTCCTTTCTAGTGACCTCACCAAATCACTGAACAAGCTGTAACTACATGAATCATTTATGAAATACTTCAGTTGAGAAAGAACATAAGCAAAGGGAAGAGAGTCGTTATACCACGTAAAAGAGTCTGTTACCGCAGCATTAATGTAACCTGATCAGATTTTAAATTTCATTTAAACAAGTCACTATTTTCACTTAAAACAGAATGAATACTAAGACAATGCCAAGATGTTCTGAATGGGCACACCTTTTTAACACACCTGCTACAGGCACCTTATATTTTTTGGAGACTGAACAATACACATATTGTATTTAAAGGGACTAAGCATGAAAAATGATACTGTAATGTAACTGACAATCACGTCACAGCAGATGACTAAAATCTTACTGGTCTTATTAAAAACATACTTGTATCAAAGAATGATGATGAAACCTCATCTTGCAGTCTGTGATTACATTTTAAAATCCATTGCCCTGCATTTTTATCGATTGATTAATAATGTTTTGCTTGGGTAATGAAGCAGTAAATCTTAGTCAAATAATACACTAATAAAAGTGAGAATACTCCTTCTGTATTACAGTTGACCAGTTTGTATCATAGAATCATAGGCTTTAAGTACTGTTAGGAATGTTAGCAAAAATCTAGTCGAAGTTGTTTAACATCTGTGGGACTTCAGGTTCCTTTTTAATTTAGTAACTTAACCAAAAAGCCATGGCTAATCTTGGTAGAACAAAAAAAATGCTGTCAAGTACTGGTCTTAAATTACTAACACTGGAATCCACCAAATGTTCGCTGTCATCATCATGATTGGAATCTGACAGTGATGATTGCTACAGGCATTTTCAATTCAAATCCTGAAGAGCTCTAAGGCATAATAACATCCTACTAATAAAAAACCTTTACACTAACTTTATCCACTGGATTGAAGTACTGTGTTGGTGTGGATAAAATGAAAGTTCCTGTGGCTAGGATTCACACCTTGCCCTGGTTGGCTAGCTCACTACACACATGTGGGCAATGCATTGCTATTGACTCTGTATAAGGAGCTCTGCCCAGTATTCTGGGCGACACAGTGGCACGGCTGCAAGGCTGCAGGAGGGCAGAGCAGAGGCTGGGGTGGTGGAGATGCCAAAGACAGAGGC